>BLSH010230744.1:351719-378102 GCA_018402905.1 Glandirana rugosa
GAAGTGTCAACCACGGGGTAATTTCAATTTCATGTCCCACCCGGTAAATATACCTATGTGGAATTATTTTACCCTTACCAACCACTATAATTGAAGGACAAACACCGTTTAATCATATACACTCCCCCCTTTGAAAAGTTCTACCCACCACTGGTACCGCCGGTAAAACTTCAACCGGTAAAACTTAGGTTGAAAACAAAAAGTTATCCTTCTCCCAGTATACTGTGTAGTTTGAATAACCCTTAAGGTGTTCTTTTTGTTACCACACGAACCAAAATTGGTGTTGTCATGGACCGTGTTTTTGGGGGAAGGACATACCGTGTTGCATGACTGAGTAATTGTCATTCAAAGTGTGATAGCGCTGAAAGCTGAAAAATGGCCTGGACAGGAAGGGGGTTTTTGTGCCAGGTACTGTTGTGGTTAAAACCAAGCACACCATTGTTTTTCTTGTGGAATTCCCAATAAGTTTGATGTGTCATATGACCCTCTTCCTATTGAAAAACAAAAGTTGGATTCAAAATGGCCAACTTCAAAATGGCCGCCATGGTCACCACCCATCTTGAAAAGTTTCCCCCCTCACATATACTAATTTGCCACAAACAGGAAGTTAATATCACCAACCATTCCCATTTTATTAAGGTGTATCCATATAAATGGCCCACCCTGTACTTTAACTTTAATGGGGCACCAACTGTGAAGAAGAAATCAACTGAGTTGGTGTCCATTTTTTGGGGGCGGTTGCCCTCTCATGGTATTTTCTTAATCCAATAAAAAAGCATGGATCTTGCATGTTTGCTTTTAGCTTGTTGTGTAGTTACACGTTCCACAATTATTATTACACAATACATTTTAAACAAAATAAACAAATAATTAAAAAATGCTACACAGTATTTGAGAAAAGAGCAAGCTTGAAACATTTTGTATGGTTTCCAAGTGCAAAGATCTGATGCAAATCAAAAGTTTGACTCATAATCACTATTACATACACATAAACAATTCTGTTAAGTATATTAGTCGCAAGGCCTTACAATAATAAAAAGATCAAAATGTACCTAAAGCTAAAATGTTTCTGTTTTTCATAGAGTGGTGAAGAGTTAGAAGTGAACCCTTGTCATACTGTAATTATTGGTTGTTATTTAAACCTGTGTCCTTATAAAGGAGCTTAGCTCTCTGTCTCTGTCTATCTCTCTCTCTTTCTCTTTCCTTTGGGCTTATACAAGAAACTGGGAAAAGCCACATTTTTGAGCTTGCATACAAACAGGAGTAGAAGAGAAATCTTCCAACAGGGACACTTGTTCCAGTGACAATTGTCTACGAGGTTATTTCCATCAGTTTGAATATTTTTTTCCTTTTATATTGTGTCTGCAAGACAGAAAGTGACACAATGAGGCTGATGTACTAAAACTGCAAAATATGGTGCAGCTCTGCATAGAAACCGATCAGCTTTCAGGGCTTTTTTATCAAAGCTTAATTGAATGCACTGAAGTTAGAATCTTGCACAGCTGCACCAGATTTTGTTTTGCACTCTCCAGTTTTAGTAAATGAACCCCAATATTTCTTTAACGGGTAAAAAAAAAAAACTGACAGGGGTTTTAATTATACTTCTCTGTACAATAAAAAATAAGTTTTAGTTTCATATGTATTTCAATAATATTGGCAGTATAAAAGAGCATTGCCTCAATCAAAGACATAGGTAGGCCTTATCTTAACTAATCAACATGCACAAATTAAAGCCTCAATTTAACTGTTTTTTAAAACAGTGGCATTGAAGGCATGCCGTGAATAATAAATAAAAAAATGCCTGTGCCCTCAACCAAACTGTAAAGCCACCAAATGGCTGGTGTCATATCTGATCAGTGATCACCTATGCAGCACCATAGCAACTACAGGTCAAGCAGAATCTAAGATGGTAGCTTCCTTGTCTGTAAAGGAATTGAAAGTTTAGTTCTTCTTTAAATCTTGCATAAGATTTTGTTTACAAGCACCTCCTAGTCTAGACATGACCGCTCCTTAATAGGAACTGTCATAACCTACCATCTTTCTCCATATAATTTAATACACAAAAATTAGCTGAAACAATTTCATTTTCACTCTTCTTGCGGAAGAAAGTAGCAATTACAGAGGAATCAATACATAATGTGGGAAAAACATGTTCTTCACTAACTTATTTTGGAATATAAATAGTGCTTGATTTTCAACGTAATGAAAAAAGCCCCAAAAGACTTTTGAAAGAGAAGAACAACTAAGGTAGAACAAATAGTGTCTGCCAACAGAAAGAGGCTACTGGGGCTTTTGTTGTACGGTTCGTATGAAAAATATTGAAAGGATATTGAATGTTATTGTTCTTTGGGGGAAGAATTGGCAAGAGCCCTTCAAATGATTACGGGAAACAATAGTCTGAAAGCATTTTTGCATGCTGAGGAAGCTCTGGGCAAAGAGAAAAAAAAAAAGCAGTAATGTAAACATGTCTAATATACATCTAGTAAATAGACCTATTATGTGTGTTAATTGTTTTATGTCTGCATTATTCTACAAGTTCTCATACAAACAAGCACATGGTAGATGTTGAAGTGTCTACGTTTTTTCATAAATACGCTGTAAAATGAATTAAAGTTTGCTCATATAAGAAATGTCCATATATTGGCTGATTAAAAAACAAAAGAGAACAGTTAAGACCGGCTTTGCCAACAATTAGACGATAAATCTCTGATATTCAAGGATAACTGTGGTCAGTTAATACAATAACAATAAGGATAGGGGTGTAAAATAACACTACCAAACTGATACAAGAAAGCTTTATATTAGTAGTAGTAGCTAATCACATTTACCTGGATTTGTTTCATCATGTTGAAGGCTTTTTTCTACTCATTCAAGTACCTTCATCAGTTCAAATGCTTACTGGGACCATTCCCAATGTCAGGAACATCACGCCAGTCTTTAGGAACAACGTGCACATGTTTGCAGACAACCAACCACAGATATTGGTACATAGCAGGCTATTTAAACCTGAGTCCTGCATACAATCATTAACAAAACAATAAACAAATGGCACTGGAGGAATACTAAAAGTCACTGATAAAAAGTCCATAAATGTCAATAAAAAGTCCATTCATAGGGCATGCAGAAATGAATAGCAGGTGAATGGTGAAACCCAGCACCAGCGGCAGCACCCTTAGGAGTGAAGCAGAACTCATCAGAAGCTGAGAAAAAACAGAAATGGCACCAGACTAAGTGCGGTTAAAATACCTGGTTTTATTATAAGCATAACAAATTGGCAACTCACATTTAGTAGATGATAACAAGCATGTAGATAAAAATCATTGGCTAGACAAGGCCATCGGGTCGAAACTGACATCAGCGGGGGGAGCGATACCGAGACCACCCACTATCCATGACATCATGCTCCCCCGCTGACGCCAGTTCCAGTCCAACACCATTTGCATTCCATGCTGGTTAATATCATGGTTGGCCCCTTTTCATAGTCCCAGCTTCTGCTGCCACACCACTCTGAAGGGGATACTGACACGCCATCTACGGGGCACCTTCTTGCCTAGCCATGGATTGTATCTACATGCTTGCTATCATTTACAAATTGTTTGGTAATGACTCTTGTAATGTCTATGTTGGTAATGACTCTTGTAGTGTCTCTATTGGTAATGACTCTTGCACTCACATGCTCGCAGAATGACACCAAGCTCATCATGCAACTGTGAGAATCCACCTTCAGAATCACTGTATGGATGCCACTAGATGTAATCCACTTGTCTAATGGTCCTCACCCTATGTCTGTGTGTTAGGAATGAAAGAGAAGAACGGGGATTGGCAATTATTCAGTAGAGAGGCATGCACCCAAAGGAGACTGTGCGGTTTGCCATAGGTTTGAGGTCGCAGGCTACATCTGACGGCTCCACTGCCCATGGGTTGAGCATGCCTGCCATAAGGCCACATGCACACTCGGACTTTAGCCCCAGGGCATGTGACTCTGGTGTTGGACACAGGTGCCCCATCCAGCCCCACTGTCAGCAGCCTGTAAAACTCTATGAGAAACAAATGCTCAAAGAAGTCAGCATTCTCTGCATTCATCCCTTTGTGCATACTGCCCTAAACGTTAGTAATGCTCAGTACACCATCCAGCCTCATCCAAGCCAGCAGCTTTCAGCTTTTCATAGAGTTTAACAGTCTGCCGGCAGGGAGCTGGATAGTGAACTTGAGCCTTCCACCCACACCTAAATGGCAGATCCTCGTGTGCTGGGGCTAAACGTCCAGTGTGCATGGTGCCTAATCATCACAGCATTTTCATAGTAATACTCAGAAGATAAACATTCCCCTGGAACCCCTGAAATCCACCCCATTCAATGATTAAGCACATTTTTGTTATTACTCTCTATAGCACTGTGAAATCCATTCATATATAAATTAATACAATAAATGGGTTGATTCACATTTTTTTCTTTTTTATACAGCCATTACTTAATATTAAATTATGCAAAATAAAAAGAAAGCAACATTATTTTAGATAATTCTTAATTTGAGAACATGTATGTTTTTTTTTTTTTTTTCTTGAGGGGGGGGGTGTCCAAGTCTTATTCTTTGATTTGATTATTACACACACTGGCTCATTACAGCATTCTCTAATTACTTCACTGTACAATTCTTTATTGCAAGGCCTATCATAAGCAACATCTAAGAAAGCTAATTTAATAAAAGTGCAAACCACTGTCCTCTAGCCCATAGCAACTAAATTGTATTAGAAATGAGCAGCACACTAGAAAAGGCAAGTGACTAATTAGGTTCAGCTAGTTACAGTCATTTTGTATTACCATATAAGGCACTTTGCTCCAGCATATGCAAAATGTTCTCTGAGCAGGTAAGGTCATGTGTAAATTCTTTTTTGTTTTGTACATATTGTTCTCTGGTGGGGACAAAGGAAAGGCAAATAAACTCCTGCTTAGCTTTCCCTAGTTTCTTATTTGAATATGAATTTGTTTAATAATATATTAAAACATTTTTTAATCAGGGTTTGCCGAGAGTCTGTCAAAGAGCAAAATTAAGGAAGACGCCATTGTAGACACAAAAGACATTTCAACTGTGTAGTACATCCAAAACTTAGAGAAGGCTTGCGCTAATGGGATATGACTATACTCCAATGTCAGACCACAATGCATGTAAAAGTTGATAATAAATAATAATTACATCCTTATTCTCCAAAAGTATGCCATACACTACTTAAAGTGATTGTAAGCAATCACTATGTAAAACAACCCATTCAGTTTAAAATTGAAACACAGTAAAACCTTGGCTTGCAAGCATAATTTGTTCCAGAAACACGATTGCAATCCAAAGCAATCGTATATGAAAACAAATTTCCCCATAAGAAATAATTGAAACTCAGATCATTCTTTCCACAACCATTTGGACACTCCCTGACAGGGAGTGCTCATGTACAGGGCTCTGAAGATGGCTGCCTACCCCACCCCAGACCAGCGGCGCTCACAGCCCCTCACATAGCTCCCTGGGACCGACGATTTCGGGGGATTCCCTCTCATATGTCAGGATCGTCAGCCAGGAGAGACCTCATGGCCCTTTTCTGCAGCCCAGAAGCACACAGAAAATCCAAGATGGTGGCCGCGGCTCAGCAACACACGACAGGCCCTGAGGACTTTCAGGAACACAGGCAAGTGATCTCCCCTGCATCCCTGAACTACACCCCACTTGCCCATGTGAATATTCAGCAGGCCCTGACACCCTCACCAGCTTCCATGGAGTCCCAAATAGGCTGCACCTTGGAGGATTACTAACTCTCTCGCCTGGGGCCTAATACATCCAGCAATCATACTGAAAACCCCTCTCTTGGCATCCCAGCCCAGGATAATGTCATTCATGCTGATGACCTTTTCCACAAACTGTCTGACCTCCTAGATAGAGGTCTTGCTCACACAGCAGCCAAAATCTCAGGGGACATGAACTCTGGCTTTCAGAACTTAGGAGCCAAAATGGAAGCAATCGAAAATAAATTGGACATGACAGTTGCAGTAACAAACCAGAATTATTGCTTGACACACAGACAGCTGTAGAAAAATGTTCACTTGAATATTCTGGTTTCCCCATTGAATCCATTCTTAAGAATTTTCCCAAATGACTCTTTTTGTTTATATACTCAGGATCACCCTGATTACCTTTACACATTCGGGGGGGGGGGGGGGGGTGAAGGGGTGAACATCATACCTTGGATTTCTACAGCAAGGCTTGAGACCCACTCAATTGAAGCCCAACCCACCTCCCTTGAAGTATCTCACGCACCCTCAATACTATAGTGGAGTACCCCTAAAATGAAGATCATTTCCCATCCACCAAGATCTCAAAGACTTTACTAACCCTCTTTCCTTTCAGGTTCTCTGTTTATGGACTATGAGATCATAAGTTTTTGAAGAATGGGGCCACCCTTCCCCACCCCTTTGGGGGTAGGAGGGTTCACCCATGTTCGGTTCTGGGGTCATACAGTACCCCCATGTTCTAGCTAGTGTGGTTTATAATTGTACCTGTTAATCATTTTATCTTAAGGCGCCCTGGTCTGGGGTGGACCCCTTGCGCCTCCACCTACCCCCCGGACTCCCCCAGGCATCTGAGGGATAGGTAGTCTGGACCCTCCGGGCTGGACACATCCATCCATTGCGTAGCAGAAGCAGGGCAGCTTCTCCTACCCCTGGGTCCTGAGCTCTACTCTAGGAGAAACTCTCTCTTTCTGGTAACCTCCTCCCTCTTCCTCTTGTTCCCCTCTCGTTCTCATGCAGTTTCTAACTCTGTTATGTATTCCAGCCAACCATTCCGCATTGGTTCCAAGATATGCCGTACCACAACGACTCCTCCTTGAGTTTCAGAATTGCAGACACCCTGGGAGAAGACAACTTAGGGTAATTGACGATGGATACTACAGCTCCACCTATTAACTAAAGAGGTGGCCATTATCTTCTCTAAAGCCTGCAAATTCAATTGGAATGCAGACGTTAAAGACCCATAAGGCAGGTTCATACTAGTCAAGGGCACAATAGAGTGACATGTATACTGCCTAATCTCTTACTATGCACCCAACAAAGGGTAAGAAACCTTCTTCAAATTGTTATTAAATACCCTAAACCCCCTCTTAGAAGGAACAGTTATCTTTGTTGGGGATTCTTATGTAGCCTTTGACCAGGGAATAGACAAATCCAGGCCCCCATGGACCAATTGAATCACTCAACCAAGGCGAGTCACAAAATAGCCAAACTGATCCACTCCCAAGGTCTCGTAGATGTCTGGAGAGAGTTAAACCAATCTAAATGAGATTTCACCAATTTATCTAGCCCGCATAACTCATACGCCAGGATTGATCATCTTCTGATAGCGACAAATCTTATCCACCAGTCCTAAATTCACAAATTAGAGACACAATATTATCAGACCACTCGTTTGTAACCATGACCTTTTGTACACAATCCCATAACTCAAGACAGGTAAACTGGAGACTGAATGAAGCTATCCTTTTAGATCCAATCAGAGTCACGGAGATTAATAATTCTCTGCAGGAATACTTCAGGTTCAACAATGCTGATGGAATCTCTATGGAGACTTTGTGGGCTGTCCATAAGGGCTCGATAAGAGGCTTGATAATCCAAATAGCATCCCAAATCAAGAAGGAAAGACAAGCTGAAATAGAAAGATTACAAAAGACGTTTATATCACAGAAGGCCCAACACAAAAAAGACCCCAAAAGCATCGCAATAACCCATCTAGACAGAGTTAGAGCTGAACTAAATTTAGCTCTCACAACAAAAGCTGAAAAAAACATTCACTGGAGTGGTAACAAATTTAACACACAAAAAGACAAAATAGGATCAATGCTAGAAACCAAATTGTCCCCCCGAGTAAGGTTCCAGGTCATGCCCAAAATAAGACCCCCTGGCCAGCCCACCACAGCTAACCCAACCAAAATCCTGAATGCCTTTTTATTCTATGCTGTACAGCTCACCCCACCAGACCAATAAGGACTTAATCCTGAGTTTGCTTGAGGACCTCCCCATACTGTCTCTAACCACTAAACACAAAGACATTCGAGAAGCAGCATTCACAGAGGAGGAGGTACTGGAGGTCATCAAGGGACTTCAAAAGGGTTCTGCTCCTGGGCCAGATGGTCTTTCGGTACCATACTACAGAGAATTTGCAGCCACCCCAGCCCCCATATGACTAAGTTCTTTAACACCAAAACAAATGGAGACCCACTAGACCAGCACCTTAAAAAAGCATACATCACGGTAATTCCCAATCCAGACAAAAACCCAGAAGTCAGCAATTAACGGCCAATCTCACTAATAAACAATGACCTGAAAATTCTCACCAAAATTCTAGCTAATTGCCTCACCACCTTCATTAGTTCTTATATTCATAAGGATTAGATGGGCTTCATCCTAGGCAGATTGGACCCTGACCAAATTAGAAGGGCCATAGACGTTGTATCGATATTAGAATCTAACTGGGAAGGGGGATCTAAACAACAGGACATGCTTCTTTCATTGGATTTAAAGAAGGCCTTTGATTCCGTCTCCTGGCCATACATATTTTTCCTCCTGGAGCGATGGGGTTTTGGCAAATGCTTCTTTGGCCTAGTGCGTGCTCTATACTCCCAACCAAAAGCACAAATCAGACTCCAAGGACACTACTCAAAACCAATAGCCATAGCTAAAGGCACCAGGCAAGGTTGCCCACTCTCCACTCTCATTTTTGCCATTGTGATCGAAACCCTAGCCATCACCATTCGACCCATAAATGCAGACTTTTTGCAAATGATATCCTCCTATTCTTGACCTCGACTCACTTCCCTCCTGAACCTTTGCAAGACCCCGGAGGACTTTGCCAAAATCTACAAGTTAATTACTCCAATTCTCAAGCTCTCAACGTCTCCCTACCACTAGAAACAGTCTCCCTCCTACAAAAATCATTCAAATTTGAATGGAGAGATATATCAATTAGATATTTAGGAATCACTCTAACAGCTAAAATAGAAAACCTTTACTCCAATAATTACCCCCGATGTATAGGAAACTTGAAACAGATCTCAAGACCTGGTCTACAAAAGAACTCTCTGGGCTGGGTAGAATTAATTCAATCAAAATTACGCTACTTCCCAGAATATTGTACCTGTTCTGTTCCCTCCCCATCTCAGTCAGAAGAGATCACTTAAGATCTTTCCGGTTCAAAAAATTTTATTGAAAGATAACAGGGGTCATATGACCTTGTGGAATAACAGAGGGGGGATCACCTTGTACATAAGGAAAAGGGAAGACAACAGGTGGTGTGTACAAGATCGTAAAGCGCACACCATAGATACAATTATCATCGGAGCCATAACACAATAATACTTCAGTATTATGATAACATAAAGAAGTGTAGAGCACATTTAGAGTTTAAAATATAGCGGGAGTGTGAGTAGATAAGGGTAAAAGGACAGTTATTTTGATCCATTCCAAGATCCCACAAGCTGGGTATGTTGAGATAATTAGAATGTGTGGGGAAATAGGTTGGGCTCCTGAAAAGCAGACTAAGAGGTTGGGAAGGCAACTGTGCACTGGATAGTGTGACACCTATTGCCAGCCAGTATGAGGTAGAAGGTGGAAAGCCTCTGAACGGGGGGTGAGGAGAGAAATGAGTACAGATAGACAGAAAGAAGTAGAAGTAAGAGTGGGGAGTAAATGAGGTAGAAGGGTAGTGAGGGTCGCCAGGAGGGAAGGATGTATATAAGGGGGTTCTGGCATTGTCAGATTCATTAATATAGGAGAACAGTTAATTAGGGGAGAAGAAGGGTATTGTCAAAGTCCATTGGGGGGAAATGGTTAACCCAGGGCTGCCAGAGGCATTTAAATTTGGAGACTGAGTCAAGGATAACAGCTTTGATTTTGGTGTGAAACATTGCTCTGGTAATTCTGTGTTTAACCTCCAAGATATGTAAATTTGGGGACTTTCATACTTTTGCGATTGTCTGCTTTGTGATGGTGGTAACCTGTAGTAATAATTAAGAAGGTCAAAAAATGGGACACAATGGCCATCAGCTTCCATCCCGGGTTGGGTGATATACAAAAAGGGTTTTTTTTTTTGGGACTTTAAATGAGACACGGGTTATAAAAAACATGCATTTTTATTGAGGCAACTTTCATCTAGGTAGTACTGTAGACAATCCATACATCTCTTAATGCATATATTAGGCACATTGCCTCTACTATATATTTTGGGCACATTGCCGCTACTTAAAAATGTAACATATGAACTGGAAACAAATACATGATTCACAAATGATGAAAATTGGCTCCATACAATACAATCTCTGCAGCATAAGACAACTTGAATAATAATTAATACTGCATATATCAGCTCTACGCGTTTCGTGAAGTTATGATCCACTCATCAGGACCATGCACGTATAGGCAACTGTAATTAATAGAAATATGGAAATATTCTAAAAAAAAAAAAATATTTCCATATACCATTTCTATTAATTACAGTTGCCTATACGTGCATGCTCCTGATGAGTGGATCATAACTTCATGAAGCGCGTAGAGCCGATATATGCCGTATTAATTATTATTCAAGTTGTCTTATGCTGCAGAGATTGTATTGTATGGAGCCAATTTTCATCATTTGTGAATCATGTATTTGTTTCCAGTTCATATGTTACATTTTTTAGTTTGGGCAATGTGCCCAAAATATATAGTAGCGGCAATGTGCCCAATATATGTATTAAGAGATATGTGGATTGTCTACAGTACTACCTAGATGAAAGTTGCCTCAATAAAAATGCATGTTTTTATAACCTGTGTGTCTCATTTAAAGTCCCAAAAAAACTCCCCTTTTTGTATAAAACATGTAGTAATAGTTTGAATTGAAGTTGCGTGATCTCGGGAGGTTTAATGTTAAGTTTGGCAGTAGAGGGGGTGGGCTGGAGAGGCGTATTCACTAATGTTGAGATAATGGAGAATATTTCAGTTGGGCTGCCTGGTAATATTTAACAAAATTCGGTAAACCCAGCCCACCATGAGGTTTGGAAAGGTGTAGAATGGCTTTGGATACAGGGGGTCTAACTGAGGGGGTAGAGTAGAGGGAAAAGACCCATTGCAGGAAGTCGGATCCAAAGCCCCATTTCTGTAAGACAAATTGGAGATATGGCCAAGAGAAGCAATCAAAAGCTTTCCTAATGTCTAAAGATAGGAGACAAGTGGGGAAATGACGAGAGCGGGCAAGATGGGTCCAAAGAACGGTTCTGCGTACATTGTCACTAGCTTGTCTGGAGGGGATGAATCCCACTTGGTGGATAACGGAACCAATGATTAGATTTAAGCTGGAAGAAAGGACCTTAGTAAGATATGTAATATCTATAATAAGTAAGGAAATAGGTCGGAAATTTGACCAGGATGAATCGTCTGACTGGTTTAGGAATCATAGATATGGTGGCTTGGAGGGAATCAGGGTTGAAAGAGCGTCCTTTTAGGATAGAATGAAGAGCTTCGATGAGTAGCATGGGAAGGAGGTCAGCAAAGTGCTTATAGTAGGCGGCTGTCAAACCATCGGGACCCGGGCACTTATTGAGTTTGAGGGATTTGATCGCACTACGAATTTCAGTTTCAGTTATGGGTTGGTCTAATTGTGCTTGTTGAAAGGTAGAAAGGATTGGTAGATTGAGGTTGGCAAAGAACTCTGAAGCATGCGAATGGTCTAAGGGAATTGAGGCTGAATAGAGTGTTGAGAGATGCTTATGAAAAGTCTGTAGGACTTTTACCGGATCAATAGAATAAGTGTCTGCGGAAGTTTTCAAGCGAATTGGTTTGTGTGGTCTATCAATATTGCGGAGTGAGAGAGCATGAAAAGTATCGGGCTTATTCGCTTCTATTATTCAGAAGAGATGGGAAAGAAAGGAAGATGGGTTGCGGTTAGGGGAATAATATGAGACTATAGTTACATCAGTATCAAGGAGAAGGCCTGTAGGTATGATGTACCACCCTTCTGGATCCTTGATCTCTGCTCAGAGCGAAAAGGGGGCAGAACGGTGAAAAGCGTTCAGAACTCGTCTATGTTTAGCATCAGTAGAGGCTGTGTAGAATTGTGGGTATGTCGTGGATAAATATTTTGGAGTAGTGCGGTAAGTAAAGTGTGTCTCTTGGAGACAAACCATGTGTGCCTTATGTGAAGCAAACAATTGAAAGGCTTTATGTCTTTTATTAGGAGAATTTAAACCCTGCACATTAAAGGTAAGGGTATTTAAGGGAGCCATGGGAAGCGATGGAATAGGAGCCTGTGGAGAGGAGAATGGCTAGACCTTGTCTTTACCTTCGGGCGAGGGGGTGGGGGGGGGAACCAGTAAAGAAGGGATAGGTTAGAAAGAGAAACAATGGAGGGGAAAAAGAGAGAAGACATAGAGTAAACCGTTTGCTTACCATCTGGGTAGACCAATAATATCCACCCAGAGGGAATCATGTTACCCAGGGAGGCCCCTAGAGGGAGGTTCTGTGGGTAAAGGGAGGTCTGCAGTGACAACCAACAGGTGATCAGTTGGCTGAATGATATTGTGAATATAAAGCATTATAACAGTTTAACCAGGCAAAATAGTATGACAATCTGTCAGCTAGGTGAAGGGGTCCCAGCATAGCAATATGACTGGGAGCCCCAATTCGTTGCAAACAGAGCATATTATAAGACTATAGCAAGTAAATGGAGAACCACAACCATCTGTGGGTCACGGAATCACGAGACCGTAAAGGTAAATTGGGAGGGGAGTGGAGAAGGGAAGAGGGGGCGAATGGGAAAGGAAAGGACTCCCATAGAACTGCAACACCCAGACTGAGTAGTCAGAGTATAACAAACAAACAGCAAACTTTAGAACATGGTTCTACCAATCTAAGGTAACAGGTTAACTAGCCCGTCCGGAGTCACCAAAATCTTGTGAATAGCGATGGGTGACGCTCGTCCCAACACCTCCCCAGTCACCCATCGCTATTCACAGGATTTAATTTGTTACTGGAAAATTTGCTGTCTTGCTGTCTTTTAATGGAGATTGATGTAAGTGCAATTTTTTGATTAAAAACTACTGTTTCAATACGGAGAGCACTTAGATCTTTATTTCTTTTTATAAACATCCGCCTGAGATTGGTGTACGATTGGGAGGTGTATAGGAGACTGGGAGCTGACCTGCTTACCAATGTGAAGGCTGGCCCTTCCTCCCCCCACAGTGAGGGAAACAAGCGTTTCTGACCCACTGCTAACACAGGGGTCAGAGTCTGAGATGAGCAGGCATGCTAGCCATCTGGTGGAGGGGAGCACACTGGTGTTGTTTTGGAGCTAACAGTCATCTGCATACCTGTGGGATCTCTCATTACTCTTCCTATCAGTCCCTAACTTAGACTGACTTATTGTGGATTTATGCTCTAGGCCAGTGGTTCACAACTCCTGTCCCACTAACAGGCCAGGTTTGCAGGATAACTGAAATACATCACAGGTGATATCATTTGCTGCTCAGTCATTGCAGTATTCTAGTCTGCATCTCTCCAAGGTAATACTTAAAATCTGGCCTGTTGGTGGGTCCTGAGGACAGAAGTTGAGAACCACTGCTCTAGGCTTTGGACACTTTTAGAAATTATGCGCTGCACTTTGTTTGTTTTTGCCTCTATTTCAGCAGCATGACTGCTCAGATGGGTCTCCAGTTCATCTACCCTCTGTTCCAGATCTGAGGTGCGCTGGCCTTACTCCCTTATCTCCTTAGAGAGGTGCTCAGTGATCTGATCAGATGTCTGCTTTAGAGCATGGTGTAACATGCGCTTAAATTGCTGGATGATATCAGGCTGGGAGAGACTGTACTGAGAGGGTAGGGAAGAGGCTAGGAGGTCTGTATCTGACTCACCCTCATCTGGATGTGGCAGCTGTCTTTGTTTGAGAGACCGCGGTGTGCCTGTGCATGGTGCTGCAAGCGGCGCCATCTTGGAGGAGGCCCGGGCAAGGACATTGCGGATGTTTTTGCTCCATAGTTTTGATTTGGAGCCGCCTGTTACCATGGTGGTACTTTCCGGGTGGCAATCGAGGCTGGCAGAAATGTTGGGTAGCATCAAGTGTGCCTGGCGGTGAGTGTGGCCTAGGGTCTCTGGGTTGTGCGGAGCTCTAGCCGGGCATGTCTGTCACGGCGAGCTTCGCGCATGCTCCCCCCACTTAAGATCTTTCCAAAGTAAACTACTCAAATTTATGTGGGGAAAACTAGGCTACAGGATCCTGCAACAAACTCTATACCATCATAGACCAAGGGGAGGTCTGGGTACAAATATTATCTAACTGCTGGATTGACACAGCTCTCCATAGTCTACACCAGATTTGAGAGACCTGATTGGGTACAAATAGAAAGACATGCAGTTCTCCATCACACGCTAGATTTCCTGCTCTGGTGCCCCCCAAAAAATAGGCCCCCAATCTTGCCCCCTACTCTCTCCCACTCCATAGCCTTATGGGACAGCCTGCGTAACTTTCCTTCCTTAGTATCAACTAGTTATCATCTAGCTCAGTGTTCCTCAACTCCAGTCCTCAAGGCCCACCAACAGGTCATGTTTTCAGGGTTTCCATTATTTTGCACAGGTGATTTGATCAGTTTCACTGCCTTAGTAATTACCACAGCCAATTCATCTGAGGGAAATCCTGAAAACATGACCTGTTGGTGGGCCTTGAGGACTGGAGTTGAGGAACACTGCTCTAGCCCACCTATTTAATAATCCTGATTTTCATCCATTTCAATCCAGGTCTTAACATCACAGCTTTCTAATGGTGGCTAGATATGAGGCTGTATCGTACCAGACAATTCTACACATCTTCAGGCCCTCTCACTCTTAACTACTATCTTAGTAAACTTGAAATCCCAAACTCTAAGTGCTTCAGGTTCAGGCTTATCTCCCACTTACTACACAAACTTTTAATGGACAAACCACTTCAACCAAATGTACTGCTTACGAGCTCTGGTGTGGCCACTGAACAAAGGGGTGGTATTTTTGTTGTCTATTCGTCACTTACCTTACCGACCTCTACATCCCCTTATATGCTAAATTGGGAAGCAGACTTTCAGCACCACTGGGACCTGGAGACCCGTCAGAACGCATGTTTTAAATCCTTTAAGGGTATCCTAAACACAGTTTTGATAGAGTCTGGTTTGAAAGTGTTGACCAGATGGTATCTCACTCCCACCAGATTGGCCTCAATATACCCAACTGCAGACCCTCTTTGTTTCGATGGCTCATATTTGGTGCGAGTGTCCCAGAATACATCCCTTCTGGATCAGAACCTTTAACCTCCCTGGCGGTATGATTATTTCAGATTTTTGGTGCTGAAAGCGGTACATTATTTTGCATGGAAATTTGGCGTTTTATATTGTAGGCCTGTAATTCTTAGGAATAACTTACTTAAATCTGTCCAAACAAGAGTCTAGTAGACATTCCGGGTATGATAAAGTTTGAAACATGAAATCTTAAATGATAATATAATAAATAACTAAAAATAATGATCAAAAATAATAACGTAATAGTAATAAAATTTATTCAATAATGTAATCAAACCAAAAACACAGAAATTTGCTCATTTGCAGAATTGTCACTGTGTCACTTTCAGTGTCTGATGATAAATTTCCCCAAAAATCAGTATCACTCAATTCTGCAAATGATTCTTATTTACTATCGCTGTTTTCTAGCTGATCAAAAACCACTTTTGACGTAAAGGGACACTTTTTGGTTGCCATGGATATTCTCAAGTTTCCAGCCGGAAAGAATGACATATATAATATAAAAGTGCATGCAAGGCACTTGGCAAACCACTAGGGACAAAGGGGATGTGAAATTATTTCACACAGTAATGTAATCTTACAAATTACAGTGTACTGTATGTTTACTGTGTGTTTCACTTTTTGAATTTGCCGCCGGTCTCCGTCCCCATGCGACGCAACGCTCACAGGGAACGGAGCCCGGCACACAGAGGCATCGGGCGGCGGACACAGCCCGCAGACACGACGGGGGACATCGCTGGATCCAGGTGACAAGGTGAGTAACGCTGCCTTGGATTCAGCGATGCAATCCCATGTGTGGCTCGGTGTTACCGCTAATGGTACTGAAATTCCACCCTGTGCCACACTTGTTATTACCGCCAGGGAGGTTAATCGCATATATAAGGTTACGGGATACACAAACCCCAGGTCCCCAATGGTGGCGATTCTCAATGCTCATATACCAGAGACTCCCAAATCGACACACAAGCTGATCCAATTCATACTTCTAGGAGCTAAAATCGCCATAGCCAAGGCTTTGAAACAACCATCAGTATCCATGGCAGAAGTTAAGAGGAAAATATCCTGGATTATGTCGCAGGAAAAACTTTCAAGTATTTTAGTATTTAGTTTGGGAACCCTGGGCCCATCATATGGGCAACTCTCTTACTTCACGCAGTTATATTCTTAGCTCATCATCCGATGGTTGGGATAACCCCCTTATCTTTACTATCTCCCTCTCTCCCCCTACTGCTTCTCTTCCTTTCTCTCTAGCTTTCCCGTCTTCTGTGGACCTATACACTGGAGGCATATGATGACAATCTACCCATATATTATCAGATCGCTTGTTTATGATTAGGCCAACAGTTGAAGTCAAGCCTAATATCCACTTAGACTTTGTAAAATAAATGGCCCATTGTAATCCCAGGGTGGAGGGGGGTTGAGGGCTGAGGACTCACCTCCTGGCAAAGTATGCTCCCTTTGGGGGTGCTGGGGGATGTTGGGCCTCTTCCCCTCTCTCCAATCCGCCCTAGCCACCGTAGACCTACAATTCAGACATAAGCATACAGGTTACTTGGAGATGGAAACTTAAGGTTCACGAGGACTTTGCCCCTTTTATTGCTGTTCTACTTCCTTGTTCATATGGATTGTATCATCACTTAGTTGGATTCATGATATGGTCGATTGTATATTGCTCCAGTGATATCCTAAGTATATGACCGTTTGTACATCCCTCTTGTCTTTCCTTATTAAAACATAAAATAAAAATCTTTGAAAGTAAAAAAAGATTGCGACAATACAAAATATAGTTTAAAGTGTAATCATATTGCTACACTTAGAGGCCCAAAAAACAAACGAACAAAAAGAGCAGCACCATCTTAGTGTAGAAGCTTCACAGGAATGAAACTCACAATGTTAACGTGGAACTCTAGTCACCATAATCATTTTTTTTTTAAAAGAACCCCCATGATTGCCACAGATTGTACATTACTATTTGGATACCATTGCAAATGGTACGTCGGTCCATGCATGTGGGATTGCGAGACTCAATGTCTGCTGGCCACCCGTGATCGCTCTGTACAGAGGCAGAATGGGGATCTGCCAATGTAAACAAGGCAGACCCCCGTTCTGACAGGAGACATGACAGAGATCTACTGTTCCCAGTGATCGAGAACAGTGATCTCTGTTATGTCCCTGGCAACCAATCCCCCTACAGTTAGAACACACCCAGGGAACACAGTTAACCCCTTGATTTCCCCCTAGTGTTAACCCCTTCCCTGCCAGTGTCATTTTTACATTGATCACTGCATTTTTATAGCACTGATCAATGTAATAATGTCACTGGTCCCCAAAAAGTGTAATTTGGGGTTAGATTTGTCTGCTGCAATTTCACAGTCCCGAAAAAAATCGCAGATCGCCGACGTTACTAGTAAAAAAAATAAATAAACAAAAGTCCATAAATCTATCCCGTAGTTTGTAGACGCAATAACTTTTGCACAAACCAATCAATATACACCTATTGCGATTATTTTTTTACCAAAAATATGTAGAAAATAACATATTGGCTTAAACTGATGAATACATTTTTTTTTGGATATGTATTATAACAGAAAGTTAATTTTTTTTTTTTATTCAAAATTGTCGGAAGTGGTTAATCTGTAAACAATTACCTGATCTTAGAAGCAGGAGGGAGCCTTTGCGGTTCTGGCCATCTGAAGCCCGCTTGTGTTTATTTCCAGGATTAGGTGCAGCTGGCTACTTAGCATGCACCTCCTCATCTTGCACCTGCGCAGTGATGACACTGTGTGGCGCAGTTTGCTGAGTGCAGGTTGTCATACTGATGGTGGCAGTAGTTCCTGCCCCATTGTTATGGCAATCTGTCAATCAAAAGAGAATCATGCGATTCCCTTGGACTTCTGGGATCAATGACGCCGATATCCCAGAAGTCCAAGGAAATTGCCTGATGACGACATTGTCTAGGCAGCCGGGACGGGAAGTGCTGCGGACACATAAAAAAAAAAAGGTATTCAGACATAATAAAAAAAACAAAATTAATAACCATTTAGGGCTGCACTGCAGGCGGACATGTGAATGAAAGCAACTTGCAAATATGGATGGAACTCCGCTTTAAAAATAATATCTTGCGTTAAGGAGTCTGGTGCTCATCTATGTAAAGTCACTGGTGTCTAAAATAAAGCCGCTGATGTATACAGTATGTGGCTAGAGGTCCGGGGGCGCTAGTGGCTCCCAGCACTTCCTGTAGAACTCAGGGACACTCGGACACTGGAGAACTGTTGACGTCAATTCCGGGTGCTCTGAACGCACGTTATGCCTGCCCCACCTGGCTAGGAGTGTCTCCGAGTTCTCCAGGAAGCACTAGGAGCCATCAGCGCCCCCGGACCTCTAGCCACATACTGTATACACCAGCGGCTTTACATGGATGAGCACCAGACTTCTTAACACGGGATACTGTTTTTAATATTGTGAGTGTCATTCCACTTTTTTTTACATTAAAACTGTTATCCTTCTATTGCTCGTATATCAAGACCACGCTCGTTTATAAAGTTAACATTTTTTTTTAAATGTTGCTTATCTTGCAAAACGCTTGTATACCACGTTATTCGTAAACCAAGGTGTAATAAGGCAAAACATTTGTGTATAGGTATACAAAAATACCTTTATCCCCTTTTTTAAAAGTTATCACATTCCCTTTGTTCTCAGCTGCATAGGAGCTGGGGGAAGGAGAAGCAAGAATACACTGAGCTTCCCAGCTAAAGGCTGTGCCGGGGTGTGGGGGTGGTTTCAGGACAAGTCTGATCATTGGAGGAGAACAGGCTTAGTTCCCAGCACAGCAAAAAAACCGACCACACTGTGTTCTGCTGCTTAGTGTGGTCAGTGTTTGATGGGAAAGCAGAGGGACTGGTAGAATCAGCAGGGATTTCACACAAATGAAGCAATACAAAGAGAACAGGATACTTTTTCATACAAGTACATAGTACGGCATGCAGGCACATATGAGGAATATGAAATGCTTGGGTAACAAACGCTTTAATGACCCTGTAATCTATTTTTGTTAAAATTATTTCTTACTGTGTTTTTCTGTTCTCTGTGAATATTCAAACCTCTATTTTTTCCCTTGATTCTGTTTGTTTGGAACAAGCAGTGCCTGTTAGTTGCAGTCATGTGCACTGCTCTATGTACACTACAATCCCATAGTCCAACATCCATAGTCCATCTCTGCAATGGGCAAGAGAGGGTGGCTATGTTCCTACATACAGTGGAACAATGGAGAATGAATGTGACGTCAGAAGGGGGTGTTGCCAGCGAGTGAGGTAGCCAGGTGGCCCCGCCCCTTGCCTATATAACAAATGTCAAAGCACAGAGTGGGCAGTCAGCGAGAGGCCTACCAGGAGGCGGAGCGTTTTTATCTTTTCTATTTTTCGGGTCGTGATTGACAATGGTTTTACATCGAGGGACACTATTTCTTTATTTTTAAATAAAGGATTTGTCTAAAACTGTTTCTTGTGGTTATTGCTTTTTGATACTTTTTTGGTGAATGGGTAGGGGTATGATGTACCTGATACCAATTCACATAGGGAGAGGGCAGGATCTGGGGGCCCCTTGTTAAAGAGGGCTTCCAAATTCTACTAAGCCCCCTGCTCCTGGGCTGCATGCTTGGATAAGGGTCTGGTATGGCATTTGGGGGACTCCATGCCATTTTTAAAAAAAATTTGGCATGGGGTTCCCCTTAAAACCCATACCAGACCCAAAGGGCCTGGTAGGGACTGGACTGGAGAGGGGGGGGGCTTGCTATTTTTTTCTTTATTTTTTTATTCAGCTGTCAGCCGGGAAATCCATTGACAGCTAATGACTTATCGGTTGTTAAGGACATCGCAGCCGGCTTCAGGGTGCAGAATGTGCAGCGCTCAGTGCATTGCAGGGTGTTTGTCGGGGCGAACACCTAGCAAACACCCTGCAAATTCGGGTGTTTGGCGAACAGCTGAACAGGGAAATGTTTAGCCCGAATGCTAGGGCCAAACCGTTTACCCATCCCTAGTAGCCACCCTCTAATACACAGGTGTCAAACTGGTGGCCCTCCAGCTGTTGTGGGACTACAAATCCCATGAGGCACTGAAAGGCTGTCAGTTGCAAGCATGACTCCCACAGGCAGAGGCATGATGAGACTTGTAGTTCTGCAACAGCTGGAGCGCCACCAGTTTGACACCCCTGCTCTAACAGGAAGTCAAATCACAACAGCAGTAAAAGGGATTTGGAGATTTGGAGGAGGCTGAGAGCAATAGAAGGTAGTTGTCTGAGTTAAAAATACATAATTGAATTATATTATTTTTTAAACCAGAGTTTAATGTCAATTTAACCAGTTGCTGACCGCCCGCCGTGGATTGACAGCGGCGACTTGGCTCAATATCGCGAACCGCCGTCACCTGATGGCGGCCACGGGATTGCGGATCGCGAGTGCGCACCGCCGAAGGCGTGCTCGCGCCCTCACTGTTTTACGGGGGAGCCAGAGAGCGGGTAGGGCGGACTCAATGTCCGTCAGCTACCCGCGATCGATCCCCCGCAGTGACAGAACGGGGGTCCGTATATGTAAACACACGGATCTCCATACTGACAAGGGGAAGGACTGTGATCGTAGACTTCCTGTATATGGGAGCCATGATCACTCTCCTCCCCCAGTCAGCACAACCCCCACACAGTTAGTAATACATCCCAGGGAACACAGTTAACCCCTAGAGCACTCCCTACTGTTAACCCCTTCCCTGCCAGTAACATTTATACAGTAATCAGTGCATTTTCATAGCACTGATCGCTGTATAAATGCCAATGGTCCCAAAAAAAAAGCGTCAAAATTATCCAACATGTCCGCCGTAATGTTGCAGTACTGCTAAAAATCACAGATCATCGCCAATACTATTTTAAAATAAAAACCCCATAAATTAATTCTCATAGTTCGTAAATGCAACAACTTTTGCGCAAACCAATTAATATATGCCGATTGCGATTTTTTTTTACCAACAATATGAGGAAGAATATATATAACTGATGATTACATTTGTTTTTTTTATTTTTTTTTTGGATATGTATTATAGCAAAAAGTAAGAAATATAAATTGTTTGCAAAATTGTCTCTTTTTTTTGTTTATAGCGATGATCAGAAATGACACAAAGGGGATCAAATACCACCAAAAGAAAGCTCTATTTGTAGGAAAAAAAGGACGTCAGTTTTGTTTGGGTACAGCATCGCACAACCGTGCAATTGTCAGTTAAAGCGAAGCAGTGCCAAAACGCAAAAAGTGCTCTGGTCCTAAAGGGGGAAATCCTTCTGGGGCTGAAGTGGTTAATTAAATTATACCATCTTCTATACATTTAAAGTGTACCTGTGCTCAAACTGGACGTGAAACTATTCACACATTCTTAGCAAGCAATAAGGGGTAATGTACATGGGATATTTAAAACCTCTCCTGAATGATTTAACTTGACAGATAGTAACCGATGTTTAAAAACGTCCATTTTGCCGCGTTTACATGCCGTGGTTGCGTCTAGAAGTGTTTTTTCTTTTTATGAAAAATGTCTGTAAACGAGATGCTGCTAAATGCGAGTTACACGCATATAGAAGCTGTTGCAGGCATTTGGCGTTTCAAAAGCCTATGAGCATCCATCTTGAACGCATTTTTTTTGCTTTACAAAAGCTTCTAAACTCAACTGCCTAGAAACGACTATAAATGACCCTGTGTACAGTACTGATAAGATAACATAGAGGAGAGTTTAGGGGCAGCTGAAAAAAAACTCCCAACTGCTCCCAAACGTCCGTTTACCAGCAACAGTGTACATGAGGCCTAAGGCTTCATTCACATGGCTGTAAAAATGTTACTGATGTTATCACACGTGTTTTCTAGGAGAAAGCTTCCAGCATAATGATCAGTAAAATACTTCCGTATAGATGTGTTTAAACACGTAAAGACGCCATAGGCATGCGCACAGGGTGTGCCAGGTATGCCTGGGCACACCCTAATCCCCCCATGTGATGCAGATTCCCCCTGTTTAAACCACTGATATTTCAACAAAGACCCATAATGGGGCTCCTAAATTGTAAAAAAAAAAATAATAATAAAAAAATGCAATTGTAAAAAATAAAATAATAAAAATAAAAACGAATCCATGGCCCTACTGACACTGTCCATTGCTCTGCTGACATTGTCAGTATACTGTATATACACGCATATGTGCTTGAGCTCTGGGGTGCACACCCTAATGCCATAGGCTGTGCACACCTATGAAAGACGCGTATGCACACATAATGATAATTGAATTTTCCCCTTTGTTTTGACTTAGTTTATGTGCTTACAAACAAGTATGCATGCACCTATAGGTGTAAGTGCATAATGCAAATGTTTTTAGATGCAGATACTTGGATTCTGTGTTACGGATCTGAATGCAGTGCATGTTTATGCACCTGTGTGAATGGCTGCACTGAAAACAATGCAGCTATATTCAGATCCGTAATTTAAAAAACACTTGTATATGCATTTTTTTTTTATTGCCGTGTCAATGAAGCCTAAAAGAGCACTAAAGCAAGTGTAGCGGGGGCCCGCTTTGCTGCCTGTTACTTATGAATAGAGTTGAGCGAACACCTGGACGTTCGGGTTCGGAGGATCCGAACGAACTTTGGGAAAAAGTCCGGGTTTGGCACCGAACGTTGCCGAACGATATCCCGGACCCCGAACCCCATTGAAGTCAATGGGGACCCAAACTTTTAGGCACAAAAATGGCTGTAACAAAGTCCTGGCAAGTGCTACAGGGCTGCAAAAGGAAGTAAAATGGGGGTAAGAGTAGGGCAAGTGCCCTACAAAAAAATGGGGATAGGGAAAATAAATTAAAATCAAATAAACTAGGAGATGATTTTTGAACAATAATGTGTCACTTACAGCTGCATCTAGAACCTCTCCCTTTAGAACTAGGAGATGATTTTTGAACAATAATCTGTCCCTCTAAGCAGAAGCCTCTATCTAGTGCAGTCAGATCGCTCAAAGCAGCAGTATGTGAAATCTCAAATTTCTGCAATCTGTCCCTCAGAGCAACAGTAGTAGTAATCTCAGGATGCAGGATCAGATGTTAAAATGTCTGCAAACTGTCCCTCACAATCTGTCCCCCACAAAAACGCTGGCAGCTTCCTCTCCCTACACTAACCCAAGAGCATGTGACATGCAGCACTGTGACTCCAGCCTCATATACAGGCTGGGTCACATGATGCACTGGCCAATCACAGCCATGCCATTAGTAGGCATGGCTGTGATGGCTTCTAAGGGCAAACCAGTGAAACGCTTGTTGATTGGCTACCCTGCAGCTATTCAACATGCATGATCAACTTCCAGAACCCAGAACCCGAACCCGAATGTTTTTTGAAACGTCCGTGTTTGGGTCCGGGTCCTGGACACCCCAAAGTTCGGTACGGACCCGAACGTTACAGTCTGGGTTCGCTCAACACTACTTATGAACTTTGGCAGGAGACCACTGTAAATACACAGACTCTTCTAGTAGGGAGAGATGTGCATGTCAGCCCCTGACTGAAGTCCCCCCCACCCTTGTTTGCAGACTGAATTCAATGTGAGCTGTGTAAAAGACAGAAGGATTGGATTACACTGGTTTCCCTGGTATGCTCCTAGATAAGGATGCTTTTACAAGCAGTAAGCAGAAGGATTCCTGGGACCTGCAAAGGACTATGGAATATGAAGTCCCCTGAGAGAGCTGCCCCGTTGACTTTTAAAGGCACAGAACTACAAATCCCAGAGGGCTCTGCGAAAGCAGAGGGGTGGCTAAGGACTCCATTTTTGGAAGGCTGGGGAGTTCTCCGTGAGGGAGAGAAGGAGACAGATGTGACCAGAGAGGCTGCTGTTAATCACAGAGGGGAACCATCCAGCCAGAGTTCCAGAGGTCAGTGTGCTGATCCTGCCACAGCTCCAGAGGTTGGTGTGCTGATCCTGCCACAGCTCCAGAGGTTGGTGTGCTGATCCTGCCACAGCTCCAGAGGTCGGTGTGCTGATCCTGCCACAGCTCCAGAGGTCGGTGTGCTAATCCTGCCACAGCTCCAGAGGTCGGTGTGCTGATCCTGCCATAGCTCCAGAGGTCGATGTGCTCATCCTGCCACAGCTCCAGAGGTCGGTGTGCTCATCCTGCCACAGCTCCAGAGGTCGGTGTGCTGATCCTGCCCCAGCTCCAGAGGTCAGTGTGCTCATCCTGCCACAGCTCCAGAGGTCAGTGTGCTCATCCTGCCACAGCTCCAGAGGTCGGTGTGCTCATCCTGCCACAGCTCCAGAGGTCGGTGTGCTGATCCTGTCCCAGCTCCAGAGGTCAGTGTGCTCATCCTGCCACAGCTCCAGAGGTCAGTGTGCTCATCCTGCCACAGCTCCAGAGGTCGGTGTGCTCATCCTGCCACAGCTCCAGAGGTCGGTGTGCTGATCCTGCCACAGCTCCAGAAGTCAGTGTGCTCATCCTGCCACAGCTCCAGAGGTCGGTGTGCTCATCCTGCCACAGCTCCAGAGGTCGGTGTGCTGATCCTGTTACAGCTCCAGAGGTTGATGTGCTCATCCTGCCACAGCTCCAGAGGTTGATGTGCTCATCCTGCCACAGCTCCAGAGGTCAGTGTGCTCATCCTGCTACAGCTCCAGAGGTTGGTGTGCTCATCCTGCTACAGCTCCAGAGGTCGGTGTGCTGATCCTGCCACAGCTCCAGAGGTCAGACGGTGACGGACATCATATCAGAGAGGGTTCCCAGAGTACCTCCCCAGGCGATCATGAGGACGTGGGCCGATCCAGTTACAAGGTGGCCAGTCGGGCTTGTTGAGGAACCTATTGTTTGATCATTTGGTCATAGGATGGGTGAGCGGGCATTTTGCCTATCCTTAAAGACACAGTAGTAAGGTTACATTGCCTTATCAGTGCACACAGTGGTAGGAACACTCACACTCTGCCTTTTAGTCACTAAATTCCACTTTGCCTACCAGGATACTTACAAGTAGCCTGTGTTAATCCTGCTCAACAGGACACCAAGTGCACCAATGCCAGACTAGCAAAGATCTTGGATATTTCCATTGTGAGGACTCTCATTGTTACTTTCCTGGTATCAGTGATTTGGGGTCTGTTACCTCACATGTTTATTGCCTGGGTTTGTGATTTCAGAATTTGAGGGAAACAGAATGACTGTTGTTAGATCAGATCAGTCCCCTTTTATGCCTGAATGCATAAGTCCATTTAAAGCCATCATAATTGTGTGCCTGCATTATTTTGAAGTGTGTATTTGAATTTAACAGTTTATACATTTTAATATCAGTGTGTAGTTTGTTTGATTGTGGGAAGTCTCTCAGTAAACAAACTTCCTGTTCACTGCATTTGTGTCTGTTTTACTGTGCTTTACAATTACACTGTTGCTGGGTGTGCCAGAGGGGTTAAGAAGCAGAGGCCCGGGAACAAATACAAATTTCATTAGCAGCTCCTTCGGGGGTACCGCTACACAAGTCATCCTTGACTTCTCTAGATGCTTCAAAGAATATGTAAACACAACATTTTAT
Source organism: Glandirana rugosa (assembly GCA_018402905.1). Taxonomy (NCBI): domain Eukaryota; kingdom Metazoa; phylum Chordata; class Amphibia; order Anura; family Ranidae; genus Glandirana; species Glandirana rugosa. The sequence goes on from BLSH010230744.1 coordinate 377,605, forward strand.
ATTTCTGATATGTGCCTGCTGTACCATGTGCTTGCACGAAAATGTCTCCTGTTTAGAGTTGAGCGAACCCGGACTGTAAAGTTTGGGTCCGTACCGAACTTTGGGGTGTCCGGGACCCGGACCCGGACTTTTCAAAAAAAGTCCGGGTTCGGGTCCGGTGTTCTGGTAATTTTAATGAAAAATCTTAAAAATGCTGTAAAAAAGCCCAGGAAGGTCCTAGAGGTCTGCAAAAGGAAGGAAAATGTGGGTAAGGGTGGGACAAGTGCCCTACAAAGAAATGGGGACAGGGAAATAACTTTAAATATTTTAAAAAAAATAAAAACATAAAAATGCAAAAATGGAGCTCATCTTCAAAATGGGTCTGAAAAGTATTAATTAACATTAGAGGCCATAGAACTGTTCTAAAATCATCTTCAAACTATGTCCAAAAAGTATAAATAAGCCCAGAGTACCCATATCACTGTTCTGCAAAATGTGTGTATCACTTTAAATCAAACC
>BLSH010230744.1:392723-404397 GCA_018402905.1 Glandirana rugosa
AGTTCCCCTTTTTTTTTTCTTGCCCCCCCCCCCCCCATCCGCCTATCCTTGCTTCCTGTTGAAGTATATTAGGGAAGATAACTTGAGAGAAGAGACCTTGTAAGCAGGACTGGGAAGGAGGACTCAGTACCTGTAGCCATTCATTTGGATCTGGCTTTGGATTCTTTGTGGTCTCTCTTTTTCCCTTTTCCACTTTTGTTTTCCCCCACCAAACTCTTAAGCCCCTATACCTCCCTTATTGGCGTAATTCTGGACAGTGACACAGGGTCCAAGGTAAATCAAGAAAACAGAAGTTGAGATTGATAAGGGTGGACTGACACAAGGGGCAGTAGAGGCTGCATTTGATACACAGATGGTGAAAACGGGAAAAGGAGGTGGAGGGTATTGGGAAAATTAGTGCAATGCAGGTATAACACAGGAGGATTTTGTCGTGCCCCCCCCCCCCCGGATAAATACATAAAGGAGATGAGGGGCAAAACAAACAAAAGTATAACGAGTAAAAGCAACCACCCAATTGGGAGCCCAGTGGGGATACAATGCTATTTAGCGGCCGAAACTAACAATATGGAGAACCAAAAAAGCCCAATAAGGGAAGAGGAGGGAGGAGGACCAGCAAGGGGGCAGGGAACCTCAGGAATTAAAACAAGGAATACAGAAGGTACCCCTCCGGGAAGGGAGAAGATCCAAACTCTGAAGGCCCCAAAGTTACAAGGTGGGGACACAAAGAAGAAGGGGGGAGTGAGTCAAGCCTCTAAAACGGAAAGGATAGAAGAGACACCAATCAGGCCCCTCCAAATGAAAGAGTTGCTGACAGAGATGTTAACCAAAATGGAGGTCTCCTTAAAAACAGATATAGCAGCAGTGAGAGGAGATATTGGTCACATCCTGCTGAGAGCAGAGGAAGTGGAGGAAAGGTTGGAGGCGCAAGATCGTAGACTCAAAGAACTTGACAGAGAAGTGAAAACATTACAGAGGGTGAACAGAGATATAGCATACAAATTAGAGGACCAAGAGAACAGAAGCCGCAGGAAGAACTTACGTATAAGAGGTTTAACAGAAAAACATAAAGATGAGGTGTTAGCAAGAGTAATGAAAATGTTTTTTAACCCGATACTGGAGAAGGGAACAGATGAAGAGGTGAAGATTGACAGAGTTCACAGGGTTAACAGGTCCCAGCCCAGAGGGGCCGATACCCCACAAGATGTAATTATAAGATTTCACTATGCAGAAGAAAAAGCAAGAATTATGGAGAAAACCCGGAAGATGGAGAAAATAGTATATGAGGAGGAGGAATTGCAGGTGTACTCAGATCTGGCTTCAGAGACACTCGCAAGACGAAAACTGCTCAAACCATTAACAGAGCATTTGAGGAAATCTAATATAATCTATTGGTGGGGTTTTCCGGCCTTTTTAAAAGGGAAGAGAGATGGCCAAACAGCAGTAATGAGGTTCCCAGAAGATTTGAAAGAGTTCTGCGAAAAGCATGAAATTCAACTGCCACCGCTTCCAGGGTGGGAAGAGGAAACCCTCAAAGGAGCGAGAGGTCCAGATGAAAGAAGATGGACACGGAAGGGAGGGAGGCGGGGGGAGGAAGGGGGAGATAGGTAAGGAGTAAAAAGGAGATTGGGGACATTCCGGCTTGCCACCCTTATCTTCCGGATAGGAGGAGGTTAATATAGAAATAGAAGGAAAGTATAAAGAGAGGTGGAAAGCTGGGGGAGATGGGGTCAGGAGGGGTGGAGGAGAGTGGGGAGGAGGGGCGGCGGGCGGGAAGACTCGGGTAATTCCTCCCAAAAGGTGTGGGTTAGAGGAGATACCAAGATTGGAGGGTTTCCAGATCCATGCAAGGGACAGAAGAGAGAAGAGCTGTCACTGTGGGAGGGGGTGGGAGGGGGAGGGGGGGGAGGGAAGGGTGGGAGGCAAAGAGGATGGGAACCCTCCCCTGGAGCAAGAGAGGTGGAAGAGAGGGGCGATTAGCATGCGAGACCCATGGAGAGAATAAAAATTATAACATATAACATCAGAGGATTGAATTCCCCAGAAAAAAGATATAAAGTAAATAGAAAATTGCAATACTTAGGGGGGCAGGTAATATGCCTACAAGAGACGCATATTGCTCATGCCTCGGGAATAAGCTTAAGGTCTACTCAATTCCCTAACTGGTTCTATGGGGACTCATCCACAGGACGAGCAAGGAGAGTTGCTATAGGGTTCAGCAGAGAAATGGTGTTTAAAGTAAAGGAACAGAGGGCGGATAGGGAAGGGAGATATCTGTTTGTAAAGGGGACTATGTGGAATGAGGAGTGCGAATATATATGCTCCAAATAAAGAGCAGGAGGCCTTCCTGGGAAAAACTCTAAAAAAATTGGAGGAGTTCAAAGGAGGGCATCTGGTACTGACTGGAGATTTGAATTTATGTTTGGATCCACGGATAGATGCAACAGGGCACTCAAGACACAGGTCACCATATAAACAGAATATCATGAAGAAACTGCTGAGGGAATACCAATTGGTGGATGTATGGAGGATGAGCAATCCTGAAAGTCGAGATTATACCCACCACTCCACAGTGCATAGCTCATATTCCAGATTGGATTACGTGCTAATAGAACATCGTATGATACCCATGGCGAAGGGAGCTAAAATCGGATCACGCCCCGGTATGGGTTAGTTTGGAGATAGGAGTAGAGACAAGAGGGGAAAACACATGGAAGTTAAATTAATCACTTATACAGGACCCAAAGATAGTAGAAAAGCTGGGAAAGGAACTAGAAAGTTTTTTTGCTGTCAATGACACACCAGAAATATCCAGATCCCTCTTGTGGGAGACACATAAGGCCTACAAAAGGGGGAACTTGATCAAGGTAGGGGCAGAAAAGAAAAAAGATAGGCTGGTAAGAATGGATACCTTATATAAGGAAATTCAGGAAATAGAAAAGCAGGTTAAAAGAAGGGAAAGCTTAGAGAGACAAGAGACACTTAGGACGAGAAAAGAGGAGCTGGCGGGGCTGATAGAGGCAGATAGGAGAAGGGTAATTCACCTGGCAATGAGGGATACATACCAATGGGGAAATAGGTCAGGGAAGTGGTTGGCGAGAAGAGTAAAGGAAAAAAAGACTCAAACCTTTATCCCAATGATTAAAAACAAGGAGGGTGAGATAGTAAATTCCTCAATAGAGATAGCTAGAGTGTTTCATACTTACTATAGCAGGTTTTATAGGGTTGATGGAACAGGAAGTGAAAGGGGGAAGGAGAAAGAGGGCCAGGTATTCCGAGAATATTTAAAAGACCTGGGGTTAGTGAAGGCCTCCAACGGGGAAATAAACAAGCTGGAAGAAATAAGGAGCGCAATAAATAGTATGACCCAAGGAAAGAGCCCAGGCCCAGACGGATATACGGTCCTATATTATAGGAAATTTCAGGAGATCTTGGTCCCAAGGCTGTGGGAATATTTCAATAGGTTAACGCAGGGAGAGGAAATAAGGACAGAATCATTGATGGCACATATAACCCTTATAGTAAAAGAAGATAAAGATCCAGCGCTGCCAGAGAGTTATAGACCGATATCTTTAATAAACACAGACATGAAAATCCTCTCTAAAATTTTAGCAGTGAACTGAAACAGATTCTTCCAGAATGGATTCACGAAGACCAGACTGGGTTTGTGATGGGAAGGGAGGGAAGAGATAATTGCCTTAGGACACTGCTAGCTCTACAAGCAAGGGACAGAAGTGAAGCCCCAGTCGTACTCATGTCAATAGACGCTGAAAAGGCATTTGACAGAGTCGATGGGGGTTTTATGTGGGAAGTACTGGGATTGTTTGGAGTCCAGGAAAGTATAATGAAGTGGATCTCCGCCCTATACGCCCAACCGGTGGCTTGGGTGAGAGTGAATGGGAGATTGTCGTCGATAGTGGAGTTGTGTAATGGAACGAGGCAGGGGTGGCCCCTCTCCCCGATCCTATTTGTGATGACTCTGGAACCTCTCTTGGAGAGGATACAGAGAAATGAGGGAATTAGGGGTATAAGAATCGGGGAGAGGGAGCACAAAGTAGCAGCATATGCCGATGATGTTTTACTATATATTACTGAACCAAGTACCACGATCCCCAAAATAATGGAAGAACTAGATCATTACGGAAAGTTATCAAACTTTAAAGTGAACACCGCTAAAACAGAGATATTGAACATCTCATGCCCAAAAAAAGAGCAAGAAAAGGTCCAATTAAAATATCCTTTTAAATGGCAACAGAAGGAAATGAGATATCTGGGACTGAAGTTGACGGCGTCTGAAAGAGCATTATATGTAACAAATTATATTCCATTATTAAACAAACTTAAGGAACGTCTAAATAAACTGAGAAGGGCAGGCCTGACGTGGATAGGAAGAATAACGGCAGTCAAAATGTATATACTGCCGAGACAAATATATCTGTTTCAGATGATCCCTATTGCAATTACGGCAGATTTTTTCAAAAAACTAAAAACAATAACATTAAAATACATTTGGGCCAAAAGAAACCCCAGGATAGCCTACACAACATTAGCGAGAGGAAGAGAGGAAGGGGGGCTAGCGGTCCCGGACTTTAAGAGATAATACCAAGCGGCAGTCATAGCACGAATAGCGGAATGGATCCATAATAAAGACGATAAAAGGTGGGTGACCATTGAGAAAACACAAAGTAAGGTGGACCTGGGGAAAATGGTCTGGATACCGAAAAAATTTAGAAAATTAGCGAACACCACAAATAGTATCACAAGGAACATGTTGAAAATATGGGACACAATAAATAAACAGTATAAATGGGAAAATAATGGCCCATTAATCCCGTTATTGAATACGGAATATTTCAGACCTGGGATGGAGGAGTACATGTACTTTAGCCAATGGGCAAAAAAAGAAGAAATAATCTTAAAAGATATAATGGTGGGGAATAGAATATTCACATATGAGGAGATAATAAAAGAATGGGGTAAGAAACCACTGGATAGATGGAGATACACACAGATACAGTACTTCACACAGACACTCATGCAACCCTTAAGGGGGACAGGGGAAATGAGGGCGATAGAGAAATTATTTAGTTCACCACAGAGCACAAAAAGGGGAATTTCAAAAATATACACGATATTGACAAAAGAAGCTGAACCAGAAATGCCACCCTAAATAGGGAAATGGGAAAAAGAACTGGGGATAATCCCAGAAGGAAGAGATAAGGAAAAAAATCCAGAAGCTGGCTAGTTCATCGGCAAGGGACCAGGGGACAAATGAAATGAATTTTACATTAATAGCCCGATGATATAGGACACCCCAGAGGTTGGGAAGGATAACCAGTGGGACCTCCCCTAACTGTTGGAGAGGGTGTGGAACACTGGGTACCTTCGCACATCTATGGTGGGACTGCCCCAAAATAGTGGAATATTGGAAAGAGATCATCGGAATAATAAATAAAATTACAGGGAAACAAATAGAAAGGGAGGCATGGGAATGCTTGTTTCATGCAACAAAGGGTTCGATAAAGGAGTATAAAAATACACTGGTCCCATTCCTTTTGAACGCAGCAAAGAGCCTGATTCCAAGACTGTGGAGATCCCCAGAGGCCCCAACGTTGAAGGAATGGATGGGTAAAGTAGAGTGGATGAGGAAGATGGAAAGATCTATATGTAGAGAGGAGGATGCCTCAGATAAACATCAAAGTATATGGGAGAAGTGGGAGGAATTCAAAAGAGAAAAAGACTATGGATCAACCATGGGATGAAGAGGTTAAGGGGGAATAAGAAAAGAGAAAGTGTAAGAGGAGGAGGGGGGGTGGGAGGGGGGGTATGGGTAGGAGATAAGAGAGAGGAGGAAATGTGAAGATATGGAGATAATGCCCCCTCTCTAGCTTTTCCATGTCGGTGTGTTTTAAAAGAAGGGTCGTTGAGACGCTTCAATTCTTTCTAAGCAATTAAAAGTAATAAAGGTTAAAAGAAAAGAGTACCACAATGATGAGACAAAAGTCACAACCTGACGGTTTTTCTTTTCTCGAAGGACAAGGTGAGAGAAAAAGTGGAAAGAAAAAAGAAAGGAATGGAGAAGGCAGTCTCTGAGGTGGAAAAAAAAAAAAAAGAACGCTGTTCAATGTGGATGGCTGCCATTAGGGACATGTATTGCCCCCTAACATAAGCTATAAAGCATCCCACTCAAAACCAGGAGAAGTGGATCCTGCATTGGACTGCCAGTAGTGCTCCATCGCCACAGGCACTTCTGCCAAAGCTCTGGGAGGAGAGATCCACTGTGCACCCAACCTCCACAACAACCTCCTCCTCCACCGTCACTTTCACCGCCTCCTCAACTTCCAACTCCACATCCACCTCCATTTTTGATTTTTTTATGTGATTTTAGCTTAAAAATAATTTTAAGTTATTTCTATATCCCCATTTCTTTGTAGGGCACTTGTTCGACTCTTACACCCATTTTCCTTCCTTTTGCAGACCTCTAGGACTTGCCAGGACTTTGCTACAGACATTTTTGTGCCTAAAAGTTTGGGTCCCCATTGATTTCAATGGGGTTCGGGGTCAGGGACAAAGTTCGGGTCAAGTCCGGTCCCGAACCCAGACTTTGTCCGGAAGTTCGGCCGAACCTGCCGAACCCGGACTTCCAGAGGTTTGATCAACTCTACATATGTATCAAATCCACATTTATTTTCACAACTATAAAAATTACAAAAATGTTGTAAAAATGACAAATAAACCAATTAGTGTATAAACATGTTCTGTTAAAATATTGGATTGTTCAAATTCAGCCGGCTCGCACACATCTGGGTGTAGGTTCCTAAACATCATTCCATCATTCTGCCATCCTACAAAAGAGGAAGAAAGCCCGACGCATTTCTGGTTCAAGCCTTTCGTCAGGGGCGTGTAGCAGAATATAATTTATATACCTGGATGTACTTTTTCTATGACAAAATCAAAAATAATTAATCACACATATACTGCGATAAGCCCAAGGAACCAAGCCAATTCTTATTAAAGGGGGCTTCCAGATTCAGATAAGCCTCCCGTCTGCAGACCCCCCACAACCACTGGCAAGGGTTGTGGGGATTAGGCCCTTCTCCCCATCAACATGGGGACAAGGTGCTTTGGGGGGACCTCAAAGCATCCTCCCCATGTTGAGGGTGTTGGCAGTGCCAGAGCACTGTAACCCCTTGCAGTTACTCTTGTTGGACGCAGGAACGGGCCCTGCTTTTGTAACTTAGTTCGGGTCTGTACCGAACTTTGGGGTGTCCGGGACCCGGACCCGAACCCGGACTTTTCAAAAAAAGTCCGGGTTCGGGTCTGGGGTTCTGGTAATTTTACCAAAAGTTCTGAAAATTGCTGTAAAAGTGCCCTACAAAGAAATGGGGACAGGGAAATAACTAAAAGCATTTTTAAAAAAATAATTTCATAAAAAAAACAAAAATGGAGGTGGATGTGGACCATCTTCAAACTGTGTGTGAAAAGTATTAATTAACGGTAGAAGCCATAGAACTGTTCTAAAATCATCTTCAAACTGTGTCAAAAAAGTATAAATAAGCCGGGAGAACCCATATCACTGTTCTGCAAACATCTGGAAACTGTGTGTGACACTTTAACTAAAACCGGGACAAACTGAACTACTGTTCTGCAAACATCTGGAAACTGTGTGTAACACTTTAACAAAAACAGGACGAACCCATATTACTGTTCTGCAAACATCTGGAAACTGTGTGTAACACTTTAACTAAAACCGGGACAAACTGAACTACTGTTCTGCAAACATCTGGAAACTGTGTGTGACACTTTAACTAAAACCGGGACAAACTGTTCTGCAAACATCTGAAAACTGTGTGTGAAACTACAGCAGAGAGAAGAACAGGGATATGGTTTCGCTCTACTATAGTTTCACATAGAGTTTTTAGATGATTTTAGAACAGTGATATGATATCATATATCATATATAGTATCTCACAGAAGTGAGTACACCCCTCACATTTTTGTAAATATTTTATTCTATCTTTTCATGTGACAACACTGAAGAAATGACACTTTGCTACAATGTAAAGTAGTGAGTGTACAGCTTGCATAACAGTGTAAATTTGTTGTCCCCTCAAAATAACTCAACACACAGCCATTAATGTCTAAAGTGAGTACATCCCTAAGTGAAAATGTCTAAATTGGGCCCAATTAAGCATTTTCCCTTCCTGGTGTCATGTGATTTGTTAGTGTTAAAAGCTCTCAGGTGTGAATGGGAAGCAGGAAGTTCAACACAGCACCTTATAACAAAGAACTCTCTGAGAATCTGAAAAAAAGTATAGTTGCTCTACATAAAGATGGCCTAGGCTATAAGAAGATTGCCAAGACCTTGAAACTGAGCTGCAGCACGGTGGCCAAGACCATACAGCGCTTTAACAGGTCAGGTTCCACTCAGAACAAACCTCGCCATGGTCGACCAAAGAAGTTGAGTGCTCAGCGTGATATCCAGATGTTGTCTTTGGGAAATAGACGTATGAGTGCTGCCAGCATTGGTGCAGAGGTAGAAGGGGTGGGGGGTTAGCCTGTCAGTGCTCACACCATACACCGCGCACTGCATCAAATTGGTCCACATGGCTGTCATCTCAGAAGGAATCATCTTCTAATGATGATCCACAAGAAAGCCTGCAAACAGTTTGTTGAAGACAAGCAAACTACGGACATGGATTACTGTAACCATGTCCTGTGGTCTGATGAGACCAAGATAAACGTATTTGGTTCAGATTGTGTAAAGCGTGTGTCGCAGCAACCAGGTGAGGAGTACAAAGACAAGTGTGTCTTGCCTACAGTCAGGCATGGTGGTGGGAGTATCATGGTCTGGGGCTGCATGAGTGCTGCCGGCAATGGGGAGCTACAGTTCATTGAGGGAACTATGAATGACAACATATACTGTGACATACTGAGGCAGAGCATGATCCCCACCCTTCGAAGACTGGATTATAGGGCAATATTCTAACATAATAACGACCCCAAACACACCTCCAAGATGACCACTGCCTTGCTAAAGAAGTTGAGGGTAAAGGTGATGGAATGGCCAAGCATGTCTCCAGACCTAAACCCTATTGAGCATCTGTGGGGCATCCTCAAACGGAAGGCGGAGGAGCGCAAGGTCCATCAGCTCAGTGATGTCCTCATAAGGGGGGGGGGAGAGGACTCCAGTGGCAAACTGTGAAGCTCTGGTGAACTCCATGCCCAAGAGGGTTAAGGCAGTGTTGGAAAATAATGGTGGCCACACAAAAATTTACACTTTGAGCCCAATTTGGACATTTTCGTTTAGGGGTGTACTCACTTTTGTTGACAGCGGTTTAGACATTAATCGCTATGTGTTGAGTTATTTTGAGGGGACAGCAAATTTACACTGTTATACAAGCTGTAACTCACTACTAGAGTTGAGCGAACCCGGACTGTAAAGTTCGGGTCCATACCGGACTTTGGGGTGTCCGTGCCCCGGACCCAATCCCGGACATTAAAAAAAAAGTCCGGGATCGAGTTCGGTATTCAGGTTTTTTTGGCACCTTTTCTATAGCTGCTGGGCAGCCAATCAACAAGCTTTTCACTAGTTTGCCCTTAGAAGCCATCACAGCCATGCCTACTAATGGCATGGCTGTGATTGGCCAGTGCATCATGTGACCCAGCCTCTATATGAGGCTGGAGTCACGTTGCGCCGCATGTCAGATCTTCTCAAACTAGAATAGGGAGATCTTCATGCTGGTGCTGTGAGGGAGAGATTAGGGTTCACAACCATCTCAGACTGCATTAGGGAGACTTTCATTGTGGTCCTGTGAGGGAGACATTAGCGTTCAGAACCATCTTATAGTGCATTAGGGAGATGTTCCTGTCTGTGCTGTGAGGGAGACATTAGCATTCAGAAACATCTTGCATTAAGGAGACGTAACTGTTGGTGCTCTGAGGGAGAGATTATCATTCTAAAACCATCTACTACTGCATTAGAGAGAGGTTCCTGTTGGTGCTCTGAGGGAGAGATTATCATTCTAAAACCATCTACTACTGCATTAGAGAGAGGTTCCTGTTGGTGCTCTGAGGGAGAGTTTATTGTTATAAAACCATCTACTACTACATTAGGGAGAGGTTCCTGTTGGTGCTCTGAGGGAGAGTTTACCGTTCTAAAACCATCTACTACTGCATTAGGGATAGGTTCCTGTTGGTGCTCTGAGGGAGAGATTATCGTTCTAAAACCATCTACTACTGCATTAGGGACAGGTTCCTGTTGGTGCTCTGAGGGAGAGATTATCTTTCTAAAACCATCTACTACTGCATTAGGGAGAGGTTCCTGTTGGTGCTCTGAGGGAGAGTTTATCGTTCTAAAACCATCTACTATTGCATTAGGGAGAGGTTCCTGTCGGTGCTGTGAGGGGGAGATTATTGTTCTAAAATCATCTCATACTGCAGTAGGGACAGGTTTCTGTCAGTGCTGTGAAAGAGAGATTATCGATCGTTCTAAAATCATCTCATACTGGTGTAAGGAGAGGTTCCTGCTGCTGGTGTGAGCGGTGCATTTCTTGGTCAAAAATAAAAAGTGCATCTACAATTTTATTTTTTTTTTTAAAAAAAAAAGAATAATAATTTATTATTCTTTTTTTTTTGTATTAATAAATAGTGCTACATAGTACATTTGTGTCAAGAATGAGGAGAGTGTCAAATAAGGGACGTGGTCGTGGTGCTGCTGGTGTTGGTGGTGTTGCTGAAGATCCTGTTGCAAGGATAGGATGTGGTCGATCTGTGCCAGCTACACTCACAAGTGAAACACCTTCCTCAGGTAGCCGACAGTACCTTCAACGTTATATGGTAGGCCCGAATGGCGCTCAACGAATGGTGAGGCCAGAACAAGTACAGGCGATAGTAGATTGGTTGGCTGACAATGCCTCCAGTTCCTTCACATTGTCTCCCACCCGGTCCCTTGATGAAAGCTCTTGATGAAAGCTCAGAGTTGGCACCTGAACCCCATGGCCATCTGTCTTTCACCTCAGCCCCTTGTAAATCAGCCAAGCAGTCCGAGCCCCAAGTCATGCAGCAGTCTCTCATGCTTTTTGATGACTCTGCTGGTGTTCTTTCCGTGGGCCATCCACATAGCCCTGCCCCAGAAGTGGAAGACATTAAGTGCACCGATGCCCAACCACTTCTGTTGCAGGATGAGGACATGGAAACAGCAGGTTGCAAAAGCGGAGCGAGCGTCCCCTAGGCAGCTCAAAGGTGTTCCCCGGCTTGGCAGTTCTTCAGACAATGTGCTGACTATAAGGCACGAGTGGTTTGCACACTGTGCAATGAGAGGCTGAAGCGAAGCACATATGTTCTAGACCTGAGCACAATCTCCATGACCAGGCATCTAAATGCAAAGCACTTGCTGCAATGGAATAAGTACCTCAAAATCCAAGAAAGGTCTCGGCCTCCTCCTGCTTCCTCTTCTGCTTCCTCGGCCTCTTCCTCCACCTCTACAGTGCCAGTGTCACCTGCCACCCAGCAAACAGATGATGTGACAGCAACGCCACCATGTCCACCACCGTCCCCAAGCATTTCCACACGTCCCATGGAAGCTTACAGCTGTCCATCTCACAAACACTGGAGAGAAAAAGGAAGTACCCCCCTACCCACCGATCCCTGGCCCTGAATGTCAGCATTTCAAAAT
>BLSH010230744.1:412787-432536 GCA_018402905.1 Glandirana rugosa
AAGCCCTGTTTCAGGCCCAGGCCCAGGCCTGCCTTGGGCTTGCGAGCGTGCCTGTTGCTTGGGGTAACTTTAGTTACCCCTGGGCTTGAAAATCCGTGTTTTTACCGACATCCTTTCAGGACCTTTCGGGGTCTCCCGACGTTTTCCTTCATTTTACCCCCATTCCCATCCCGTTCACGGGATGTTTTTTTACCCCTGTCCCTTTATTGAAATTTATAAAAATTTTTTTATTTTTGTATTTTTTACGTTTTTACCTCTACTTACACCAAGTAGAAGTTTGACACAGACTTTTCATAATTAATTGCCATCTTCGGTATATTGAGTCCGTGCGAGCGTTCGGGTTCCGTCCGGACCCGGACCCGGACTTTGTCCCGAAGTTCGGACGGACCAGCAGAACCCGAACGTCCAGGTGTTCGCTCAACTCTAATCATGTGACAAAAAAATGCAACTACCAAGATTTTATTCTCTAGAGTCTCTGTGATTTCAGAAAAGATGTAATGTTTGGGGCTTTTAACCAATCTCCCAATCTAAAATGTTCATTTTAACAAGTGTGCCAGTAACACAAAAAAAAAAAAATGGCTCTGGCAGCAAAAATACTATTGGACAGTTGTGCTCTCAGACCACTTTCTCTAGTGCCTTGCAGAGCTTCCCTGTGTTTATATTTCTGAAACAAAGCATTCTAAAGTATTTTGGAAACCTAAAGAAAGGAAAAAGAATAGGGAAGACCTCACCAGTAGGGATGGGCGAATGGTGCGGCCGAGCATAAGTTCGGGCCGAACTTTCGTTGTTCGGTTGTTCAGCGAACAGCTCAAGAAACGGGACTTTGTTCTGCCCCCACAAACTGTCCAAAATGCATTGCGGTGCTGAACAGTGCATTGTAAGCCCTGATTGGCTGAAGCAGTGAAAGCTTCAGCCAATCAGGGCACAGAGCGCTGCCAGAGTTATAATTGGACACTGTCATCATGACTTTATCCAATCATGGCTCATTTCCACCCAACAGTATAAAAGCATTCTTTCAACGGCAGCCATTTTCAGTGTGGGAGATGGAACAGGGCTCTGTTCAGTGCTATTAGTTAGTTAGTGTGCTATACTGTGCTATTGTGCTTCAATTGGCAGTGTAGAATATTAGTTTAGTGTCAGTCTAGGGATAGTATGAGTGCAGTGAGGAGGACCATCATTAAGCTTTGCATAGTGTGCAGCTAGAGTAGGGACAGCTCAGATAGTTTCATTGTAGTGTAGTGAGACCGTGTCATTCATACATACATTAGTGTATATGTAGAGTAGGGACAGCTCAGATAGTTTCAGTGTAGTATAGTGAGACCGTGTCAGTAATCCTTACATTAGTGTATAGCTAGAGTAGGGACAGTTCAGATAGCGTCAGTGTAGTGACGGTTGAATACCGTTTATTTGATTGCATTACTGCAACTTTAACACCATATATTTTTGTGTGCCTTACTGCAAGTTTAATGCCATTTACTTCTGTGTACATTACTGGCAGTTTAACACCATATAGTTCTGTGTGCGTTACTGCCAGTTTAACACTTTATAGTTTTGTGCTTTACTGGCAGTTTAACGCCATATAGTTCTGTGTGCGTTACAGCCACTTTAACGCCATATAGTTTTGTGTGTGTTACTGCCAGGTTAACGCCATATAGTTTTGTGTGCATTACTGAGAGTTTAACGCCATATAGTTTTGTGTGTTACTCCAAGTTTAACGCCATTTACTTCTGTATGCGTTATTGCAAGTTTAACGCCATTTACTTCTGTGTGAGTTACTGCCAGTTTAACGCCATATAGTTTTATGCATTACTGCAAGTTTAATGCCATTTACTTCTGTGTGCATTACCGCCAGTTTAACACCATATAGTTCTGTGTGTGTTACTGCCAGTTTAACGCCATATAGTTTTGTGTGTTACTGCCAGTTTAACACCATATCGTTTTGTGTGCGTTACTGCCAGTTTAACGTAATATAGTTTTGTGTGTTACTGCAAGTTTAACACCATTTATTTCTGTTTGCATTACTGCCAGTTTAATGCCATATAGTTCTGTGTGCATTACTACCAGTTTAACGCCATATAGTTCTGAGTGAGTTACTGCCAGTTTAACGCTATATAGTTTTGTGCGTTACTGCAAGTTTAATGCCATTTACTTATGTGTGCGTTACTGCTAGTTTAACGCCATATAGTTGTGTGCGTCACTGCATGTTTGACGCATTATATTGCAGTATATTATAGTGTATCCTTGCAGTGTGTCTGTGTAGTGTGAGTACTCAAATTAAAGTGCACCAAACACCTCTTCACATTGATTAAAGTGCATCTACGTACAGATTTCCACTTCTTCTTTACATTTGCTAATAAGCACCGCCCCTCCCTTCCAATAATGTCTGGGAGGACAACAAGGAGAGGCAGACATTCCCTTGGCACTGTAGGGGGGCCAGCAACAAATGTGTCCACAGGCAAAGGGGGACGTGGTGGTCAGTCCTCAGGCAGGACATCATTTCCTCTGTTTAGTGAGTTTGCCGTGCTATCCAGGCACAGCATGCAGAGGAGGTGGTGGACTGGCTTACTAAACCTCCCATATCCTCTTCATCCTCTGTCACGCAAGCAGAGACAAGTGTCCAGTCCCCTGCAGTTGCCAGAGTGGATAAACCTGCCTCCTTGTCCACATCTATTCCTGCCATAGCCCCAACATCAGCCATGGAAGAGTCAGCTGAGTTATTGACCACAGTGTCAGCCACTTGCTCCTTGATGATGCCCAGCCATTACTGGATTCAGATGTTGGTTCTGAGGTTGAGGATGACAGGAACATGAGCCTAGAGAGAGGGGAGAACACTGGTAGACAAATTGGCCTTCATGTTCCCCCAGCTGCATCGTATTGCCAAGTTGTCTCCAGTGGTAATGATGATGATGAAGATGGAGGAGATGAAGATGATGATGATTATGATGATGAGGTCACTGATGCGACTCGGGTGCCAGATAGAGCCGAGGAGGAAACTGAAGGTGAGGCGGCACAACTCCAAGGAGGCCCACATCAAGAATGAGTAGAGAGCAGCCACCCTATTCCATCACATTCTGCAGCTGTTATCTCCTGGCCCACTTCCCAAAGCTCAGCTGTCTGGGACATTTTCAGCACATCTGCAGCAGATAACACTGTTGCTATCTGACAACTGTGTCTCAGGAACATCAAACATGGCAAAAACACCAGCCATTTGGGTACCACATGCTTAACAAGGCATTGAACGTCCAACCACTCAGTCCATTGGCAAGAGCGCCTAAAAGACACACAAAAGGGGCACAAAGCTGTCCCTCCTCCTCCTTACCCACTTCAGTCTGCCCCTGCTATACTGCGTCATTACCTCTCAGCAACCTCCACTGACAGGGATGATGCTATAGCACAGGGTGTCCCAGATCCTAGCAGCACATCTGCCAGCAGCACACCACCAGCTGTAGACTGTAAATTTCTCTGCCCCATCTGCTGCAGTGGAAAAAAATACAGTCCCTGCCACCCACATGCCCAGCGCCTAAAAACAAGCTTGTCAAAGCTGTTGGTTCTCTAACTTCTGCCTTTCAGCCTGGTGGATTCAGCCACTTCCGTGAATTCGCACAATTTTTTGTACGACAATGGCGGGTTTCCTGTCGCTACTATTTTTCACCTAAGACTGTTCCATCTCTTTACCATGACGTGGAAGGTAATGTTCTGGCATCGTTGGGCAAGGCAGTCAGCCGTAAAATCCCGCTTACTGCTAACATGTGGTCCAGCAAGCATGGGCAGGGACAATATATTTTGTTCACAGCACACTGGGTAACGCTGTTTGCAACTCGAAAGGATGCAGGACAGGGCTCAGTGCTGCAGCTTGTTGTGCCCCCATGTCTCCATACAGCTGGTGGTGATGATGCCAGACCTGTGAGCTCTTCCCCCTCCTTCTCCTCCTCTGCCACCTCCATGCCCTCCTCTGCAGAATTGTCCTATGAACATCAGGTACCCCCTAAGCGTTCAAAGGGCTATTCCATGAGTCAGGCTAAAAGGTGCCATGCAGTGCTTCAGCTGGTGTGTCTAGGGGACAGGAACCACACTGGTGCAGAAATTCTTGCAGCTCTGCAGGGACAGGCCCAGAGGTGGTTCACGCCACACCAGCTGGAGCCAGGAATGGTGGTGTGCAATAATGGCTCAAACCTCCTGTCCGCCCTTAGACAGGGAAAGTTGACACATGTGCCATGCCTGGCACATGTCCTCAATTTGGTGATGCTGCATTTCCTAAATACGTACCCAGGGTTGGAAGGTGTGCTAAAGCTGGCCAGAAGAGTCTGTAGCTATTTCAGGCGGTCATACACAGTCAGTGCTCAGTTGGCTGAAATTCAGCGGGAATTCCACCTTTCCATAAACCGCCTGATTTGTGATATGCCTACCAGGTGGAACTTTATACATGTAACAGAGGGCCATCAACGAGTACCTGTGTGAGTACGGCATGACGACAGGTTTAGGCCACCTCAGCTTTTTTTCCCCACACCAATGGCTGAACATTAAGGATGCATACACTGTACTGTCACCATTTGAGGAGGCCACAAGGATGGTGAGCCGTGACAGTGCATGTATCAGTGACACAATCCTTGTTGTGTTCCTGCTGGAGCAGACTCTGCATGGCATTATGGACAGGGCACTAGAGGCAGAGCAGCAGGAGGAAGAGGAGGACTTCCTTTCCTCTCAAGGCTCACTTTATCCAGACACCATCATTCCTATGTCACAGAACACACAGGAGAGAGGGGAGAAGGATGAGGAGGAGGATTCTGGCACTTTCGTAGGCTTCGAAGAAGAGGAAGACATGCGTTAATCTCATTGACATGCGTCAATCTCTTTCCAACCCCAGGACCCTTGGGAGAAGTACGTGGCTGGGAGGAGAAAATTCCAGAGGCACATTTGAGGCACATGGGCAACCTCATTCTTCAAAGCCTGCGAAAGGACCCAAGAATAATTGGCATAAAGGAGAATGATCATTACTGGTTTGGAACCCTCCTTGAGCACCGTTATAAGGGGAAGGTCTCAGAACTCCTCCCATCCTCACAGAGAGTGCAGAAGATAAAATCTCTTAAGGACACGTTAAAGAGGATTTTATTGAATGTTTTTCCAGACTCCAGTAGTTTTCAGTGTCATGGAAAAAGTAGCTTTGAGTCTTCTGTTGATCAAGAGAGGAGCATTGGAGAAGGCGTCCGCCTAAGTGATGCATTTCGTAATTTTTTTAGTCCTCGCCTCCCAGGGCTGTCAGCTTCCACATCCCATCGGCAGTGTCTGTATCACATGGTTGATCATTACCTCGGGGCAAAACAGAGATGGAAAGCTTTCCAGTTGATGATCCACTGGCTTACTGGCTTACTGAATTATGAGAATAAACCACTGGTCAGAACTTGCCCAGTATGCTATTGAGTTGTTGGGCTGCCCTGCATCCAGTGTGCTTTCAGAAAAGGCATTCACTCCTGCAGGAGGTTTTGTTACTGATTATAGAACGCGTCTGCCCACAGACTCCGTGGACCTTTGACTTTTATCAAAATGAATCAGTCCTGGATTACCAGCTATAAAGCCCCTGGTGCCTATGTCACTGATTAAGTGCTTTTGGAAAGTGGAATCTCTGCATGACTTTGAGGCTGCCTAGCTTTGAGGGCGTTCAATCATTTCATCTGGAAGAATGTTTTTGGTATAGGTTTAATGGGCACAATTAACACCCAAATTTTCAGCACCTGTTTGACAGATGCATATCATTGCAATTTTTTGCCTTCATCAAGAGCACCTCTATAGGGTTTACGGTGGAAAGGCACCACTGACACCCAAAGAGTAATTTTTCTGCACCTGTTTGACAGGTGCATATCATTGCAATTTTTTACAGCAAGGCCAATTCTTGCTTTCATCAAGAGTACCTCTATAGGGTTATGGTGGAAAGGCGACACCCAAAGACCTATTTTTCTGCACCTGTTACTTCCACCCAAAGTCAAAGTGACAACAGAATTTATCAAAAAAATCTTTAATCTTGTTCCCAGTGTACTACGTTGTGGCCTCTTCATACACACTGGCTCCCCAGCTGTTGCTGA
Source organism: Glandirana rugosa (assembly GCA_018402905.1). Lineage (NCBI taxonomy): Eukaryota > Metazoa > Chordata > Amphibia > Anura > Ranidae > Glandirana > Glandirana rugosa. The sequence continues at coordinate 418,865 of BLSH010230744.1, forward strand.
GCAAAATGAAAGCAGCTTGCAGGGAAAATGTAATTTTTTTTGGCTTTATAAATGCAATTATTGCTGCAGTAGATTCTAGTCATGGCACAGATCTGCCACTTTACAGGAAGACTAAGGGGACCCCCCAGGCACTATATTAGAATTAATTTTTCATTTTTATGCTTTCACTTTAAAAATCAAAAAAGCATTGCTCATTTAAAAATGACATTTTTTACAAACTTTTTTTTCATTGATAAATGTCCCCCAAGGCAGTACCCCTATAACCATTGTATGCCCAATTACTTGCATATACGCCTTCAAAATGGGCACTTTTGATGTCCAGGTCCCATTGACTTTAATGGGGTACGTTATTCGGGTCCAAACTTTCGCAATGTTCGAAATTCTGGTGCGAACTGAACAGTGATCCGTTTGGCCCATCCCTACTCACCAGTCCAATGAACAGGTTGAGGTTGTAAAAGTGAGCACAATTTGTCCCTTTGTAAACGCCACCTAAAAAAGAATGTTAGGTTATTATTTTTTTGGAAAACAGTTTTCCTAATAACCATTTGCATTTAATTAAAGCCAACTTAAAGTGTAAGTTCACCTTTACAGATAATCTGTAAGGTGAACCTATACTGGACCCCCTTCCCATACCCCCTGGTCACCCACTAGGAGACATTGGGTCGCCGCTTTACCGGTCCAGGGATTTTAAATCCTCACAGCTTTCTCTCCTCTTCTCCCTCGCTGACAGGATGGGCTAGACGGGTTCTGATTAGAATGCCTCCTATACGTACCTTTACGTGGTATATTTAGGAGATTAAGCTGCAGGGATTTTAATTCCACGGACCCGATGTCTCCTAGTGGGTGATTGCCGGCCTCAGGTGCAGCGGGACCGTGGTGGATGGGGAGAGGGTCCAGTGTAAGTTCACCTTACAGATTTTCTGTAAAGTTGAATTTACACTTTAAGCTCACATAAATTTAACTCTGTAAATAATGTGTGTGGGTCTTGCAGTGGACCTGCAGGAGATAATGATAGAAGGGCCACGCAAATTAGAAGTAGGACATGTGTGCCTTTTTTTCCCAAAGAGGCCAACCAATGCACTCACATGCACATCATAGAGATATGTAAATGGCTGACTGACAAAACCTTTTATGCCTACATCCTCCCAGGTGCAGAGCAGCCAGTTGTCTGTCAACATTACGAATGACCCCTTTCTCCAACCAGATACTGTTTCTGAACATTATGCTCTTCTGTAACATCACACACCACTTTAATACATTCCCCCAAACTTGCATGTAGAAATTTTGTTTATTTTCAATTTTAGCTCTTAAAATTGCATCAAAAAGCCCTCTCCCTGCTGCACTTTATTTATTTATTTTTTTAATGTTGTCTTTGGCACATGTCCCCAATTTCAGCAAACAGATTCTTTCTAGTGAGGAGCTGACCATTCAGATTGAACCTTAGCCCATTCGGCCCCCGCTTCTATATATGTCACTGGTTCCTAAGGAAGTTGCGGGTGCTTGTACCCCTACCATCCCTAGGAACCACTGAAGCCACAAGAAGTCCCCACCCCTTTTAAGTAAAGGACATCACTGTCCAAATATAGCCTTTTTTGTGAATGTGTAGGGGTACTAAGTAACCTATACAGGCGGTCCCCGGGTTACAAACAAGATAGGGACTGTAGGTTTGTTCATAATTCGAATTTGTTTATAAGTCGGAACAGGTACATTTTTTAAGTGTAGCTTCAGCCAAAACAAATATTTTTAAGCTTTTTGGATAGCATAGGGAAGGGTTAACACCCCTGTAATGTTTGTTTTGCTGTCTATGTTTCTGTTCAGAAGATTTCACCTCACTTCCTGTCCCAATGATAATTGGATTTTGAAAATTTTGGGTTGTTGTGGAAACAAACCTTGGTAATAAAGCATCAGTGGAGACCCCTTTTTCCCACAATAACTTACAGGAGAGAATTTCCCTTCCTAGGGGGAGATTTCCTCTCACTTCCTGTTGTCTCCCTCCGTTTGTAAGTAGGAGTCGTTCATAAGTCGGATGTTCATAACTAGGGGACTGCCTGTACTCATTCACTTGTTAAGGGGTGGTATCTGAGGTCCCTATTATTAATTTGGTCACAAATCAAACCTGGGCAGATTTGCTCATACCTTTTAATAGGTCTTAATGATTCCTTACTCTATATACAATTTTTTGGGGTTTTAGATACGCATTAAGTCTTCATAAGTGTTTTGCAATTTTTAAGAAATTTGGCATTATTTGACAACTGTGAGAGCTGACATTTACTGACAGGAGTCATATACCTAATTTCATTGCACAGGGCTTCAAAGAACATTTTTTACAACTCGATCAAACAAAGTTATGTAGCCAAATCAACACGTGAATAAATTAATAAATAACAACAGATTGCGGATGGGAAAGTTTCAAGTTAACCTTGAAAGGTTCTCAGCCAATTTTAGCTCTCATGTTGGGGTTAAAGAGGTACTAATCAAGGTGAAGACAAGGATGTTCTGAAATTATCTGAACTTGTTATATCCCTGCAGCTAATTCATTTGACTATAGCATTCTATGCTGTAATGAGCCATGACAGGTCCCATCTGTTTCAAGTGCGTAAAAAGTTCTCTAAGTGACAGAAACCATTAAAGTATGTAAGAATTTTCTGGAAATAATACGTTCTAATAATCAATGAAATATCCAACCATGGCAGCTTTTCACTGATACGATTAAGACTTCAAGTCTTTGCCTATTACACTGTTCTAAAACTTGTTACAGGAATATTTAGAACCTGATGTTATGTGAATAGTTATCTTAGAAGGAATAGTTCCAAAATACTTACTTTGGGAATGTAAAATGTTGAGTTGTGGTTGTACTGGAATGGATGGGGCAATCTCCATTTGTAAAATAGTTTAAAGTTGTACTCTATCCCTACTTTAATTTGTACAGGCTCCTCTCCCGTACTGAAGTTGCTTCTCTTATTTCACTGCACACTGTGCTTTTCTCAAAATATGCATTAGAAGCTGCAACAAGTCAGAAAGAGTACACCTTAATTTTTGAGAACATCCAGCATAACCTGGTCTTCAATGCTATTGTCCCGGCCTTGCAGTCATTGATTGGCCCCTTTCATTCATTGAATATCAGTTTTTTTCAGCGATGAAGGTTCAGGTTCATGTAGACATTACCTAGGGAAGTCTGCATACAAACCTCTCTCCAGGGTGTGGAAGATTCAAGAGATGCAGTGTGTTTTGCAAATGAATAGTGAGATTTTACCTAAGTTCAGGCCAATGTGTCAGTACAGTAGATAAAAAAATGTAGACTTTTTTCAGTGCATTTTTTGCAAAATATGATGAACCATCAAAGATGATAAGACAGCATTTTTGATACAGCATGATAGACTTGCTGGTCTTACATTTGCCTATAAAAGCTATCACTTGTAAAATATTGCTTTCACTTGGATAAGATTATAATAGCATTGTGTCAAGATCGTATTTAATGTTTTTATGTGATTATCTGTGATACAGAAGTTACTCTGCCCTGGCTGTAATGTAATTTATATTGACTATTTTGTACACAGACATCTCTATTGTGCAGCCAAGTTAAAATATAAAATATTCAATGCATGGCTTTAAACATTAAGCTGGCCTGGCCATACAATGACATTAAGCTGGCCTGGCCATACAATGATTAAATTGCCTGGTTTCTGAAACTCGAGGTGTGGGTAGACCTGTTGGCACCCTACCACCAGACATCCTTCAATTCTAAAATTGAAAGAGGTGGGTGGATCATTCTTGGCCAAAAAGGGGCTGTAGCCAATCAGCAGCAGTGACTGTTTGGCAGCCCCTGCTGTATCCTGGTCACACATGATGCATGGACAGAGCCATTCCTACTCATCATGATACAGCCAATATACTACCATTGTTTATACAGCCAAGGGTCAAATGCCCTCCTCCCCATAATAGTTCTACATTTTACCTGATCATGCTAGTGCCCCAAAAAATGTACCTAAATTTTGCAGGATCAAATTTCAGCAGAGCAGCACTTTATGTTGCTAAATCAGTAACACAATCTCATTTAACATCAAAGAATCCAGACTGCCATCTTTCCTGCCAATGTCATTGTTTTGGTCTTTATCCTTGTTGTTCTTTGTGCATTTTGTTGACTTTGAGAATGTTATATTTGACAAAGTGTGTCAGGGTGAAGCCACGCATGCGACATCATCACGCACCAAAGGTGTCCCCTGCGGGGCTCAAATCTGGATTGTTTGTTCAGCGCTGTATCTGATCTCTTTACATGTGAGTGCAATGTTAGCTTGTAATAATAAATAGGTGGCTTATTTACACAATGTGGAACATGGGTCCCCTTTCATGTTTCTTTTGAGTGTAAGCACATAAATGTCTGCTATCAGAACTGTCCTTTCAAATGGCCATTAGGTTTCCCTTAACACTCTCTTTGGAAGTGATAGAGTAACTTTGAGCATCCCTAAGGCTGGTTCAGCAGGATCGGGCCGAGATTCAAAGCATTAGTGGGCAGTGTCATAGACCCAAACACCGCATCCCTGCACACTCACGCCGTGACCAATGAGGCTCCTTGATGGCCTATAAAAGGTCAGCCCCTTGACACACCAATTGCTGGATCGTCTTTCAGCTTCTTGTGTTCCTGAACCTGAACTTCCTGTTCCTGTTGGCTTCCTGTTGTGACCCGGCTTGGCTCCTGACCTGCTCTGATCTCCAGTGTTTGACCTCCTGCTTGCCTCACGGACTCCTCTTGCCTGATCTCCAGTGTTTGATCCCCTGCTTGTTTCACGGACCCCTCTTGCCTGATCTCCAGTGTTTGACACCCTGCTTGCCTTACGGACTCCTCTGGCCTGATCTCCGGTGCTTTGACCCTTGGCTTGTTTTACGGACCTCTCCTGCCTGATCCTCGGAACCTGAACATCAGTCTGCTTAGCAGATTCTCTGTTATCTGCTCACCTGTGTTTGACCCTCAGCCTGCATCACAGTCTCTGCCTTACTTCTTACCAGTTTCATCCTGGCCTAAATTACAGACTGTGTCATCCGCACTGTCACCACCCTGCCATCGGAAGGGCACTGTACCCCTGCCGGGTGTTTGCTACAGCAGCTTATAGGACTGCTCCTTCTCTCCTGCTCTACCGATTCCTGCAGTTCCAGCTCACCCTTCTCTACTGGTGACCCATGCTTCTTTATGCACTGCACCCTCTGTCTCAACTCCAGAGGTGCACTGCGTTCAGTCACAAGGGGAGCCTCTCTTGGCATATCAGCTTCGGATCAGGTACGTGACAGGCAGGCTGAATGTACCAAGTTGAATCATTTATTAACTTGGGTACAACCAGCCTGCCGGATTAGCGTACAATTATCGAACGTGGCTGCTATAACCGTTAATGATATTCACTGTCTTCTCCCGGGTGGGGTGGCTTTCCCCACCCGCCTCCACATCGGGTAAAGACAATGGCCCAGCAGGAGGGATTCCCACATCAACACTGTCTGCGTTAATGGAGGAATCAAGCAAATTTCTTTCCTGCAACTCGTGTTTATAGGAAAGAAATTTGCTCCGTGTTTCGCCGTCCTTAGTCTGATCTACTATCAAGTTGTGTGCTTTGAAGAGTGCCAGGGATATTAAATCATGCGATTTACTGTATGATCTTTATATTTTATTAGAGGGTCATGTGACTCTGGTAAGCCTTTTTTCTAAATCTACCCTTGGGGATGGTTCACTTCACTGGTGTAGGATATGTTAGCAGGGTATTGAAATCATGTCTGGAAGCTTTTTGGTTACTTTACTTTCATGGAGGATATTTTTATTAAGGAACAAGAAAACAGGAACTTAATAACAAATGAGTACACAGAACAGAGGAAAGATAATACTTCCTCTTATTGCAGTATAATAGAAATTCCATGTACATAAAACTAAAATACTGCAATGCCAATTAGCTGCATAGACAGGTATAATGCATATATATATATATATATATATACATATATATATTGTGAGAGTGTGGTACCTCACCAGGGAAAGGACACAGGATTCTCAACCAGGCGGGTTGAGGGGCTCCAGGAAGTTTGTATATTTAGGAGAAAAGTGGTTTTTCAGTTTCCTCTTTGTTTAGGAAAATTGGTTTTGGGACCTGATCCGGGTGGGATGAAATCCACAGTCCTGGGTCCAGATTTTGCGATCCACCAGCACACTGACTGGTCAGGTGTGTGCTGGGCTATTTATAGACACCTGACCATGGTTCTGGGCTCCACCCTCCCGAGGAGTCCAGGCTTGCAAGGGAGCCAGGGTGTGCAGGTGTGCACTGGAGAAGCCCGAGAGTGCAGGTATGCACTGGAGAAGCCCGAGAGTGCAGGTGTGCGCTGGAGAAGCCAGAGAGTGCAGGTGTGCACTGGAGAAGCCAGAGAGTGCAGGTGTGCACTGGAGAAGCCAGAGACCCAAGCCTGAATTTGCTGACAGGAGCCAAGAGTGCTCCATGTGGGCGCCGGAGCAGTGGTCCTGCTGCTAGAGAGAGCCAGGTGGCTTGGTATGTGGTATTTGCTATGTTGCATGTGTAAGCCAGGAGGCTGAATATACGATTATTTGATGCTGATGGTGAAAACCCCCTGTTTTGTTTTCTGATCTTTCTTTATTAAAAGTTGGCCAACAAGCCCTGAAAAGGAATATTTGGTGTGGACTGTACTCAATAACAGGCACTGCACTTGAGTTAAACAACCCCCAACATTACAATATATATATATATATATATATATATAGTTCACAGTATAAAGCAGATTGCTCTTTCAACACCCCTTTTCAACAGCATGTGCTTTGTCAAATTGTGTTCAGCTTCTTCTAGATATAACCATGACGTTCCTTTGACAAAGGCTTAGTGAGTGCATCATCACTCATCTCCTCTGATGGTCAGTATTGAACGTCATTAACACCTTGCTCTTGATTGTCCCTCAGTAGGTGATACTTGACATCAATGTGTTTGGTCCTTGGATTGACCCTTTTTGATTGCGTAAGCTTTATACATCCCTGGTTGTCTTCAAAAATGGGAATTGGTTTTGACATGCCTATCCCAATGTCCACAAAAAGTTGAATCCATATCGCTACTTGACATGCGTGTGCTGCTGCAATGTACTCTGCTTCAGTTGAAGATAGAGTGACAGTTACTTGCTTTTGACTAGACCAACTTATGGCTCCTTCCCCATACTGCAAGATGAATCAACTTGTGGACCTGCGGTATGTGCATCCACATATCTGACCAGTTTTGGATTTGATATTGCTAATAACCGTAACTTCATCTGAATTGTTCCTTTGACATATCGCATCACTCTCTTCACTGCGTTCCAGTCACACTGACAGGGTGCTAAAACTTTCCTGCATAGTATACCCACTGCTGTGGCTATGTCTGGTCTTGTCACAGTGGCAACTGTGGGAGATTAGCTTGTGGAGATAAGCTTTCCGGAGGAAAAATAGTCAGCGTGCAGGCAAATTTCCTTAAAATCTGGCGCCTTAGTGCACATGTGCCGGCGGGACGTGATGGGCGCTTAAGTTCAGAGCTCCGCCCTTCCAGCCCGCCAGCAGCTACAGAAGGGTTCGGTGCCCCCCGATTGAGAGCCCCGGATAGCGGAGGACCCCTGCTGGACCCCCCAAGGACCCGCGGATCCACCCGAACAGCGTGGGATATGGCTGGAAATCGAGGCCACACAACGGGGATTACATTCTGCGATACCTAATCATGTATGCAGCAGCCATCAGAAGGGACTTATCTAAACACCCGGGCTTTACAGATCAGTCCTCCAAAAACTCTCCGGTGCCCCCTGGCACTCAACCTGTCCAAAGGGACATCACAGAGGACATGGAGGCTGGGGTGGAGGGCGATTCTCACTAGTCTGGGACCTCCTGTACCCAAAGTGATTAACCCCCAGGTTCCATTGCTGGCCTCTACTGTCTCCCTCCTGGAGAGGACTCTGGATGAGATGTTCGCCTCCCCGAATAGGGACCAGGCTTCTGCTCTGGACACTCCGGGAGTCTTGGGGACGCTGCTCCAACTTTGCATTCTGACTTAAGATGGAAACCTTGTACAAAATGCTCTCCAAAGGCCTTGCCCAGACAGCTTCCCAAATAACGTCCAATATCCAAATGGACTTCCAGAATCTAGGCTCCAGAAACGATGCCATCGAACAAAGGACAGACCAAACAATAGCCAGGGCGAACCAAAATACAGCTCGCATCCAAGACCCACAAGATCAGCTGGACACAGCCCTGTCCAAAATTGAGGACCTCGAAAACCGCTCTCATAGGTATAACTTTAGGATCTGGGGGCTCCCGAAATCCATTACTGAGGTGCAAAGCACAGTCCGCTCCTTTATTAAAGAAATAATTCCCAATATACCAGACCACAGGCTGGAATTGGACAGGGCCCATAGAGCTCTGCAGGCCCCCCGTTCAGATGGTCTGCCTAGAGACATTGTGGTCAAACCACATATTTATGCAGTTAAGGAGGAAATCATGAAAATAACCTGGAACTCTGCCCAGCTGTCATTTCTGGGCCACCAGATTCAAGTGTTTGCAAACATTTCCCTGGCCACCATTCAAAAAAGGAGGGCCCTAAAGCCTCTGCTCAAGGTCCTAACACAAAAATCCATCAAACATTGGCGGTCTTTCCCATTTCGTCTGTCCTTTTCCCTTAAAGAATTATGGTTTCGGTACTTTCCAGGAGGGTGAGCATCTACTGGTTAAATTGGGACTGATCTCGCTGGATCCAGCCTCCACCCTTCAAGCAAAGACTGCGGGCTCCTCCAATCGCCCCTCGCCTCAGAGCACACTTTGGGGGTCTCCTTCCTTCCCTCGCCCCCAGTCTCTCCTCCACGGCGAGGGGGATTCGGGTTTCAGATCTATTTTTTAGTTTTGTTGTTTTGTCCGATAGGGGATGTTTCCCCACGTATGATACGCATTGGGCGGTTACAGGGATGGGACGGTAGACATGCAGGAAACTTCACTCTATTGTGATACTTGTTTAATACCTACCTCCATGTGATTTAACTAGCACTGGTCACTTTATTTTGGTGCACAGCAACAAGAATATATTTATTTTGACCTAATAGGTTACCTAACTAGCACTTGTCACTTTATAGCACAATTATTTGGTGCATATCAATAGAGATATATTTATTGATTTGACCCTAACAGGTTATTTACACTTTACACATTTTTTGGACTTTTAGTTTATGTCTGAGGTTGGATGGTTGTCTGAAAGCCAGTATTCGGGGTTGTTGGAATATTATATAACAGAGGATGAAACTCTGAAAGAAATATTCCATCAACCCCCAATATTGGCTTTCAGACAACTACCCAACCTCAGACATAAACTAATCAGCAGGAAACTTCACTCTGATTATGAAGCCACAAATAATGGAAGCAAACCCTGCAATAAAAAACAGTGCAAACTGGGGGGGGGGGGGGGGGACCTAGCTGCTGCTGCAGGTGGTCGCTTGAGCTCTCAGCTCCGTTCCTCCACCTCAGAAACAAGCGGCTCCAGCCATCCAGACAGACGACACAGCCTCCAAAACGGAGGCACAACTAGCGAGCATGACCCGCAAGAAATCCCAGGCACAGGGGACTAAACGCCTGTTAGATTTCTATATGAAGCCTACTCTGCAGGGAACTCAAGATGGTGCTGGCCGGGAGAGCGGGAACACAGTGCGGCCGCCGGACCCGACAGCCACAGATGCAGCCAGCGCAGAGCTTATGGAGCTCACTACTCCACAACCATCAGAGCAGACTGCCTCCCCGGGAGATAGAGGTAAGAGACTGGCAGACACCCTCACACACTCCCCAGATAAGCAACTGCCGATTAAGCGGCAGCATGGTGCTGGGACCTATAGTCCCACAACAGAACCCGCTCCGTTATAAATGCTAGCGGCCTATCCCACCACTGACCGCCCAGCCTCGGACCACTCCATGTAGGCCATGCTCCTTTCCCTTCAGGCTGACCTACATAGGGAGCTCAGGATCTCCATAAATCAGCTGCAAGACAGGGTCGATGTAGCAGAGGAAGAGCACATTGAGCAACACCTATCTGAATCCACAAAGGCACACAATACCATGGTTGACATACAAGACGAACAAGCAGAGGCCATACAAATGCTCCGCTTAAAAGTTGCCGACCTCAAGGACCGGGCTAGACGGAATAATATTAAAATACGGGGGGGTCCCAGAGTCTCTGGATACCCCCGGCATAATTCCTTACCTACACCAATTATACACCAAATTTATACCTGAGATAAACTCCAGAGATATATTGATTGACAGAGCACATAGGATCCGTAAACCTCAGCATTTGCCTCAAAATGTTCCCAGAGACATACTAGCAAGGCTGCACTATTTCCATGTAAAGGAAGACATAATGAGAGCCTCAAGAGCCCTACGTTCCTTTTGAGAAAATAATACTTTACAATGACATTTCAGCAGCCACAGCACAAGCTAGAAAATCCTTTGCTCCAATCACTACGAATGTAAGATTCCCAATAAATGGGGATTCCCAGTGAAATTATTGGTGACATACCGTAACCAACATACGACCATCCTGACCCCCAAAGAAGGAATTAAATTGCTCCATAACTGGGGTCTGCTATCACGAACCCCACCAGTAACCCCTAACGTGAAACCATCTGTCAGAATCGCTAATACCTGGGTCTCATGAATATGCACTTAAGTTCGGGTGCCCACATATTGCATCCATCCATGAGAGAGATGCATACTTAAGGCTGGACTTTAGTCTCCTTTAGTTGTTTAGCAGTGGAGGAATGGGAGGCCCTTCGATCCTCTGTCCACGCTCCACCAAGTTAGCGTGCTAAGCACACTCCAAGTTAATTCTGTTTTACATATTGTTAGCGTTACATAAGTGACTGTTATATTTTTGTCTATGGTCACTTTTTTTCTCTCTGTCTGTGTATTTCATCCAACTGTTAAATTTGTCTGAAACATCATACATTGGGCACAACTGCCCTTGTACATAGCTTGCTGACAGACCACACTGAGGGGTAGTTGCGCAGGACGAGCCACCTATACCTAGGGGGTCTTCACACCCACACCCCTCTGTCTCTTTGACATCTATTCTCCCCAAGGAACTGTCCTTCTCAGTACCAACTCAGCTTACCAGAGGGCAAAAAATGGTAATAACTATACTCTCACTGAATGCTAAAGGCCTAAACAGCCCCTTCAAAAGATCCCTATTGTGGAGAGAAGCTATCACTCAAAAAGCTGACATCCTATGTGTCTCAGACCACCAACCCCTCACACAAATCCTTCCCACACTGTTTCCAAGCAAGGGCAGACAAAAAAACAGAGGTGTCCTCATAGCAGTTAGAACAACAGTAGCCTTTTCCCTACACAGCATTGATACAGACCCCACAGGCAGATACCTGGTCCTCTCAGCCACCTTCAACAACCACCCCCTGACTATAGCAAATATCTATGCCCCAAACACACACCAAAAATATTTTTACAAAAAAATCCTCCAAAAACTACAGCTCTACCCCAAAGATCAAACTATTATTTGTGGTGACTTCAATGAAATCATAGACTCCCAATTTGACACCTCCAACACGAGACGGAAGAGATCTACAGCTTTGGCCTCCTTTGCCTCACTGGAGGATTGGTACGACCCCTGGAGATACCAACATGGTACTGAGAGGGACTATTCCTTTTATTCCCACACACAAAAGTCTTATTCGAGGATTGACCTGTTCCTGACCTCCAAGGTCTTGCTCCAGAAAGTCACTAGATCTGAAATAGGAATTATAAACTGATCCAATCATGCACCAATATCTATCACTTTGGCATTATCCGCTATGATACCCAGATCCACTAGATGGCGTCTAAACCCATCCTTATTATCGACCAAGGAGATGAGGGAACAGGTCCGGTCCGAGATTTATAGCTTCTTTACTGTTGGGGGTACCCTTGTCTTGGGTCACATAGACTGATAGCCCTGGCAGGGTTGGTCCACGTCTCAGCAGGCCTGGAGATCTATCTGATTAACGAGACACACACACATGCAGTGTTGTTGCTCAGAATAATCTGACTTGTACTTTATTCTTTACGGTTTATATAGTTGCTTTGTGCGAGTCAGTAATACAGTAATACGAAACATTTCCCACTGGGAGACTGATGAAAATTCTATATCGATGGTACTACACCCCAATGAAGCTGGCACAAATATCCACATCTCACTCCTGCAAATGCTGGAGAAACTGTAACACAGATGGTCACTTACAACACATATGGGGGGATTGCCCAGAAATAAAGAAATTCTGGGCAGGTGTAGCAGGTCTAATACAAGATGTAAGTAATACTCCTATGCAGCTGACCCCCCAGGTGGCGCTCTTTGGCCTCGAGTTGACTCAATGGACCCCCAAATACCATCCCATAGTGACACACATTTTAATAGCGGCCCGCCTATCCATTGCCCGCCAATGGACGCAAGTGGAACCCCCTAGTCTCAGAGACATGGTAACCACCCTAAACAATAACGCTTTCATGGAATACCTTTTTGCCAAAACACAAATGTCCACTGATAAATTCTACTACCAGTGGCAATTTTGGCTATCCGACTTCGGAGCCTCATTTAAACCTTGAATTTTGAATTATACCATCCATCCAGTAGTATTTATAAATCACATGAGGCCTTCCACAGTCAAAGGTGTCATTAGGGTTAAGCCTGAAATCCCCTTTTGAGTGCTGTCCATTTAAACTCAAGTAAGAGAGTAACTTGATACTAACATTCCATATCTTACCCTCTGTCCTACTTCACCTTTTCTGTCCCCTGACCCCATTCTTACTCCCGATTAATGACTTTATAGCTGGTTAATCCCTAGCTGAACAATAGCTCACTGTTCTAAAGTGGTCTAATCTTGAAAACTAAATACTTGCTCTTTGGTATAACTGTAAGTCATTGAGACTACATTGTATGATTTATCACTTTGTAATCGCAAATTACTTTCAATAAAAATGTTAAAATCTGAAAAAAAAAAACAGTGCAAACTGTGTAACCAGATCAATCTATCCAAAAGTGTTTCACACACACACACACAAATGGGACCTTCAATATCATGGGATCATACAGCTGTACCTCTAGTAATGTTGCGTACCTCATCCAATACAAGATGTGTAGCAAAGGATCTTTTATGTTAGTGAAACTGGACAAAAAATTGCAAGTGAGGATGAATTTGCAGAGACATTCCATCAAGGAACATAAAGAAGACAGATTCTGCACACCTGTGGGACATCATTTCTCACAACTGGACCACACTATAGAAGACCTCAATGTCTTAGTTCTTAAAAAGAATTTCAGAACTATCCAGGAAAGGAAAACGTTTGAACTAAGAATAATACTTCTTTTTGACACAAAAAATAACGGCCTAAATTTAAATATTGGTTTCCTTACCCATTATACTACAGTTTTTCGACCCCCTCTGTGACTGTCACCCCCCCCCCCAGTCTATAGCTCTCCCTCTGACTCATCTCACTAACTCTGTTGTTAGCTTTATTACCATTGCCATAGACATTTATTTGTATGTGTGACGTCATTGCCCTCGGACATACTCGGCAGCGCTTCCCAGACCTCCACCTGTATTGTGCTGCTACAGCCGGCTTTATTATGAACATCCTAGCGGCCGCAGGAGCGGT
>BLSH010230744.1:432764-451174 GCA_018402905.1 Glandirana rugosa
CGTTCATAACCCCGCGTTGAGACTACCATGTATTTTATCAATAATTTTTACATGTTATGAGTAATTCATTGTATTGTACATTTTTAATAACTATTTTATGTACCATCAGAGTTGCGCCCCAATACTTGCCTTAGTTATTTGTATGTGCTTGTTTTTATTTTTTTCCTTTCCCTCAGAGAATGTATTTTTACTTTTTTTCCTTTTAACATTTTTACATTCTACTAAAACTTCTGTGAATCAGTACTGCTTGGACCTTGAAGAAGGGGACATACCCCAAAAGCTTGTCCTGAAAAATTGCATGTTAATGCAAATAAAAAAAGTATCACAGACTGTACTCAATTTTTTCTAGGAATGCCTTGAAAGGAAGACTTAGAAGGTAGTGTGTAGGGTCAGGGGGTAGATCAATATCTAAGACTTGCTCCAGAACTTCTTGTACTATGACCCAAAACCTCTGTATTTGGGGACAGGACCCAATGTCACCAATACATCTCCAGCATGTTGCAGGTTTAGATGGATTTACAGTGTGTAGAAGTGACAGGGTTTTATACCAGTGCAGCATGATTTTGTAGATGTTTTCTTTAAAGTTACACATTATAAGTTACACATGCAGCTTCCCAGATCATTCGCCAGCTGACTAAGGGTATGGGTGGGTCAAGAGAGTCTGCCCATTTTCTCATATATATGTGCATGTCTTCTTTCAGGGTGGTAGTGGCCAAAAGCAATTTACAGTATATAACGTAAATATTAAATGTGTCAGAGTTGGACCTTTTATGCAAATGCATTAAACTGTAACATTTGAAATGAAAGGTCCATTTTGGAAGCACAAACCTATTGGCCTCAACACAGAATAATATTTCTGCACAAATATATAAAGTAGGGTAGTGTGGCAGCTTAGTTAAGCCCCATGTCAGCACTACTTGAAAATAAATAGTGAAATGAATAATGCAATATTATGTGAATCACGCCACAATGTAACAAGTCTAGAGGAAGTCTCGCTACGAGAAGCGCTCTGTGCCACTGGATTACTTTTTAAAATATTTGAAAAAACGCAAATCATTTCTAGCACTCACACATTACAATGCATCCTTAAAAAGAAACCTTCAGTACAAACGTAACTCATAGCGCATATGTCAAATTAGTTGTGTCCAGCTAAGCTGAACAAAACTGAGTCAGAAACAATTTTAGGAAGAACAATTACTCCTATTTCTAAATACTGCACATCATTTCTTCTGGTAGGGAAAAGCTAGCATGTGTAACAGGTAACTGCTCATGAATTATTCACAGTCTGCGGCCTGAGAATATATTGCAAATAAAGAATACATTTGCCATCTGCATGCAGAGAAGCCTTTGATAAGCATTCATTAGTGGAAACTTCTTACCTGTGTGACTGCAGTATTGTGGATAAAGTCCTTGGATGAAAATTCAATCCAGATTTAGCCTTTTAATTTAATTTTAGGTGCAAAGTCTAATATTCTGTCTTCAGAAGTTTAGTTTAAAGTGAAATTATCAAAGTCGCTGTAGGTCTGGGAAGGGGAAAGTTTTGGAGAATAATTTTTACTGTGTAACAGAAATAGGTTTGCACATTTATCTATTTTTATTTAAATATTGGGGAAAGAGTGGTTTGAAAATGCAGAAAAACAGTAATAAAATAACAGTAGAAAATAATTAAGTCAATTTGTAAAGAATTTTGGATTTAGCATTTTTTACATTTGGTTAGAAAGCGAGAGTATAAACCTATCATCTATTATTCCCAACTCCACCTTCACTATATGGTGGCCAAACGTTTGTGGACAGCTGGTTATTACACCTTTATGAGTCAGTTGGACATCCCACTGCTAGACGTATGGGCATTAATTTGGAATTGCTCCCCTTTCTGCTATAACAGCCTACCGCCTTCTGGGAAAGCTTTCCACAAGATTTTGGAGTATGTCTATGTAAATGTTTGCTTATTCAGTCAGAAGAACATTTATGAAGTCAGATACTGATGTTGGACAAGAAAACCTGGCTTGCAATTGGTGTTATAATTCATCCTAAAGGTTGGACTCCCAAGTTCCTCCATACTGAACTGGTCACACCATACCTTTATGGACCTGGATATGTGCAGGGTCATAAAAAAACAGAATAGGAACTCCACCCAAACTGTTGCCACAAGGTTGTCTAAAACTGTGACCTCCAAACTGCGGCTCCAGGGCTGGATGTGGCCCTTTGCTTGCTTTTATCTGGCCCCTGGGGCACCATGACATCCACTGACATCAATGATGAGGCACAGTTCCTACCTTGACTACCAACTATGGGGCACCATTCTTCCCACTGATACCAATAATAAGGCACTATTCCTTGTTTAAAACCAATGGTGGGGCAGTGTTTACTATTAGTGACACCAGGGAGTTTTCTAATCCCACTGGCCACAGTCTGACCCCCCAAAAGCCTCAAGGACAGTGAACTGGCCCTTTGTTCAGAGAGTTTGGAGACTTGTGTTCTAAAAGGTACTTGCACTGTATGTTGCAGCATTAACAGTTACCTTCACTGAAAGCATCCAAACATAATAGATTGGAAGGGGGTTATACTTTTGGCCATATAGTGCACTCTCACTAAAGAGACATATTGTTTGGTAAATAATAGTTCATATAACTATAATGTTTAATAATTGATAAATACTAGATTAAATTACTATATGGTTGCATGTTTAACCAGTTGTGGTCATTAGGCATGCAACACAAGCCCAAAAAAACATAATTGAAGCATGCAGGGAATGTGTAGTATGCACTGTTCTACTGCTCCGCTGAAGCTCCCCTACCCATATTTGCATTTTAGTATAAAAACAGCAACTATTACAGCAGTTGCTGATAAAAAATGGACCTTCTAACCTAGAGTCGATAAACCTTGTTCAGGGCATGGTAGAAATAGCAAACTTTAAAAAAATGAACATTGTTATTTTTTATTTACTCTGTTTCATTCGTATGCAGGGATGAGCTTCAATATGCAATATGATGTCAGTTATTGCAATCTGACAAAAAATATGAATTTTGTAGTTTCAAGATTTGCAGTCCATGTGAAATTATGTGCAGATTCATCCGGGAGATTTTTTTTTAAATGATAATGCACTGCATGGACTTTGAACTGTATCCATCATACTTATAAGGATCAATAAGGTGGCTTTTGGCCCCTGTGCCCCCTCACTATAAAAAAGGGGGCACAGAATAGCTATAGTGTCAGTATATTGGAAGCTGTTGTAGCGAAAGCATAGGGAAAGCCGACAAACTGCATAGGGAGAAATTAGAGTTGAGTAGAATCTAACTCTTCTTATTCTTGGGGGCTTTTTTCAATTTATTTTTTTATTAATTTGAGGTCAGTGGTCATTTTTAGCTGCTGTTCCAGCCATAGTACACTTTTCTTTTTTTTACTGCAAGGATTTCCTTTAAAAAAAAAACAGGCTTTTGTTTCAGGGGTAGTACTTGGGGGTTTTCATTCCTTTTGTATTTTTTTTTTTTTAATTTTTGGTTTATGTTGATAATGCCTTTTTAGGTTTCAGATTCTCAAAATCAAGCAACGCTGGCCATCTGTTCTTGGAGTTGCCTTTTATTTAAAGCACACCACTGCTGTGTTTGAAAGAAAAAAACAAAATAAGTGCAAGAACAGTATATAAACCACTTCACAATATATCACTCACATTCACTACACTCCACTCTACCCATAGAGTAAAAGATAGGCATATACCAGTTAGGCCTATTATCCTTGGTTAAAACTGTGCAGCTGTTGGCACATCTTTTGCAGTATCTTAATCCAAGTAGTAAAACTCCAGTGTTTGCTTTTTGTCCATAGTAAATTTAGGCCTAGCTTTTTTCATTACAAGTTCTTGCTACTGGTCGACTTTACACTGCTGTCTCCTCTTTAGTATCTAAATTCTTGTAGTAAAGACCCAACATTTGTTTTAAATGTCTTGCTTTTTACAATTGTCCTGTTTTTTTATATTGCTGGGTCAACTGTGGTCTCTTCATTCTTGTGGCAAAATGTCTGTCTGTACTTGTTGTTTGTGGTATATTTCAGCCAATTTTCCCCCACTAAAAATGTTGTTTGCTAATTTTACACTGCTTGGTAGGAACTGGCCAGGGCAAGACAGTTTTGCATCACAGCAAATACTGCCCTATTACCTGTATGTACACAGACAAAAACAAAAGCAGAACAGTGCCTCTAAGTGCAGTAAGACATAGTATTTTAATACACTCCACAACAAGGCCACTTACAATAGATAGATAAACAACAGGCACAACGAGCACAATGGGCACATCAATAAGTGTATGTCCAGAACACCAGTTGGAGCGGGCCTCGAGAGCTGCTGGTACCGCCAGGTGGAATGTGACAGGAGTCCATGTGTGGAGGAGGAAGCCGGCTGAAGTCCTTCCAGAAGCGGGTGCAGCACGGCGTGGGCAGTCAGGACTAGAATGCAATACATTTCAGAGCATGCGCTATACCACATGGGAGCATGCATGCTCATTTCTCAAGCAAATAACAAAGCCTGAGGTGGTTGTTGTGTTGGTATTTGCTTGAGAAGGGTGCCTGCAGGCTCTGAAACGCATTGAATTTTAGTCCTAGCTACCCACGCTGCTCTCCACCTGCTTCAGGAAGGACTTTGGCTGGCTTCCTCCTCCACACGGGGACTCCTGTCACATTCCACCTGGTGGTACTAGCAGCCCCCACAGCCCGCTCTAACTGTCGTTCCAGACATACACTTACTGATGTGCCTGTTTAGCTATCTATTGTAAGTAGCCCTGTTGTGGAGTCTACAAAAAATATAACGTCTTACTGCACTTAGAGGTGCTTCTCTGCTTTTGTTTTTGTCTGTGTATATTAAGAGTATGTTAAATTCCACCAAGAAGCCTGCCCTAGTGCCTTGGACATTTTTGGACTTATGGACACATACCTTATAGATAGACTGCTTAAATATTAAGTATTATCACCAAGCCTCTGCACCTATAACCTCCTTTTTTTTTTATTACCTATATGTAACCCAAGCTAATTGTAGAAATAAATCAATACCACAGCTGCATATGGGCTGCCACTGAGTCTGTCTATGAAAATCATACTGTTCTTTAACACTACTTGCAGCTTTAAAGAATCCCCAAATCATGGCCTTCAAAGATTTGTATTGTTAATGTTGCCCTTGAAGCTGCAGGAAAGGAACCTCTTCCTGTTGCACAGGAATCAGTGGATCTCAGGTGCAATGCAAGGCTCCTGCACACACTTCAGTTACAGAGTTGTAGGCTGTGTGAATGGACTATGAGCTTACTAATCAGCAGCGGCAGATGGGACTGTGGCTGTGTGGGCGGAGCACTGTTTTGAAAATGTGACAGTAGATTTGGGGGAGAGGAACTCCCATCTGCTGTCACAGGGATGGTGGAGGGAGGCCAGTGAATAGGAGCATGTTACGTGTTACACCCTAAATATGGGTTTAACATGTAACATGCTCCAAAAGGTGAACCTTTATTTGAAAGTGTTCATTTGCCGACCGCCTAACTGTAAATGTATGTCATGTTTTTTACGTTAAATACCGGGGTTATGGTTGCAGCTAGATGCCATAATCCCAGCATATTTCTTTTCATTAGGCAGCCGACTTTCCGATAAAAATGATCCCTGCAGCGAATTTGCCACAAGATCACTTTTATAGGCGGCGGGAGAGGTGCCCCCCCCCCCCCACTGCTTTCTGGTAATTTCCGGGTTTACCGGAGCCACTGGTAAACCCAGAAGTGATCTGATCCATTAGTTGGATAGGCAGGATGTTGAGTGAGGGCAAGATGTCCCTCACTCAGCTCTATGCCCTTGGAGGACCAGAGTGACCTCCAACGTCACTTCGGTTCTCGGGCTTAAAGGGACTTTTTTTTTTTTTTACAGTCAAAGTGTCAATTTTTTTCTTTTGCTTTCAAAGGTAATTGAGAGATCTGAGGTCTTTTTGATGCCACATTTCTCAATAAAGAGGACTTGTCATGCTCATTTCTATTACAAGGGATGTTTACATTCTTTGTAATAGGAATAAAAGTGATCAAAAATAAATAGATAAGGGGCATGGCCGAGATGTGAGAGAGAGCAGGCGCGCATTGCCTTGGCTCCCGCCATCCGTCCATTTAATCCGCTGCCATCCTGCTCCCACGAAAGCCATCCTGCACAGTAAGTGCCTGCAAAGAGTCGGGGGGACCGTCTTGGTTCTTCCCATGCTGGGGTATCGTAAATCCACCAAGAAGTCAGCCCCACAGACGCCCCGAAGGGATCCGCCGAAGGCTTGTGCGGCGGCCATCTTGCCATCCACGCCAGCTTTCCCAGCCTTGATGGCAGTGCAGACGGAGCCTTGAATGGGGGCAGGTATGGAGGAAGGTCAGGGGGATGTGGCTCGGCGGGTGCAGACTGATGAGGAGGTGCGGGGAGAGGGGCCTACGGCCGCGATTCTGGCAGCCATTGCTGATAGCAAGGCCTCGGTGGAGGGGAAGATAGACGCCCTAACTTGAGAATGTGGCCTAATCAGAAACGATAGGGACAAATTCCGGGGCCGCTTCATGGACGCCGAACACAGAATATCACAGGTGGAGCATACTACGGCCTCCAGGGTACGAGCGGTGGTGGAGCTGCAACAACAAGTCAGGACCCTCCTGGCCCGCTCAGAGGACGCCGAAAATTGTCTCAGGCGCAACAATGTGAGGGTGGTGGGGCTCCCGGAGGGCACGGAGAGCCAGAACCCGGTCCAGTTTGCAGAGGCCTTTTTCAAGCAACTCCTGGGCCTACAGAGCCTCTCCCCAGTATATATTATTGAGCGAGCGCACATGGTGCCTGCTGGGCCACGGCCACCGGGATCCCCGCCTAGGGCCTTCCTTGCCCGGCTGCTGAGAGAGAGAGAGGCAGCGGACTGGTTGGATGCCCTTGCCTGACATGGTTATGCTTTTTTTTCTCTCTTACATTTTAGTTATGAGGCCAACGGGCCTGGCTGGGGTGGGGATCAGACTTCCTGGGACTGGAATCCTGCAGTTACATGCTCCCCTCACCCCGCGGGCCTATCTTGGGAAAGTTTGTTGTTTCTTCTAACCCCTCTGTGGGTACAGGTACTGTTGTTTATAAACCTATTTTTGTCTTAAGCAGGTCTCAATGCACAAAAGGACTGGGAGCTACACATCCGTTTAAGGAAGCCAAGGTACTGTGCTGGGAACTGTTTACTGTGACCACACTTTAGTGCGACCCCCTGAGAGTGGATAGACCTTGATAGCACCCCACTCATGTTTTTGATCGTTCAAGGGATAAAGTTTCTCCAGTAGTTTTTTGTCTGGTTCGTCTGGAGCAAACAGGGAGTTGGGACTTTTGACAGTTACCTTTTTATATATTTTTTTCTTTGTATTTTTTTTTTTGCTGCTACTGGACTGTGGAGCTTTCTTTTCTTTATTTTTTTGGGAGATTTTCTCCCAGTGTCGCAAATGCTAGGAAATGTCCGTGGTTGTCTTCAATATTGTTATCCGGTATTTGGTGTGATGTGCTCTCATGTGTCCAGGTACTGCCCCCCCCGACCCATCCCTTCGGCCATGTTAGGCTGATCAAAATCTCAGACCTAGTAAATGGGTGACCTACAAGTTTTGTCCTGGAACGTCCGGGGTCTAAATTCAAAATTTAAAAGGTCCCTGGTCTTTCAGTATTTAAAAGCCTACGGCTGGTACAAGCAATATTCTGATCTCCTAACCCCCAAGCTGTTAAAATTATATCTGGACTGTTTAGAGACAGAGACCCTCCCAGTGACTTTTTTATGAGGCCCACATTGTACTGTTGCCAAAGCCAGATAAGGACCCTCTACTATGCTCCTCATACAGGCCGATAGCATTGCTGAACATGGATCTCAAGATACTTACAAAAATGATAGCCAATAGGCTGATGTCAGTACTGCACCATTTAATATCCTCTGATCAGACAGGGTTTATGCCTCATAAGGCTACTGACATAAACATCCGTAGAGTTTTCACCCACACGCAGTTGGTCCGGGAGGGGGAGACAGGAGGAGCTATGGTCTTTTTTGATTTGGAGAAGGCTTTTGACTCCATAGATTGGCAGTATATGATGGTGGTACTTCAACGTTTGGGATTCGGACCTGTCTACCTTAAGTGGATTTCCCTATTATATGCCCATCCAAAGGCGGAGATCCATTTGAATGGGGAGGTTTCAAGAGCTTTCTCAGTTTCCAGGAGGACGAGGTAGGGTTGCCCCCTCTCCCCTGGGCTTTTTGTACTGGTCATGGAGCCAATAGCGGTTGCACTTCACTCCTCTCCATGAATTCAAGGCATTAGAGTGGGCACAATAACTGAAACAATGGCCCTTTATGCAGATGACCTGGTGTTGTTCCTTCAGGATACAGGGCCCTCGCTTCAAGCGGCCCTTGGAGTCCTGGGGGACTTTACACGGGCCTCTAGCCTCAAGGTCAACTGGTCCAAGTCGAAAATACTCCCCTTAACATCTCACCCTGCTCGGGCAGGGCTCGATCCAACCATCCCTCTACAATGGGCCACACAGATTAAATATTTAGGATTACAAATTACTAATTCAGTAACAGACTTCATGGGACTCAATTTGTCCCCTCTGTTGAAGACTATTAATTGGAAACTAAATAGTTGTAAATCCCTGCCACTGTCCTTGATAGGACGAATCAACTTAATTAAGATGAAAATCCTACCTTCCCTATTATATATTCTTAGGAACTCTCCAGTTTGGATCCCCAAGGCAGTATTTAGGTCTATTAACAGTATGCTATCATCCTTTTTATGGCATGGGGGGATGCCACGTATCCAATTAAAAATTCTACAGCAGCCTTGGGGGGGGGGGGGTCTCGCAATGCCCAACTGTTACTGTTATTTCCTGGCGGGCCAGCAGACAACCGCACATCGGTGGTTGACGGCTCCTCCAGATGACGCTGCGGTGTCCTTGCAGGCTGCCCATGTGGGCTCTTATGAGGCACTGGCCCATTTGGTCTATAGAGGTCTGAGATCCCCACACAACATTACCCCCTCTATGCGTGCAATGATCAGGGCCTGGTCGGTTGCCCAGGGGCTGAGACCCGTGGGGCCGCACAGATACTCACCTAAGGCTCCTCTATGGTTAAACCCAAACTTCAAACACTTTCTCGATCACCCTGACCAAAGGTACTTTGATGACTTTTGATGAGCTTAAGGACAGATACAATCTCCCGAACTCACATCTTTTTAGGTTCTTTCAGTTAAGGCATGCGTTCTCCTCTCAGTTTGGGGGTGGTGCCCTGGAGCTTGAGCTCAGTGACCTTGAACTGATGACCCACAGTGAATCCTTGACCAAACCAATCTCCAGCCTGTACAGGGTGCTGTTTGTGCAGACAACCCAGGTTATGGAAAAATGTAGGGGGACCTGGGAGGGGTCTGCTCCTGGTCTAGATCCTGACGATTGGGATGATATGTGGGAAGCCCCGTTCAAAAGCTTGGTGTCCTCTAGAGATCGGTTGATTTTGTTTAAGTTTCTTCATAGAGCCTACCTCACTCCTGCTAGATTGCCAAAGATGCTTGGGTCGCAGTCCTCAGGGTGTTGGCACTGTTCAAGGTTGCAGGCTGATTTCATGCACATTTTCTGGGAATGCCCCCCCATACAGGTGTACTGGAGGGAGATAGCTGGGTGTATAGACTCGCTCACATCCATTAAGATCCCTCTCATGGTTGAGGTCTGCCTGTTGCACTTGGTTGATAATCTTGCTACTACAAGGGCCATTAGAACACTCCTAATGCTGTTGCTCTATCATGCCAAGAAGCGTATTGTCATGGCATGGAAGAGTGATCGACCTCTTACGCTGTCCTCTTGAAAGTCATTGGTAAATAAAGTGATTCCACTGTATAAGGCAACTTATCTAGCTAGAGGGGCTTTGACGCAATTTGAAAAAGTCTGGGGCGGGTGGTTGGCATCCACGGACACGGTGTCTGATCTTTGAGGGGAAGAGATATTGATGGTCATGTTATGTTCTTTTTTGTTTTTTGTTTTTTTCTATGAGAAATAATAGAGTGATCTGACTGAGTGTGGGGAACACGTTTATTGGGGGTGGGATGGGCCCGTCCACACGGGTTATGTAATAACGCCAAACTGTATATGAAGCACACCACTGGTCCACCCTTTTTTTTGGGGGGGGCGATGTAGAGTAAGAGACAACACGGACAATTTGTTACAGCAGCTGCTAATGTTATGTTACCCCAATCGGGGAATCCGCAATTTGCGGACTGTTTTGTATGTTTTTCAATTGTAAAATCAATAAAAATGATTTTACAAAAAATAGATATATAAAGGGACAGTGTAAACATAAGAAATAAAAAGTAAAATAAATAAGAAAAAAGGTGTAAGTTGTCCCATCCCTCCGTGCTCGTGCGCAGAAACGAACGCATACGTAAGTCGCAACCGCAGATGTAAACGGTGTTTAACCACACATGTGAGGTATCACCATGAACATTAGAGTGAGAACAATAATTATAGCACAAGACATCCTCTGGAACTCTAAACAGGTAACTTGTAAAAATGTTTAAATCGTCGACTATGGAGATTTTTAAATACCATAGTTTGTCGCCATTCCACGAGCATGTGCAATTTTAATCATGACATGTTAGATATCTATTTACTCGGTGTAACATAATTTTTTCCATTATCCAAAAAATGGGGTAACTATTGTGTTTTTTTTTTTATTTATTAGTATATTTTTAAAAAAAAAAAGTGTTTGAAAGACCGTTGCATAAATACAGTGTGACTTTTAAGCAACAAATGTCAGAAAAAGGATGGGTTAGAAATTGGGAAAAATTTAACACCTAGATTTAACCCTTATAGACTTCAGTGGGATTCATCTCCAGTTCCGGTTCACCAAATTTCAAACAAGATTCACTGAAACCTTGCCAAATTAAACCTGAGTAGATCTGCCCATCACTAAAGATTAGTTTGTGAGTTTAAGAATTACATTTTTTTTTATTTAATAGAAGGTGATTCATGCAGTGAAAATAACACACAGGAATAATGTGCTCCACTTTTCAAATTATGCTGTGCTGCCTAAAAATAAAAAGCTGACATGTGAGTGACTGAAGAAGAGATGTAACCAAAGTTGTTTCCCATTTTTGGTATTTATTGATACAGCCTAAATTGTTGTTACTTTTCAAGTATACAACTGGAAGCATTTATATAAATGTAACATTATACTTCATTTTAAAGCTGAACTCTAGGAAAACGAAAAGTCCTCTCTTGCAGTGTGAACCCAGCAAAGTTAATTGCTTGTTGATGTGTAAGGGGACAGGTAGAGCAGACAGTGGAGGCTGGTGCTCAATAATTTGGGGGGGTGGGAAACCAACACCACCCACCTCCACGGGAGACGTGGGAGGAAGGGGGGGCCATTCCCCCCTGTGGGAGGTGGACATGATAGTGGGGAACACCAGCAAAACCCACCATGGGAGACCAACGGTTAGAAGGCAGAATGCCTCCTTACCTTAGAAGGCAGATGTCCTACCCGGGATGACACTCCGATCTCCCCTCCTCCTCCAGTGGCGGCTGGTGGGTCCGCCGGTCGGGCTTCCCCTGTGCCTCCTCCGGCCGTGCATCTCCTCCCTCCTCCTCCCTCTTCCTCCTAGGCCAATAGGATCACTTCTCCTTTCGGCCAATCAGGAAACAGGTCTCACGACCCGCTTCCTGATTGGCCAGGAGGAGAATCATTGTGACAATAGAGAATATTCATACGCTATTGTCACACAAGTGGGCAGGCTCTGGGTGCAGTTCTCTGCGCCCAGAGGCAACCCTTTTTTGAATCCTATTAGACCCTCAGGCTCTAATCACATGCTTAAAAAAAAAAATTGGAATCCATGCGTCCGGATGGCCCACATGTAGATTAGGGGCTGGATGCATGAATAGGGGACGTGGCGTCCTTGCACCCCTAATGGACGGGCTGCCACTGACAGCAGATATACTTACCTGATCTTCCTCTCCTGCAGGCTTCTCCACTATGCTAGACCAGACCCTGCAGCCTCTTCTTCCCTATGCTCTGGAGGTCTAAGTCTTCTGACTTTCTCAATGATTGATAAAGGGGCCATAGCCCTGCAATGGATGTGAGAATGCCAAAGGTCAGTCCACTTACAGTGCATAGGGAAGAGTAGTAAAACTACTTTTGTTTCCAATTACAGTTGATTACGATGTAAGCACACTTGCCGGTTACCAGCATTCCTTTCCTCACGCTGTCACGGCGTGAGGAGAGGAGAGAGCCGGTAACCAGCAAGTGTGAAAGGGGACATCTAAATGACATCTATATAATCAGGGCATGATTATCAGTGTCCTGATTATCAAAGCAGCCTCATTAGTGACCATCAGTGCTTCCTATTAGTGCCAATCAGTACCCATCAGTGCTGACAATCAGTGCTCATTAGTGCTGCCAATCAGTGCCTCCTCATCATTGCTGCCTATCAGTGCCCTTCAGTGCTGCCTATTAGTGCCCATCAGTGACACGTATCCGTGCCCATCAATCCTACCAATTAGTGTCCATCAGTGATGCATATCAGTGCAGCCTCATCAGTGCCTCATTAGTGCCCACCAGTTCTGTCTCATCAGTGCCCATCAGCGAAGCCTATCAGTGCCCATCAGTGCAGCCTCATATCAGTAAAGGAGAACAATTACTTGTTTGCAAAATTTTATAACAGAGACTAAGAAAAAACTTTTTTTTTAATTGTTGGTCTTTTTTCATTTGTTTAGCAAGAAATAAAAACCCCAGGCTGGTGTGATGACCCACCCTTATGATTGCCTAGGCTCACAGGAAGTGGGTTAAATGACCTTGGGCATCAGTGAACCTGGAAGAGGAATAGCAGCAAGTCATGGGAGTGGTGGGCCTGCAGGAACAGTGTATGAAAATGCTGCTTTTCAGAGCATTACTTAAAGTTAATAGAAAACATATTTAATCACTTATACTAGCTTTGATAACAAATGCTTTTTATTATAATAAATACATAACTGGATTCGGGAGAAGTTTATGCTTTCCAGGCGTTCAGCTTTATTGTATCCTGGACGAACCTTCTAAATCATTACAGCATCAGATTTTATTTAATAATGAATCCAGATTGAAGTTGTTTTTTATCTGACTGGAATCAAACCATATTTACTTCTATGTGCCCTATTTTGCTCTCTTGTTTATGATGGCTAATCTGTTGTCTGTGAAATACCCATGTAAAATAAATGAAGGGCAATACCAAAAATTGTCTTTGGAGAAGTATTAAGAGGAAGCCAGAACAGAGGAGTCTATTAAAGTTTCATGAGATGTAGATTATACTTGCATGTTTTGCTGGAGCCTAAACATAATATTTGTGACTCTTTTTAACTGGTGTTAATATCATGTCAGGCATGCAATAAATTCCTAAACTTTGGAAACAAAATGCTGTCTTTATTAGATAAGATTTAAAAAGATCAGGTTGTGCCCTTAATTAATTGTCTCTCTTTGATGCATAGTTTCAGGTGAAAGCTTAACACTATTTTCCAGCTATAATTGTCTGCGGAAGATGCAAAGGTCAGGCACCCGCGACCCTGAAGACAGAATCTATTAATTCATGTACAGCTCCAACTGTTGTGTACTTCAGTGTTGTTATCTTTGAATGCAGCATTTATGAATAATGTTAATCAGTTCTTTGTATATATCCAGCTTATGCTGTGCAACAAATAAGAAGGTCTTTTTCTCAATACTCTTTTTTTCTCAGGCATAAGCACAGTAAGCCCACAAAGAAATATAATTATAACTATAGCTTATATATGCCATATTTTCCATATGCATAAAACAAACTATGCAGGTGCCTTACAGGGTTCTTTAATAGTGTAAAATAACTTCTGTGAATGGATAAAAAAAAAATGTTTGCAGTATCTATGGTAGTAACATTGGCTTAGAATAGTCTGACTGTGTAGATAAATTTAGTATGTACAGTTGTACATTGCCTGCCATTTTTCACATCTATATGTCCAGGTCAGCATTGCAATTTCAAATCAGATTTGGAAATAAAGAAAACCAGAAAAACAGATTTGATAATAAAGAAAGGTAAATATAGGGATATGATTAAAAATTAAAGTGTTACTAAACCCACAACAGTAAAATCAGTTATGCAGTTACGCATGTTTGTTATACTCACTGAAACCTAAGGGGTTAACCTTCCACCTGATTGGCTTCTTTAGTAGGCAAATCAGGCTTACAGTAAATGTTGCCTACTGAAGAAGCCAAACAGGTGGTGACACATGTATAGGAGGGAGGAGCCCAGCCCATTGAGTCACGAAGGCACTGCTAATTTGGCAGAGTGGTGAGCTACCTGACACCTGCTGACATATGTTAATAGTGCTTGTTTTATTGCATATCTCATAATTTAATTTTAACGCATTTTAATAAGGTTTTTTTTACAGAAAGCACTATGGAGATGCCTTTTTACTACAAGTGGTGAATTACATGGATCCATCCCAGGAGAGGGAAGAGGAGATCCATCTTGTGAGACCAGCAGGATAGACAGCATATGAGCTTTGACTATCTATTGTGAGGTGAACAGGCATTTCACCTGGTGATGGGATTGCACTTTGATTTTGTAAAGGAAGATTGAACATCACTGTGGTAGAGAATATATGTGTATGGACTTTTCTTTTGTGTTTAGTTGATGTACTATTCGATAGATACATTGTATATAACTATCACTGTTTATAGTTTTGATCAGTAGTGCTGCACTGTATTAAGTTGTATACCTTTCTAATTGTAGTGTTTAGATAAAAGAAACGTTAATCTGCCCCTTTAAATGTGTAGCATACACTACAACCTGTGATCAAATTATGGTTCTTAACCACTTCCTGGCCTATAGCAAAATGATGTCCGAGCGTGGGGTTCATCATCCTGACCGGACGTGAGATGATGATGTGATTTAGGATAACCGTGATTGCGTGCCCATGGGGGCGTGCATCGCATCGATCGGTGGTGAGGTGGGTCAGTCTGACCCACCTCATTACCGATCTAGGTAACAAGCTTCCATCGGAAGCTCTTTACCATGTGATCAGCCGTGACCAATCATGGCTGGTCACAGTGTAAACAGGAAGAGTAATTTATCTGCTTTTCCTCTACTCGCATCTGCAGACATGAGTAGAGGAGAGCCGATCGGCTGCTCTCCTGGCAGGGGGGTATTTGCTGAGTGTTTATCAGCACAGCCCCCCTAGGATCACCACCCAGGACCACCAGGGATGCCACCCAGGGACCACCAGGGAGAGCCCACCCAGGAGCCAACCAGGGAAGCCCACCCTGACCACCAGGGAGCCCACCATAGACCACCAGGTAAGGGGCACAATGCCCAACATGGATGGCACTCAGTGCCAACTTCAGATGCCACCCTAGACCACCAGGGAATGGGAACAGTGCATCTGTCATTGCCACCCAACAGTGCCCACCAATGCCCCCTATCAATGCCCACCTAAAGGTGCTCAGTGCCACCTATGAGTGCCCATCAGTTCCGCCTATGAGTGCCCATCAGTGCCGCCTATGAATGCCCATCAGTGCCACTTATGAGTGCCGCCTATCAGTGCCCATCAGTGCTGCATATAAGTGCCTCATCATCAGTGCCCGTCAGTGCCACCTCTTCAGTGCTGCCTCATCAGCGCCACCTAGTACTGCCTCATCAGTGCCCATCAGTGCAGCCTCATCAGTGCCCATCAGTTATGGAGAAAATGTACTTATTTACAACGTTTTGTGACAGAAATAGAGAAAACCTATTTTTTTTTTACATTTTTTGGTCTTTTTTTGATCAAATACCACCAAAAGAAAGCTCTATTTGTGGGAAACAAATTATAAAAATTTTGTGTGGCATGACCACGCAATTGTCATTCAAAGCGCAACAGCACTGAAAGCTGAAAATTGGTCTGGGCGGGATGGGGGGTAAGTGCCTGGTATTGAAGTGGTTAAACACAAGCCACATTCATATTCATTCAATCAAATCAGGTATTTCTGGTGAGTGTCCATTCATCTATTTAAGCACTTGCAGTGTAGTGCTATTGCTGAGGAAACAACGGATTGGTTTTGTTAGCCACTACTGGTGTTGGAACAGAGTACACCCCTCACATTTTTGTAAATAGTTTATTATACCTTGTGACAACACTGAAGAACTGACACTTTGCTACAATGTAAAGTAGTGAGTGTACAGCTTGTATAACAGTGTAAATTTGCTGTTCCCTCAAAATAACTCAACACACAGACATTAATATCTAAATCACTGCCAACAAAAGTGAGTACACCACTAAGTTAAAATGTCCAAATCGGGCCCAATTAGCCATTTTCCCTCCCTGGTGTCATGTGACTCGTTAGTGTTACAAGGTCTCAGTTGTGAATGGGGAGCAGGTGTGTTAAATGTGGTGTTATCACTCTCACTCTCTCATACTGGTCACTGGAAGTTCAACATGGCACCTCATGACAAAGAACCCTCTGAGGATCTGAAAAAAAAATCAAGATGGCCTAGGCTATAAGAAGATTGCGAAGACCCTGAAACTGAGCTGCAGCACGGTGGCCAAGACCATACAGCAGTTTAACAGGACAGGTTCCACTCAGAACAGGCCTTGCCATGGTTGATCAAAGAAGTTGATGGCATGTGCTCAGCGTCATATCCAGAGGTTGTCTTTAGGAAATAGACATATGAGTGCTGGCATCATTGCTGCAGAGGTTGAAGGGGTACAGTGTTGCCAACCACCCGTAAATTTACAGACAGCCCGTAAAAACAGGACAGTATTTTGGGTGTCCGTAAAAGTCTGTAGCAGCCAGTAAAAACGGCGGGCAACGGCTCTGGTCAGAGCTGCGCATGTGCAATTACAGAAATCTCTGAGCGACGAGTGAGAAGATCTGATCCTGACCCTGAGACGAGTTGGACGACCACTCCTCCTGCTGCCAGCTAGTGCCTCTGCCCAGCCCATCCGTCCTCAAATGAGGTTACTGCATTTTCCCGCCACACCACCACCAGCTAGCACCTGACCGGAGCAGACGCCCCGAATGGATGGATCCTCCTGATTCCTGCCTGCCTCCCTGCTCTGGCTGACCCTACAGCCCTCCTGGTAACAGTGGTGAGTGCAGTACGCTTCCACTTCAAGCCAGCCAAAAAGAGTCGGGACAGTGAGTGTGTGGCTGTTTGACACACACACTGTCTCTGCTCACTCTGACAGACAGCCGCGAGCCAAGCTACAGGAGTCTCTCTCTCTTAGTATGAGTGTGCACTGGGTAAGTGGCAGGAGGTAATGGAAGGATGGTGTAATGGAAACAGGAGGTGATGGGGATGGTGTGATGGAGATGGAGGGATGGTGACAGGAAGTGATGGGGGATTGTGTGATGGAGACAAGAGGTGATGGAGGGATGGAGACAGGGGGATGGTGTGATGGAGATGAGGGGTGATGGAGAGATGGAGACTGGAGGGATAAAAACAGGAGGTGATAGAGACAGGAAGTCTTTAGAAGTGGGGACATAAATTCTAGTGATCCTAGTGGCTACCAGGGATTTCACCTCACTTTCTGTGGTGGTTATGGAACAACAATTAAGGGGAAATCTCTACAATTTGACATAAGTGACAAAACTGATGGACTAAATAATCTGCCCTTATTATATTGAGAATAACAGAAATATGTTTTTTACCTTGCCATCTACCTTAAATCACATTGCTATTTGCACAGTGTACTTTCTTGTAGCCTAAATACTGAAATTTGCACTGAAAACTGTAATTTAGTAACTTTTGTAAAATGCCAGTAAAAACTTGGCTGTGCCAGTAAATTTTGGGCATTGTGCCAGTAAATTTCAATCTGGTAGGTTGGCAACGCTGAAGGGGTGGGGGGTTAGCCTGTTAGTGCTCAGACCATACGCTGCACACTACATCAAATTAGTCCGCATGGCTGTCGTCCCAGAAGGAAGCCTCTTCTAAATATGGTGCACAAGAAAGCTCACAAACAGTTTGCTGAAGACATTGTAAGAGGTAGTGCTTGGGTGTGGCGCTGTCTAAGTGGTGGGAAATAAATGTGCTCTAATTGTCCTGTGTACATAGGTTTTAGCAAAATGTGAATCTTTAATTAGTAGTCATTAGGTTCATGTGCTGGGTGCTGGAAGTGAATAGTTAGTAGTTATCTGTGCAAGTGCTAGTGTTGATGAGCTAGTATTTTTGTGCAGATTTCTAGAGGTTCATACAACATTCATAAAACTTATGTTATAAAAGATTTTTTTCCCAACTGGTGCTTCTTGAAATACTGATCTTACTGTAGTAAATTTAAAAGGTATAACTTAACAGTGAGGTATAAATTATGAGTCATGTGTGGATTTCTCCGTGCATACAAAAAATGGTGACGGTAGTAGTCAGGTATTAAAATAGTCTCTCTTAATTTTAGGAACAGTTTCT
>BLSH010230744.1:457656-467681 GCA_018402905.1 Glandirana rugosa
CACACAGATACCACTTACAAACTGGTAAGGAGGTCTTCGTGTCAACACTCCAGTCCGTGACTACAACCTGCGCGTCCAACATCAGTGCCTGACCTCACAACTGTGCTTCTGGAGGAATGGTCAAACATTCACCATAGACACACTCCTAAACCTTGTGGACAGCCATAGCAGAAGAGTTGAAGCTGTTATATCTGTAAAGGGTGGACCAACTCAATATTGAACCCTATGGACTAAGACCCCATACACACTATTAGATTATCTGCAGATTTTTTTCCTACAGATTTACCAAAACCATATAATATGAGGTCAAACCCTAAGAGTTTCAATTTGTAAGCAATCAGACAGACCCTTGCACCACATGGTTTTGGTAAATCAGAAGGAAAAAATCTGCAGAAAATCTAATAGTAAGTATGGGGTATAAAGACCCATACACACTATACAATTTTCTGTAGACTTTTGTCTTCAGATTCACCAAAATCATATAAAATGAGGTCAAACCTTAGGAGTTTCAATTTGTATGCAATCAGGCAGGCCCTTGAAGTACATGGTTTTGGTAAATCCGAAGGAAATCTGACAACAAAATTTGGATAGTGTGTATGGGGTCTAAGAATGGGATGCCATTAAAATTCATGTGCATGTAAAGGAAGACGTCCCAAATACTTTTGACAACACAGTGTATATTTACCTGGAGTGTGCTTGTTTATTGCCAGACATTTGGCTGCACAGCTCCAGCAATCAACTAGTTTTAGGACATGATTATCGTTATAATTACGGAACAGTTTTGCGACACACTGTCAATTTTAATTGTTTTAGCTCTAATATTTTTTCATGAAACAACCCATTTTTGTTTTTACACTTTTTTGAGAAAAAATATAGTAATCATTTTAACAAGTAAAACAAATTGCATCTTCTGCTTTTCAATAAGAAAGGTGAATTTCTCTATTCTAAGTTTAAAATGAACAGCTAACATTTAGTCTTTATGGAGGTGCTTCATTTTTCCCAAGTCCTCTTCTTCTTCCAATGTTTTCCTAGTGCTGATTCTGTATCAGCACTTATGTAACCAATAAAGAGTTTATACTAAGAAGCATCTGAGTTGCCGGCTACCATAATTATGGATTTCTCCTAGTGGTGGGCAGCCTCGAATAATGCAGACAACAGCACCGATGCTGCTCTCTGCATTATTATATTGTGAAGGAAAGGTGCCCGGGTCATGCCCTCTTACAGTATTTTCATATTCAGCATAGGCAAAGCACAGGTTCACAATATTTTATGGCAGCCTCAAAGTAAGTTTGTCTTCCAGGAAAAAAGGAAGCAGAACAGTTATTTTTTGTGATTTAAATATCTAGTGTTTTAAAAACTTAAACAACCAGATTCAAACTTTCTCTTGGTGTTTTACATGAGATTAAAGTCCTTTCAGCAATACAGTATCATATTTTTTTGTACACAGCAGCATTATAAGAAACGCCATACCTATCTCCCAATCGATGACTCCTTGACAGACAATTTTCATTACAAAGGGACACTGTAAGAAGCAGAAGTGGAGGGGCTGAAGGACCCATCTCTAGTAGAAATATTGACATATGAGGATCTAGTCAGATAAAAAGATGGTTCACACAATTCCACAAGAAAATGGGATATCTTGTAATTGAAAATTAAAAACTGTAGGAGGTCACAATTTCACTTTTAAAACTCGTTTCTCCTGTTTTCTTGACTAATCCCTTTCAATCCCCAGCAGATTTCAACCAAAGATAGTTTGTTTAGCCCCCGTAATCTAATGAACAAGTCATTTCACCTCCAGGACTTGGTCATTTTTCGATTTATTAGCTGAGCTAGTGCATTTTGTCCTGAGATGGAGGGAAAAAAATGCTGCAGCACTGACAAATCCATGATCTTTATTGAAGTTATATTAGTGCTATCTATCAGTGTTGAGGTTGAAAAAAAAAACACATAACCTTTACCAAAATTTGGCACCTATCAGCAATCAGCTTTTTGCTGTGAATTTTGTTCTCGGTGACAACAAAGTCATTTTTTTCAAATTACGGCATGTAATGATTTTGTCAAAGTAAGAATAAAGCACATTTATTGCCTGCCACCAAATGACGTCATTTCATTAATTGGCACAAGGATGAAAAGGGGCAACGAGAATGGAAAGAGACAGTCTGGTGTGAGGAGTTCATGCAGGTGTACAGTGTAATTTCGTTTTTTTTTTTTTTTGTTTTAACCTTGTGCACTTTCTAAGCAGTTATTTGTCACTGCAGGGTCAAAAGTAAACTAAGCCCAACCTGTAAAAAAGATGCTCTATATTTAGTCTTTTGGCAGTTTATGTTTCGAAACTCTGCAATGTTGCTGATACCCGCCTAGTCAGTGGAATACCTGCTCTTTCCACTGCTTGGTGTGGTACCTCTTGTACTGATGTAGAAGCCGATGGAAGAAACCACAACATGGTGGGAGGAGCAGATATTCCCCCACCCAAACATTTTCAATAGCTGCAGTAGCATGAGATCAGCAATGGGGCAACATTTTAACACTCAAGCTGCTGGAAGGGTAAGTATAGAACTCCTTCTTTTGCAGGTTTAGCTTATTTGACCTTTGACCTTCGAGTAACGTGGTGAAAATAAAGGGGGCTTCCAATTTTACATTAGAACGGTTGTTCTCTGTCAGTTGCTGAAACTCTCAAAGCTGATTAACCTCTTTGAAAGACTGATGCAATGACTTTGCACCAAAAATGGCTAAGCAGCTCCAAGAAAAGCAGTCAATCAGTTTTGTATTCGTTTTGTTCTGGAACACTTACTGTGAATCAATTACTGTTGCATTAGATTTCATTATGTATGTATTAATGCCTTGGTGCTGACATCTAGTGGCAATTCAATGTAACTATAACTTGCTATTTTATGTCTGTAAATGGTATAATAAAGATTCCCTGTATATTGGGGATAGTAACTTTAGTTCTTAGATAGACCTCTCACTTCTTCTTCATGTTCGTTCAGTAAGCTACCAGTCTTCATAGCAGACATAAGGCTGAACGCTTATTGTCTCTTTACACTTCAAATGACCAGTGAATGAACATCCCATGTGCTGCATTTTAACAAGTAAAACTATATTGGATTAAACTGTTGTGTCTTATTGGAAAGCAAAGATGTCTGTGGAGGGTGCTTATTCAGCATGTGACCATACTGGCCGGATGGATTGATTTCTAAAGGAAGTATGTCAGTGCATAAATCAGTACTTAAAAGAACCAGTTTAAGGTAAATGTAAAACTAAAATGGATGACATTTAGTTTGCTAAAGCACTATGTGTCATTAACAATGACTTTTTAATAGCATACTCATTTTTCATTCTTTGCTGTGTCTTAATGCTGTTGATCTATAGCAACCTTTTTACAGATAATCCCTGTCTACATGCCCTTTAGCCTGTATGACTCAGGGTGGGTTTTCGAATTGTGACAACAGTTGCAACAACCATTTGCTTACTACATATGCAGATTCTTTCTTGTGTTGTATTATGCCATACAATCACTGTAGCTTGTATCTTCTCTTTTTCAGTGAGTTTGATAAGTTTGATTTGGTTGAAAAGAATAAAAGCTTTGGCTTTTGGTTAACCAAATAAATCTTAGCAGATGTTAAAGCCCCACCCCAGACTTTTTTATGAGCAATACTCATCTTCAATACAGACATTTCCCATTACCTCTTCTTCAGATGCCTAGACTGAGGAAAGAATGTGAGTACAGAGTGTCATGACCTTGGCCCCCTGAGTAATACATTCTGCGCTCACAGTGTATTGAAGCAGAGAACAACACTGATGTCACTGTGTCACCACTGCTCTTTGCATCATTCAGGACAACCTACTGATGGAAGAAGATAAAAAAGTAAAAGGATCTATCATATGACATGTTCAGTCAGAAGATAAAGGAAGGAATTGGGGGCCTCAGAGAAGGGTGGAGCATAGATCCTGGAGTTGGGCTTTGAGTAGAGATAGTTATTATTATTATTGTGGAGATAGGAATCAGTTGTAGAACACAACCTTCTTCAAGCAATTTCAAAGCAACCTCAGTTCTTTTCCAGAGAATATAGCATTTATTGGATCCCAGCAACAGATGACATGTCCAACAGTGAATAGTAAAAATAATGCAATAATAAGAAGACCTAATAGTCCCCTTCAGATCTTCTGTTGATATTTTAGCAAGGATATATACATATCCAGCATATATGTGTCTTACACATACCCTAGAGCATTCCTTTCATCATCCTCTCATCCTTAGCAGTTAAATCTTTTCCCCTCATATAGAGTCTTTTTTACAAATTTTCTAAGATGCAGACCCTACCTGCAGTTACTTGAAAATGGCAATTAAGGCCAACTAGTGATTACCACTCTTGTTTCTAATGACAGTTAACAATTAGCCATTTGAATAGAATAAATAGAGGAAGAATCTGCCAATTCTATCAGTCCTTTTATTTTTATTGTGTAAATGGAGGTATGTTACCAACTTGCTATATGTCTACATATAGAAATTACACTTTGCAATGTAAAGTAGTGAGTGTATGGCTTGTATAACAGTGTACATTTGCTGTCCCCTCAAAATAACTTAACACACAGCCATAAAAGGTCTAAACCGCTGGCAACAAAAGTGAGTACACCCCTAAGTGAAAATCTCTAAATTGGACCCAATTGGCCATTTTCCCTCCCCAGTGTCATGTGACTCATAAGTGTTAAAAGATTTAAACAAGGAAATAGGCGCAAGGCCAGGCACTGAGTCTGTATAACTGGAGAAATAGTGACGAGTCTGCAGCTGGGCAGCACTCCTATGGAGGAGCCGTATCCAAAAGACTGAAAAAACAAGAAGAAGAAGACGCCTCTAGGTGCAGATGTTAACAAATTTATTATACAGGGTAGAGCTTAACAACTCACATGTATGAAGAAAATGGCAAGCATATCTACAGGGAGATAAACCAGGCAGCAAAGTCTGTGGTGTAGCGTAGTCTCTGTAGTGCTGGTCCGCAAGGTGGTGTTCCGGAAGAGCCGAAGTGACGGCCGGCCGTTGTGAACATCCGCTCATTCGTGAGAAGTCCGGAGTACAGGGAGACAGCATAAACAGCGTCCTACGTCACCAAAGTGCGACGCGTTTCTGAGCATGCAGCCTGTGATGGGAACAACAGGCGCGCTCTTTCTTCAGGCATATCCTGGAACGGGTTATTGCTGCTATATATCGGGAAGGGGGACACCTAGTGGTATATATATATGGTACTAATCTCATAGTAGTTGGATGCATACATAAAAAAGTTATAAGTATACAAGTTAAAAATAGAGATTATTCAATCATCCTGCAATAAAAATATATATGTGTATGTGTAAAAGGATATAAACTATTATTTAAAAAACAACATCATCTATAAAAAGTATATAAAAACATATATAAAGCAATCACTCAAGTACATTTATATTAAACAATTGCATCTGTATGTGTGTATAGGGGTACAGACTCCCACTGTGCATATACACATATGTGTGCGCACATATATGTACCCTGTTGACATGTTACTACACTATGGAGAAACATTTATGATAAATACATATACACAGGCACATGGGTATATGAAACCAGTAAAAACAAAAACAAATGGATGTGTACAATAAACGCAGAAAGAACCTTATATAGACCCAAATTCAATGCTTAATGAATATATGTTGATACTGAATATTGGGTACTATATATACTTACTTATTATCAGTAGACCCGCCACCCCCATGGACAATAGGTAGACATACATAAACCTGAAGACAAGTAAACAGAAGTTAGCAAAAAGGATGAATAGAAGACTTATAATATCGTGGCTATCTCAATAGTCTCGTTTAACCCTCCAGGTGAGAGGGCATCGAGGTTATAGATCCAGAAGGTCTCCCTGGCGCAGAGCTTCTTGAAGCGCTCTGCACCAGAGAGAGATCCCGAAACTTGTTTTGCAAAGGGCCTTCCGACACTGATACATCCCTACCAATGGAACAAGAACTAAAGGGTTGGATTGTGAGCAAGACGATCTGATTTTACTAGGAGCAATCTTATTTTTAAGATTGGGAGCTCTTCTATATGTTACCCTAGGGCATTCAGGTAGGAGAGAACCCAAGTGGGGATCAGTACGTAGGATGTCCCAATGTTTAGAGAGAATCCTTTCCATCTTTTTATATTGTGAATGAAAGGTAGTGATAAATCTATAAGATGAATCACTACTACAATTTTTAACTTCTGGTGGTGGTTTTCCATTTTGATAATGATTACAAGCTTGGTCAATGAGAGATAATGGGTATTGTTTATCTAAACATTTCTCTTTAAGTAGACTACTCTGAGTGGTGTAATCACTATCGAGTGTACAGTTCTGTCGTAACCGGCAGAACTGTCCTTTGGGGATATTGTTAATCCATTTAGGATAGTGACAACTGTTATAGTGCAAAAATGAGTTGCCCGCGGTAGGCTTGGTATAGTTTTTGGCACAGATGTTTCCATCTTCATGTCTTAGATCTAAGTCAAGAAAAGCAAGATGGTTGGGATCTGCTACAAAAGAGAATGTGAGTCCATAGGGATTGTTGTTGCAATATTCAACAAATGAATGGATATGCTCATGGGGGCCATCCCAAATAATGTTAATGTCATCTATATAGCGACCATAGAAGACGACATTACCAGAAAAGGGACTATTGTGCCAGATATAGTTGTTCTCCCAATAGCCCATGGCCAGGTTGGCATATGATGTAGCAAAATTGGATCACATGGCTGTCCCTTGTGTCTGAAGAAAAAAGTCATCCTCAAAACTAAAATAGTTGTGGAACAAATATTAGTAGCATCAAGAATGAAGGAAGCCTGTCTGGGGTTAAGAAGGGGATCATTAGAAAGATGGAATTCCAGAGCCCTAAGTCCAAAATCATGGGGAATAGAGGTATATAATGAATTAACATCTAGGGATAACCACACATAGCCTGGTTCCCACTTGTATGGGGTAAGTATCTCCAGTAGGTGTGTGCCATCCCTGATGTAAGACTGTAATTGATGTACTATTGGTTGAAGGAAAAAAAATGATATATTGACTAAGCCCAGAGGTCACACTTGACCAAGCTTGTAATCATTACCAAAATGGAAAACCACCACCAGAAGTTAAAAATGGTTGTAGTGATTCATCTTATAGATTTATCACCACCTTTCATTCACAATATAAAAAGATGGAAAGGATTCTCTCTAAACATTGGGACATCCTACGTACTGATCCCCACTTGGGTTCTCTCCTACCTGAATGCCCTAGGGTAACATATAGAAGAGCTCTTAATCTTAAAAATAAGATTTCTCCTAGCAAAATCAGACCGTCTTGCTCACAATCCAACCCTTTAGTTCATGTTCCATTGGTAGGGATGTATCAGTGTCGGAAGGCCCTTTGCAAAACGTGTCATTTTGTCAAACATGGACGTAGGTCCTTCTGTTATAAAGGGAAAACATATCAGTTAGATGTTTTTTTCAGCTGCTCATCTGACTATGTAGTGTATGCTCTCACTTGCCCCTGCGGCCTCATTTATGTTGGCCGCACTATTTGCCCACTACGCCAACGCTTCGGCAAACACAGAAGATTAGTTGAGGAAGGCAAGGATATACACAGTGTGCCTCATCATTTTGCCGAAGTCCATAAAAAGTCTAATGAGGGCTTAGAGGTCTGGGTCATTGAACAAGTTTCGGGATCTCTCTCTGGTGCAGAGCGCTTTAAGAAGCTCTGCGCCTGGGAGACCTTCTGGATCTATAACCTCGATGCCCTCTCACCTGGAGGGTTAAACGAGACTATTGAGATAGCCACAATATTATAAGTCTTCTATTCATCCTTTTTGCTAACTTCTGTTTACTTGTCTTCAGGTTTATGTATGTCTACCTATTGTCCATGGGTGTGGCGGGTCTACTGATAGTAAGTAAGTATATATAGTACACAATATTCAGTATCAACATATATTCATCTAAGTATGGAATATAGGGTCTATACAAGGTTATTTCTGCGTTTATTGTACACATCCATTTGTTTTTGTTTTTGTTTTTACTGGTTTCATATACCCATGTGCCTGTGTATATGTATTTATCATAAATGTTTCTCCATAGTGTAGTAACATGTCAACATGGTACATATATGTGCACACACATATGTGTATATGCACAGTGGGAGTCTGTATCCCTATACACACATACAGATGCAATTTTTTTATATAAATGTACTTGAGTGATTGTTTTATATATGTTTTTATATACTTTTTATAGATGATGTTGTTTTTTATATAATAGTTTATATCCTTTTACACATACACATATATATTTTTATTGCAGGATGATTAAATAATCTCTATTTTTAACTTGTATACTTATAACTTTTTTATATATGCATCCAACTACTATGAGATTAGTACCGATATTATACCACTAGGTGTCCCCCTTGCCGATATATAGCAGCAATAACCCGTTCCAGGATATGCCTGAGGAAAGAGCGCGCCTGTTGTTCCCATCACAGGCTGCACGCTCAGAAATGCGTTGCACTTTGGTGACGTAGGACGCTGTTTATGCTGTCTCCCTGTACTCCGGACTTCTCACGAACGAGCGGATGTTGACAACGGCCGGCTGTCACTTCGGCTCTTCCAGAACACCACCTTGTGGACCAGCACTACAGAGACTACACTACACCACAGACTTTGCTGCCTGGTTTATCTCCCTGTAGATATGCTTGCCATTTTCTTCATACATGTGAGTTGTTAAGCTCTACCCTGTATAATAAATGTGTTAACATTAGTGTTAAAAGGTCTCAGGTGTGAATGGGGAGCAGGTGTGTTAAATTTGGTGTTATAACTCTCACTCTCTCATACTGATCACTGGTAGTTCAACATGGCATTTCATGTCAAAGAACTCTCTGAGGATCTGAAAAAAAATAATTGCTGCTCTACATAAAGATGTCCTAGGCTATAAGAAGATTGCGAAGACCCTGAAACTGAGCTGCAGCATGGTGGCCAAGACCATACAGCAGTTTAACAGGACAGGTTCCACTCAGAACAGGCCTCGCCATGGTCGACCAAAGAAGTTGAGTGCACGTGCTCAGCATCATATCCAGAGGTTGTCTTTGGGAAAGAGACGTATGAGTGCTGGCAGCATTGCTGCAGAGGTTGAAGGCGTGGAGGGTTTTCCTGTCAGTGCTCAGACCATATGCCACACACTGCATCATATTGGTCTGCATGGCTGTCATCCCAGAAGAAGGCCTCTTCTAAAGACGATGCACAAGAAAGCCCGCAAACAGTTTTCTGAAGACAAGCAAACTAAAGACATGGATTACTGGAACCATGTCCTGTGGTCTAATGAGACCAAGATAAACGTATTTGGTTCAGATAGTGTCAAACGTGTGTGGTGGCAACCAGGTTAGGAGTACAAAGACAAGTGTGTTTGCCTACAGTCAAGCATGGTGGTGGGAGTGTCATGGTCTGGGGCTGCATGAGTGCTGCCGGCACTGGGGAGCTACAGTTCATTGAGGGAATCATGAATGCTAACATGTACTTTGACATACTGAACCAGAGCATGATCCCCTCCCTTTGGAGACTGGGCCGCAGGGCAGTATTCCAACATGATAACGACCCCAAACACACCTCCAAGATGACCCCTGCCTTGCTAAAGAAGCTGAGGGTAAAGGTGATGGACTGGCCAAGCATGTCTCCAGGCCTAAACCCTATTGAGCATCTGTGGGGCATCCTCAAACGGAAGGTGGAGGAGTGCAAGGTCTCTAACATCCACCAGCTCTGTGATGTCATCATGGAGGAGTGGAAGAGGAATCCAGGGGCAACCTGTGAAGCTCTGGTGAACTCCATGCCCAAGCGGGTTAAGGCAGTGCTGGAAAATAATGGTGGCCACACAAAATATTGACACTTTGACCCAATTTGGACATTTTCACTTAGGGGTGTACTCACTTTTTTTTAAACATTAATGGCTGTGTGTTGAGTTATTTTGAGGGGGCAGCAAATTTACACTGCTATATAAG
>BLSH010230744.1:467691-480448 GCA_018402905.1 Glandirana rugosa
AAAAAAGTCTAGGAGTCTCTCAAGGAACGGTACTCCACGGTACAACTTGAATGTCACTGGTCATACTCTCTCACTCTCGCTATTGTGGTTTAAATTTGTGGACGAGGGGTAAGTGTGGACTCTGGAACATTGTCATTCCTCAGTGTACTGTGACCCCTCCCTTTTACCGGTTAAACCTGTAAAAGTGAATCCCCACATGAGTGAAAACAACGGTCACCAAATCTGCACTTCACCGACACACAACTCAATAAAACTCCCCTGTCGTTTAAATGTGACAATATGTTCGACATGTGAGTGATGAAATGGACAACACTGAAGAAATGACACTTTGCTACAATGTAAAGTAGTGAGTGTACAGCTTGTATAACAGTGTAAATTTGCTGTCCCCTCAAAATAACTCAACACACAGCCACTTCACGTCTAAACCACTGGCAACAAAAGTGAGTACACCCCTAAGTGAAAATGTCCAAATTGGCCATTTTCCCTCCCCAGTGTCATGTGACTCCTTACTGTTACAAGGTCTCAGGTGTGAATGGGGAGCAGGTGTTTAAATTTGGTGTTATCGCTCTCACTCTCTCATACTGGTCACTGTAAGTTCAACATGGCACCTCATGGCAAGGAACTCTCTGAGGATCTGAAAAAAAATGTTGCTCTACATAGAGGTAGACTAGGCTATAAGAAGATTGCCAAGATCCTGAAATTGAGCTGCAGCACGGTGGCCAAGACCATACAGCGGTGTAACAGGACAGGATCCACACAGAACAGCGGCTCACCATGGTCGACCAAAGTTTGGTGCACATGCTCAGCGTCATATCCAGAGGTTGTCTTTGAGAAATAGATGTATGAGTGCCGCCAGCATTGCTGCAGAGGTTGAAGGGGTGGGGGGGTCAGCCTGTCAGTGCTCAGACCATACACCGCACACTGCATCAAATTGGTCTGCATGGCTGTCATCCCAGAAGGAAGCCTCTTCTAAAGATGATGCACAAGAAAGCCCACAAACAGTTTGCTGAAGACAAGCAGACTAAGGACATGGATTACTGGAACCATGTCCTGTGGTCCGATGAGACCAAGATAAACTTATTTGGTTCAGATGGTGCCAAGCGTGTGTGGCGGCAACCAGGTGAGGAGTACAAAGACAAGTGCGTCTTGCCTACAGTCAAGCATGGTGGTGGGAGGGTCATGGTCTGGAGCTGCATGAGTGCTGCCGGCACTGGGGAGTTACAGTTCATTGAGGGAACCAAGAATGCCAACATGTACTGTGCCATACTGAAGCAGAGCATGATCCCCTCCCTTCAGAGACTGGGCCGCAGGGCAGTATTCCAACATGACGTCCCCAAACACCTCCAAGACGACCACTGCCTGGCTAAAGAAGCTGAGGGTAAAGGTGATGGTCTGGCCAAGCATGTCTCCAGGCCTAAACCCTATTGAGCATCTGTGGGGCATCCTCAAACGGAAGGTGGAGGAGTGCAAGGTCTCTAACATCCACCAGCTCTGTGATGTCATCATGGAGGAGTGGAAGAGGAATCCAGGGGCAACCTGTGAAGCTCTGGTGAACTCCATGCCCAAGCGGGTTAAGGCAGTGCTGGAAAATAATGGTGGCCACACAAAATATTGACACTTTGACCCAATTTGGACATTTTCACTTAGGGGTGTACTCACTTTTTTTTAAACATTAATGGCTGTGTGTTGAGTTATTTTGAGGGGGCAGCAAATTTACACTGCTATATAAGCTGTACACTCACTACTTTACATTGTAGCAAAGTGTCATTTCTTCAGTGTTGTCGCATGAAAAGATATAATAAAATATTTACAAAAATGTGAGGGGTGTACTCACTTTTGTGAGATACTGTATATATACAGTATACAGAGGTTGGACTAAAAAATATGGAAACACTACATGATTTGCTGATGAAAAAGTGACGACATGTTTTGCTTTGAAAGAGGAAGTGATGTAATATTCTTTTGCTTACCGTGTGCTTAAACACCTAGCTAACTGGTGGGTAGCCTCACTTTTATGTTTGCCCACTCACAAAGAAATGAAGGGTCTATTTTGTTATCATAGGTGTGTTTTAAATGATAGAGACAGAATATCAACCAAAAATCCTGAAAAATCACATAAAACAAATGCTATAAATTAAGTTGCTGTTTGGTGAGTAAAATAAGTATTTGATCCCCAAGCAAAACATGACTTAGTACTTGGTGGAGAAACCCTTGTTGGCAAGCACATTGGGTAGACATTTCTTGTAGTTGATTACCAGGTTTGTACACATCTTAGGAGGGATTTTGGTCCAGTCTTCTTTACAGATCTTCTCTAATTCCTTAAGTTTCTTGGCTGTCTCTTGGCAACTCGAAGTGTCA
This sequence comes from Glandirana rugosa, assembly GCA_018402905.1. Taxonomy (NCBI): domain Eukaryota; kingdom Metazoa; phylum Chordata; class Amphibia; order Anura; family Ranidae; genus Glandirana; species Glandirana rugosa. Next base: position 470,050 of record BLSH010230744.1, read on the forward strand.
GCTTCCTCCCTAAATTTTCTATAGGATTAAGGTCTGGAGACTGACTAACTCACTCCGTGACCTTAATGTGCTTCTTCTTTAGTCACTCCTTTGTTGCTTTGGTGGTCATTGTCATGCTGAAAGATCCATCCATGACCCATCTTCAGTGTTCTGGCAGAGGGAAGAAGGTTCTCATCCAAATACTAAGTCATGTTTTGCTTGGGGATCAAACAGTTATTTTACTCACTGAACTGCAACTCAATTTATAACATTTGTATCATGTGTTTTTTTCTGGATTGTTGTTTAATATTCTCTCTATGTCATTTAAAATACATATTTGATAAAAAAAAAATATTTTCTTTACATTTTCATTATGGTTGAGTCTATTCTCATTTATAGGCAGTAAGTAGAGCTGAAGGATCCTTTTCACGATTTGTCCCGGTTATCTAAAACTATATGGCTTTCTAATGTTCAATATGAAATGTATCCAAATGTAAATGAGCGGGGTCACCAGAGGTTTCAATCAGAGAGAGAATGCCAAATGGCAAATAGTTCCTGCTGTTCCTCTCACTTTAGAAAACCCAAAGTTCTAAGAATGTTATATCATTGATGCTTAACCAATGTGGAGGGGGTGACTGGCACAAAAAAATGATAAATTCTGTTGGCTACATCCTGATAATTCAGGCAGCTGTGTGTGTGTCATAAAAGAGTGTCCTGTCTGTGTGCAAGCACTGTGGTCCAACTGCTCAAGATGCTCCATTGTCCTACTGCCTTGTCTAGCACAGCCTCTCCCACTGCAATTTAGCCATACTCACTACTCAGCACCATTAGTTTCCATATGGTGCCCAAACATGACTCAGCTCTTTTACAACCCTGGTAACATCCCTGCAGGATGACCCGGCGAAAATCAAGGGAAAATCAAGCCTGAATATAAGGAAATGAATGCAGCTACCACATATAAGAACTAGTAAAATCTAATATCTTATGTTTTTGCTTTCGGGTTTAGATATGGATAAATGGATAACTGAAACCATCCTCTTACAACAAGTGTTTTTTTTACATACTGGCCATGCTTTTTTCCCCCTAATTTTTAGTTATAGTGGTCCTTTAAGTTGCTTCTTGAGCAATAAAAATGTATATTTTCTAAAGAATTAAAACAAGTTTTATTTGGCATTGAAAGCATCTGTTTAACTGAGTGTTAATAATCTCCTGGAGATTTTGGCGTGCAGTAACTTGTCACACTGATTCTCAGGCCAAGAATTGTATCTGGGAGCTAATGCCAAACAGTCTTAAATATCGCAAGTTGCAAATATCTTTTGCTTGAAGCAGTATGAAACAGAGAATTGTGAAGTGACCAAAGTGAGATTTCAGGTTTTCTACATCATTGGAGTAATGCTCATTTTGCGAAAGGCAAAAGGCATAATGTTCAGTACATTTATAAGTAGCAAAAGTTGTAAATAAGATAAAGGGCAATTTACTACAAATGCACATAAATCACAGTTCTCCTGCACTTATTTACTAGCTAGGAAGCTTTAATATTTGTTAATAGGATGATTTTTACTGTATGCAGCAAAGGTGCTCAACCGTGTTCATTTTAAATTTCTAGTAGTGATATTTAACAAAACTTTGGAAAGGGTAAAAGGGACCCTGTCTGATGAAAAATACATAGGAGGCAAGTACTGACCTGCATTGGCTGTTGTCAGTACTCTTAATTTGCATATCTGTTACTGGCCAATGTTTTAGGAAATGTTGAAACCTGAGAATGATCATGACAGCCATAAAATTATTTTTTCAGATGGAGGTCAGCAATTGAAGCCTACATTTTGCCCTCATGGCAGGTTTCTAGTAAAAAGACCATGTCAGGTATAGAAAGGTTCAAATCCAACAGTCCCATGCAATGGAATACAACATATCCTCACCCTAGTGGCAACCCATTCCTCCTACCTCTTCTCTATTTTTGCAATGCAGCCTTGAAAAGCATCTTAGCCATGCTACACTTTTGGGAGTCCCACCTCCTGGTTCCTTCCTATACGTGTAGGCCCCTATGTCACTGCTTAGGTCTGTAATAAAGTGAGCACACCTGCTTATACATAGTGTATTTACTTAATATTATTTTATATTATATTATTATTATTATTATATATTGTTAGAATAACTCAATGGCCTATGAATACCAATGTCAAAAATATTGTTATAATTTTTCTAACCCTTTGTATCAGTTAAGATAGGTATAAGGAACATTTTGCCACCATTAGGGGTGTGTTTTGTGTTTCTTATGTTTCCCAGACATCGCCTTTAGACTTGAACACTGGTGACTGCTAACATGCAGGCAAACAACCAAACCATGGAAGCAAACTATCAAGGAAAAATACTATAAAATGTTAAAGCCCAACTCCAAGCAAAGGGTAAACTGCTCGCTTTTGTTTAGGGGATTGCAGAACGGAGATATACTTACCTAATCCTCTTATTCTCCCTGCACAAGAAAGGTCCTTGTGACTCCCTGCACAAGAAAGGTCCTTATGACTCCCTGCACAAGAAAAGCCCATAGACCTGCTCTGGGCATGAGGCCATCACTGGATTGTGGGGGAGCACCGTTTGCAGGTGGATTGGAGGATCAGATGAGTATACAACTTTCTTCTCTCCCCTGGACAAAACAAGCAGTTAACCCATGCAGTGCAGTCACAGCCTCACTGCATGGGAAAACTTTTGTTTTGCCTGGAGTTGGGCTTTAAAGCTTTAATATACCTGTGCTTTATACATATAGCTCAACCCAGTAGCTGAACATACACAGATACATAGATGCACTTTGTTGAATATAATCCAAAAATAAACTAGGTTATGACAGGAAGCATTCAGGCGGAGTCGTGAAACAGGCATAGGTCAAGATAAGCAGCAAACTGAATAGTAAAATGCAGGAGATGTAGCCAGTAGCAAGAATAACCAATGGCAGTACTGAAGCACAACCAAATACCTGGAAGAATCATTTTCTTATACACTGTTTCAGTTTTCAGTCAAAGTTTGTACTTGCTTCACAGTGATATCACAGAACGTGGATGTGCCTAAAAGCAGAACACCCGGACAAAAAAGTCACAAGCTAATTTCTTCCAAAATTTTTCATAATGTAAACCCCTATTGCAAAAGAATTGAGCAGCATACTAGTTGGAAATCAATTAAATCAAAGCAAAACAAAGTATATCTTACCAATGTCACAACTGGTTAGAGAACAGACCAGTCACTTTCACCCTTTCATGAGCCAGAACTTCAGACTGATAAAAATAAGGTGTTTGGGGTGGATAGATGTTGCTGAAGCCTTGAGGTGAAGATGGGTGACAGTTTTGAATTTATATTGTTGTCAGTGGAATGCTGATGGTACCCCTGTGGAGCATCTAGACGGACAATAGGCAACTTCCATACACCAAAAGGTTACCACAATCAGCTTGGGTTATGAAGAGAATATTTGAATCTGGAATGGAATTGCCACACTGAAATGTTCAAGTTTGAAATTAAGTTTATTCAAGTATAAAAGCCAACATATTTTAGGGGCTAACCATCATCTCTTTAATCAAGGCTTCTGAAGATATGGGATCAAAATATGTAGACTCCATAGATAATGTCCAATAATAATACAAATGAACACAATCATAGTAAAAATAATAATATAAAATAATAGTAAAAAAAATTATAGTACATGATATAAAATGATAATCAATAAAGCTAAAAGGTGGCATTTAACATAGGAAGGTTTCCTTATTTTATGTAACAGAAATATTGCTTGGTAAGTATTTTTACTTACTCATTTTTAAAACTAGCTGTCACCTTACCGCGAATAGAGATTATTGCAGTGATGTGACAACATCATTAGAATTGAATTATTTAGCCCACAAAGAGACATCCAAACTGTCACTCGGAGTAGACTCCCTGTGTTGGATGTTATAATCTATCCTGGCATATGAAGTAGGACTGCAGTCAACAAGTCGGCAACATGGTCTTCAGGCAACTGGAGAAAGTAAAAAAAAAAAAATAGTCACGTTTTCTAATGCTAATCCCTTCATTGTAGACTGCACATTTTGTAGTCGGATGACCTTTGTATAAATCATGGGAAAGTGACAGGAATGGCACTCAACACTAATTAGTTCATAACTAGCATTACATGTGATAACAAGCAGTGTATTTGTATAGTAATACTGACTTGAAGAGCAACTCTACAGAATGTTGCATGACACTGTTGCTTCCTTCCAGATGATTCTGTGTAACCTTCCACTCTTACATCAATTTGTTCTTGCCTTGGGGGGTAGGGTAAGTTTAACCACTTAAGGACCAAGCCTATTTCTGACACTTGTTATTTACAAGTTAAAATCATTTATTTGCGCTAGAAAAATACTTAGAACCCCCAAACAGTATGTATTTTTTTAGCAAAGACTCTGGAGAATACAATGATGGTTGTTGCAATATTTTATTGTGCACAGTATTTGCACAGCGGTCTTTCAAACGCAATTTTTTTGGAAAGAATACAATTCACTGAATTAAAAAAAATGAAACAGTAAAGTTAGAGCAAAAGGCAAATAAACCCCCTATATGGGACTGTAATAGGCAGAAAATCACTGCGGTAATTAGTAAAAAAGACTAAATTTTATTATATAATAGTAGATTTTGATTAAAAAACAAGGGAGGTTCAACCCTTGCTGTAGGTAATTACAAGAGAATAGTACATGCAATCAATACATATAATAATTATACAGCAAATGTTAGTGAGACAAATTATACAGTCCACCACAGGTGTTTGCTGTGGGAATGATGGTACATATCTTGTATAAAAAAAAGATCCGTTGCCCAAAGATGGAAAATGAGTTGGAAATTCGGTGCCCAACGTTAAACGTTTCGGGTCCGGTTGAGGCCCTTCATCAGGGGATATGTCAACGGAACAAGATACAATGTTTGCTGTTTTTTTTCTTTCATTTTTACTTCGTTACGTATCTCAGCCACATGTATACAATGAGGAAGAAACGTCACACTACCAGAACTGATGGTGCAATCATGGTTCAATGATATAATAGAGTAGTATCCCCAAAAAGGGGGGTGTTTATATGGTGAGCGTATCTTGCCAATCTGTAGGGAGTGATCCCTATAAGTACGATCGTAGATGTGGAACTGAGGCCTTCTCCTCGCACTGTAATGTAGTGAGAAATGTTGGTTTAAACAAGGGGGATCTACCACCGGTTAGGCAGAGGAGTGAGGAGATGTGTCCAACTCCATCCAGAGCCTGGCTCACAGACCGTTACGCTGTCCTCCGGGCAAGTGTGCCAAACAGTAAAGTTAGCCCAATTTTTTGTATATTGTGAAAGATGATGTTACGCCAAGTAAATAGATATCTAACATGTTATGTTTTAAAATTGCACACACTAATGGAATGGCGACAAACTACAGTACTTAACAATCTCCATAGGCGACATTTTAAACATTTTTAACGGTTACCTGTTTAGCGTTACAGAGGAGGTCTTTTGCTAGAATTATTTTTTTTGCTCTAATGATCACGGTGATACCTCATATGTGTGGTTTGAGCACAGTTTACATTTGCCTGAGCACATGAGGACGGGGGCGCATTAAATTATTTTTTTCTTTTCTTTTCTTTTTTATTTTTTTCACTGTCCCTTTCAAAAAAAAAACCTGATCACTTTTATGGCTGTCACAAGGAATGTACACATCCCTTGTGACAGTAACAGGCAGTGACAGGTACTCATTATGGATTGATCTAGGGTCTAAAAGTCCCCAAATCCCTCCTTTGCACTTAAAAGTATTCAAAACGCCAAACTAGATATTTTTTTAAATCTGCCCTATTGTGACATTGTGACGTTGTTTCTGGGTTTTTACATCAGAGACCTGATCTAAACTAATTCTGGCTTTGTTCGGGTCGCTGGCCAGCCAGTGGACATGCCTGCTGGTCGCTCGGGTCTCCCAGTGGGATGGTAGACCCAGGCTGAGTGGTGGAAGGTGGCCCTTGCCTGGTGATAATGGCCGAGTGGCTGCTGAGCAGCATCAGTTGTTATCACCAGATAGCCGGCCATCAGCTCTAAAAAATGGTACCGGGCTGCAGCTTACAGGTACGTCGATTTTGTGGGTTGGGGTTCATTTACTAAAGGCAAATATACTGTTCACTTTGCAAAGAAGCTGCACTTTGAGAGAGAAATTTCCCAAAATCTTAGTGAATTAACCACTTCCAGACCGCCCACCATCATAATACGGCGGCAGTTTGAAGTGGAATACCGTTGTTATGGTAGCAGATAGCTACCATAACCCGGTATCTTTTTTTTTTGCAGGCGATTCTGCACATGATAAAAGTGGTCTTAGCTGCGGATTCGCCGCAAGATCACTTTTATCAGCGACAGGAGAGGTGCGACCCCTCCCGCCGCTTTCCGGTCATCTCCGCCGGCAGCAGTGGATATGATCGCATCCGTCCCCCCCAGTGTCAGTGAGCCGAGTGAGCGGCTGAAGCCGCTTACTCGGCTCCATAACATGGCTGGGCGGAAGGGACGTCACAAGTCACTTCCGCCCAATGCTCTTAAAGGGGACATTTTTTTTTTTTGAGATGTCATTTTTTTTTAAAAAAATGGGGTTTTTTTTGCATTTAAGTGTAAATATGAGATCTGAGGTCTTTTTGACCCCAGATCTCATATTTAGGAGGTCCTGGCATGCTTTTTTCTATTACAAAGAATGTTTACATTTCTTATAATAGGAATAAAAGTGATCACAATTTTTTTTTTTTTAAAAATTACGGTGTAAAAATAAAAATTAAAAAGTAAAATAAATAATAAAAAAAAAATTGAAAGCGCACCGTCCTTGCGAGCTTGCGCGCAGAAGTGAACACATATGTAAGCCCCGCCCACATATGAAAACGGCTTGCAAACCACACATGTGAGGTATCGCCGCGATTGTTAGAGCGAGAGCAATAATTCTAGCACTAGACCTCCTCTGTAACTCAAGCCTGCTAACCTGTAGAATTTTTTAAACATCGCCAATGGAGATTTTTATGTTGCAAAATTTGTCGCCATTCTGCGAACGGACACAATTTTGAAGCATGACATGTTGGGTATCATTTTACTCGGCGTAACATTATCTTTCACAATATGGAAAAAAATTGGCCTAACTTTACTGTTGTCTTCTTTTTTAACTCAAAAAACTGAATTTTTTTTAAAAATATCACGCTTGTAAGACCGCTGCGCAAATACGGTGTGACATAAAGTTTTGCAGTGGCCGTCATTTTATTCTCTAAGGTGTTAGAAAAAAAAATACATAATGTTTGGGGGTTCTAAGTAATTTTATAGCAAAAAAATCTGATTTTAACTCGTAACCATCGAACTCCAAAAAGTACAACTTGGAGATGATTTTAGAACAATAATCTTTACCTTAAAGCAACAGCTGGAACCTTTCCCTGTACAACTTGGAGATGGTTTTAGAATCTAAAATCATCTCCAAGTTCTATAGGGAGAGGTTCCTGCTGTTGCTTAAAGGGACAGATTATTGTTTCTTGCACAAAATTAAAAAGTGCATCTACATAGCTGGTTTAAAAAAAGAAAAAAAATTCTAAAAACTACATTTGCGGCCAGCGGTGCATTTCTTGCACAAAAAAAAAAAACCAGTGTTGGCTACCTCCTTCTCCTCCACCGCCACTTTCACCGCCTCCTCAACCTCCAACTCCACACCCACCTCCATTTTTTATTTTTTTATGTGATTTTAGCTTAAAAATTATTTTAAGTTATTTCCCTATCCCCATTTTTTTGTAGGGCACTTGTAACCTACTCTTACCCCCATTTTCCTTCCTTTTGCAGACCTCTAGGACTTCCCAGGACTTTTTTACAGCCATTTTTGTGCCTAAAAGTTCGGGTCCCCATTGATTTCAATGGGGTTCGGGGTCCGGGTCAAAGTTCGGGTCAAGTCTAGACCCGAACCCGGACTTTGTCCGTAAGTTCGGCCGAACCTGCCGAACCTGGACTTCCAGAGGTTTGATCAACTCTACTTATTTATAAAGGATAGAAAAATGTTACTTTTTTTTTTTCTATAAATAAAAAAGCTGTTTAACCATTTCAACTTTTACACCTGTACATCCCTTATAGACCATAGTTTGTTTTACATTTCTGCTAAAGGCTTATAGATTCAGAAATAACTTTGTCATTACTTAAGTTTACAAAGTAATACATATATCTTTTTAGGACAAATAATGCCTTCTATTAGTAATATTGCTTTTAACCACTTCAGTCCCGGAAGGATTTCCCCCTTTAGGACCAGAGCATTTTTTGCGATTCGGCACTGCGTCACTTTAACTGACAATGACGCGGTCGTGCGTCATTGTACCCAAACGAAATTGACGTCCTTTTTTTCCCACAAATAGAGCTTACATTTGGTAGTATTTGATCTGCGCCACCTCTGATCACCACTATAAACAAACAAATAGCGACAATGTTGCAAAAAGCCCAAAATTTTTTAATTTTTGCTAAAATACATATCCAAAAAAAATAGAAAAAACTAATTTATTTATCCGTTTTGAATGATATATATTCTTCTACATATTTTTGGTAAAAAAAAAAAATCACAATTGGCGTATATTGATTGGTTTGCGCAAAAGTTGCCGCGTTTACGAACAATGAGAATTAAGTTATGGGGTTTTTATTTTTTTATTTTTTTACTAGTAATGTAGTAAAGTAATCTGCGATCTTTAGCGGGACTGCGATATTGCAGCGGACATGTCGGACACTTTTGCCATTTTCTTGGAACCATTGACATTATACAGCGATCAGTGCTATGAAAATGCACTGATTACTGTGTAAATGTCACTGGCAGGGAAGAGGCTAACACTAGGGGGCAATCAAAGGGCTAACTGTGTTCCCTGGATAGTGTTTCTAACTGTGTGGGAGCTGAGCTGAGTGGGGGAGGAGAGTGATTGCCACTCCCATATACAGGGAGAATGCAATCACACTCCTTCTCCCCTGTCAGAAAGGAAATCTGTTGTTTACACACACGGATCCCCATTCTGTCACTGCGGGGGAGCGATTGCGGGTAGCCGTCTGACATCCAGTCTGCCCTACCCACTCCCTGGCTCTCCCTCTACACAGTGAGCGTGCCCACGATCATGAAGCCACCATCAGGTGACGGCGGTTTGTGATATCGAGCCAAGTTGCCGCCGTCAAGCCACGGGTGGCAGCAAGCCACTGGTTAATCAATCATTAGACAGAAAAAGTAAAAAAAACTAAAAAACTTTTAACTTTGATAAATGTTGTTTTTTAATAAAATATTGTTACTGTAGATAAAAAAAAAGTATAAATTCATTAAGTTCTGGGGAAATTTCCCTTGGTACATATTCTTTTTGTGATAGTGTCTTGCAAAAAATAATTTCCTTTTTTATGCAATCCATAGACAAAAAAGTAACAACATTTAAAAAATGCACTTTTCTAAATGTATTAGTGTTAGTTTAAAAAAAAATAGTTACTTTAAAGAAAAAGTAGCAATGTTATGCTATCAATTGTCTAATTTAAAGCTGCACTGCAAATATTATGCTGGTACAAAGCATTGCATAGTTATTTACAAAGGAATAAAGACTTTTTTTCAATTTTGCTCTTTTCGATTGCAATACTGAAAATAAAAAGCAAACAAAATAAATTAAAAAAATATATATTAGGAGGCGCATGCGCGGCAGCTCCCGGCATCAACATTAGTACGGGAGCTCAGTCCTGGCAGACCTGGCACTCTAATGTCTACACGACATCATGCCGGCATCCGCATCACCAAGCACCGGAACACACTTGGCTTCTACCGAAGGAACGGACAGAAGGGACATTAGCAGCCAGTTTGAAGCCCACGAGACGCAAGCCAAAGATTCCAAGATGGCGGCCTCATCACAGCTCCTGGCTCCAGCTCGCGTCATGCACCAACAAATGGCATCCCCAGCCCCTTCTATACCCATGGGGCTTCAAGTGAGTATTCCACCCCCCGGAATAATATCCCCAGCCTCCACAGAATCATTAATTGGCCATGCGCTGGAGGAAATGGGGCTCTCTCCCATGGACGCTGGTCCTCTCCAGTCGCATACACCACTACAGCCCAGGGATATGGGCCTATCTCATCAGGGGTCAATCTCCAATCTCTTCTCCAAATTTGCAGAATTACTGGACAGAGGGCTCCAAAATACTGCTAACAAAATTACTAATGATGTCAAAGCAGACCTACAGCACATAGGCTCGCGCATAGAGACAATCAAAAATAAACTACATTCCACCATCTCTAGAACAAACCAAAATATGGACCACATCCAAGACCTTCAATCACAATTGGAAACCGCTTTGTCCAAAACAGACGACTTAGAAAATAGGAACAGAAGGTATAATTTCAGGGTTTGGGGAATTCTAGAATCTTTTAATGATGTTCCTGAAAT
>BLSH010230818.1:9792-32158 GCA_018402905.1 Glandirana rugosa
CATTGTTCCTTTGCACCCTGCCTACTTGCCTTGGGCGTTTTCTATGGAACTACGCGTGTATGGGATTCGGTATCTCCACTCGTAAGATACTCGTGAATGGGCGAACTTCGGGAAGGAAATCTCACGACGCGGTACTTGTCGTGGAGGGTGCGTGTACGCTCCCTCACTACAGTAGTACCGAGTAGGTTAGTTTCCTGGCCTCGGGCGGTTGAGTCTTCCTTCTACCTACTCTAAAGGAAGGGCTTCAAGCGGGTAAGTGCTCATAGAATGCTCACCTCTATGGCTTAGGGTATGTGCGCATCAAGGTATCTTTTGCGGGTTCCGTTCATCCGTCCCACGTTTCCTTGTTACCGATCCTGATCCTCGCAAACACAATCCGATCGGTCGCTATCCTTCTCCTGAGTTATTTAAACTCCATACCACCCGCAAGGCATGATGGACCTTGTAGTTTGTCTTCCTATGTAGCATTGGATCGGTGGCTGGTTGGCAGTTGGGAGTGTAGATCGCACATCAGGAGGCAGAACATTGCCATAGCTGGTGGGAAACATGAGAATAGCAGCCTTTTTATCTTCCCCCCTTGCCTGAGTGGCATGGAGTTTAAATAACTCAGGAGAAGGATAGCGACCGATCGGATTGTGTTTGCGAGGATCAGGATCGGTAACAAGGAAATGTGGGACGGATGAACGGAACCCGCAAAAGATACCTTGATGCGCACATACCCTAAGCCATAGAGGTGAGCATTCTATGAGCACTTACCCGCTTGAAGCACCTTATAAAGGAATCCTTTTGGGGTTAATATACCTACCCCCCTGCAAAAGAAGCTTTCTTCACCTGTTTGGAGCACAAATGATTTTATGGACTACCTGAGCACAAGTCACTGAATTTTCACTACAATCACTTTATCTATGCAATAAGGACTTTTGATTTATTTATTATTTTTATTCTGTATATGTTGATCCATTTTTTACTGAGATAATATTGACACCACTACAACACTTTCGGTCCAAATATTTTATTGATATGTGTATTTTATATGGAAGATTCATTTGTCACAGGTTTTATGCACTTATATTTGATTTTATACCTGCAGCATGTACTTTTTTAAGTGAATTTATTTATACAGAATAGTTTTAGACATTTTATTATTTGTATACTATCACTGAAGGTGGTGACACATACGGACACCACCAGAGGCTGCGCAGTACCATTCACTTCCCATACACCATTTCTCTATACTGTCATATAGCAGGTACAGCAGCAACATTTTAACATTATAGAGGTCTCATAGTAGCGCGAGGATACACCACATTTTTTCACATGTGCATAGTAATGAATCAGATTCTAACTTCAGCTTGTGCAATTAGGCTTTGACAATAAAACCTGGAAGTTGATAGGTTACTATGCATAGCGGCACCAGATTGTGTGTGCACCAATTTTAGTAAATCCCCCCTATATGGGGATTATTTGTGATGGTTGAATGAATGCTTGAGACATTTAAATAGCTATTTTTTAAATAAAGATACTCTTTTGTGTAATGGCAGAAAAAGATCAAAGGGCATATGCTTAGATGCATTAAAGCTGAACTCTAGGCAGATATAAGGCAGACACAAATGAATGCAGCTTTGTTTTAATATATCATAAAATGGGAGAGGAAGTAGCAGCACAAGGAGACATTCAGTTCATGTGCTGACAAGAAGCATGCTAAGAGGTAAAGAAAGCAGAGTGAGAGAATGATGACCTCATCACTATGCTACTTCTCCTTCATTTTCCAGTCACAGGCTGGTATTGGGTTCATGACAGCCTGGGTTCAGAGGAAGTGAGTTTAATAATGCTGACTGTCATTCAAACTGGGCAACTGAGGACATCTAGTAGAAGAAAGGAAGTACAGCCCCATAATGAGGGTGAATGTTGCAGCAAAAGTTACATTTTTATTTATTGGCTGGAGTTCTTACAAAATAAGACTCACACTTACTTTTGTACCTGGGGAGCAGTAGGTGTGCATAGGGCAAGGTTGGATATCACCTTGTCAGATGCTGAATTGGGAGAGATTGACTAAAACTGGAGCCAAGAGAATCTAGCACAGCCGTGCATAGTAACCAATCAGATGTTATTGTCAAAGCTTCATTTAGAAGCAACAAGCTGAATTTAGAAGCTGATTGGTTACTATGAGCAGCTGCACCAGGTACTCTGGGCTCCAGTTTTAGTAAATCGCCCTCAATGTGTTATAACTGCATGTTATGTCGAGCAGCCTGCCAAACTCTTATTTCCTTTCAGCCCGGGTTGAAGGGAATAAACCATGGTTTTATATTTCTACAAAGGCTGAACAAAATTGACAGATGATCACTGATCATGCATGGTATGATTAAAAAAAAATCTAAAAAACTAAAAAAAAACATATATATATTTAAACTCCCCCGTGCCCTGTGGTTTTGAGGATGTTTCCCACAATAGGAAAAAATGGCGCAAAGGTAGTAACTTCAAACATTTTAGGAGAGAGTACACAATGGGGTGTTACATTTTTGTGTATCGTTTCATTTGTTTCAAGTTACTATTGAACTATTGAAAAGAACCCAGGTTACACCAAAAAAGGCATAGAATTGTTTACATATGTATGCTTATTTTTCTTTGCCTTTTTTATACTTGCTTGCTATCCATATAAGCCAGTCCTTATCATCCAGGTCAAGGGAGAAAATGGTGAACATTGATGGTTTAATTTGGTAAACAAAATCCTTATGATCACAAACACTTTGCGGTACTAAAAGGTGAAATGAAAGGCCAGCTTTGGCAAAGTTTTGTTAAATGCGAATTTGGTAATTTCTCTGATAAATACAATTTGCCAAAATCTGCCAATCCTCCCTAGTTGCCAAAATGAGCCTTCTCCAAAATCTGGGCACATGTTTGTATCCCTCACCACTCTATCCAAAATTTGAAATGGCTTTGACAGGAATTTGGCTTTGTTTTCCAGTAGGACATTTAAAAGTACATAATTTGTAAATCCCAAAGACTATATTAAGGTACTTAGATTGAATTATTCCAACCCATTGTATATTTTAGGGGTACAGTCTTTCTGCAGTTGCTGTCAAAGAAAATGGTGGTACAGCAAGCATTGATTGATATGTATCTTATCAGTATATATTATCGAATTAGAGCCAAATATGAACATTTTTATGGAAAAACGCCTCCTGTGTGTGTTATCATGGTTACATGATAGTTTATGTTTTGTTTTTTTTTGTTTTTTCAAGAGAGATCACACAAACATTTGTAGGTAAAATCAAACTGTATATAACATTTAATCAAGTAGTGAAAGATAGAAATAACAAATGCAATATTATTGCTATTGTTTTTGTAATTGGTTTCCCCCCACAGGACCGGAAAACTTTTACTACCACTTTGTTTTCCCAGTGAACTAAATCTTTTTATGCTATGTTGTTATTTTGTTATTTTATCATATCTTTCTTACCCCTCTTCTTTTACCCTCTTCCTTATCCAGAGTGGGTATGATAAAGATGTATCTAATTTTCACATATGTATTTTTTGATACTTGATATGAAAAAATCTTTTGTGATAATTTACTTTGTATACATGGTTTTAAGGTTGCTTAATGAATATATTTTAAATAAAGTGTTTTTTTCTTGTACCCTTGGAGATATGCACAAAGTCCCATCCTTTCATAGTTTCTTTATGCCGTATATTTAAATATTTCAGTATTGGCTGTTACCTTATAGAGACATGCCTGAAGTACTAGGTCCTTACAGGCTTATCCTGAACTCTCCCACTATTTATTGATGCCCTACGACTGTTTTATACATATCATTTTGAGCAGTAGATACTTAAGGGAGTTTCAACCGTAAGGCCTCATACACACGGGCGTATCTTAAAAAATAAACAAAACGTCGGGCCCGACGTCAGGGAAAAAAATCTGCCTTTTTTCGGCGTTATGCATTGGCGATAGTGAGCGTTAGTGAGCGTCGGCATCAATAGACATTTTTTTTTAAAAAAATCAGCCTTCTGCTATTTTTCAACCTAAAAACATTGGCGTCAAAAAAGGCTGATTAACGCGGGTACGGCGTTAGTGGGCGTTAGTTAGCGTTAGTGAGTGTTTTGCGGCGTTGGCGTCAAAAAACGCCAAAACGTTACAGCCTCAGAACACGCTGGCCGTGGGTTCTAGTTACCGCTCACTAACGCTGATGCCCTCTACAGCTCAAAAACGTCTGCGTTTTTATGGGGCCATTGACTAACATGGAGAGCTGCAAAAAACGCCAGCGTCAAAAAAAGTCTGTGTGTATGAGGCCTAAATGTTACACATCTTTTTTACTTTCTCCTTCGATTTTTATATGAGGTTGCCATCTTTGATCCACACTGATGTTATTATAGATTATGTATGCTTTTTTCAAATGAATGTTGTAGAGTTAACAATTCGCCCCTTGGATCTGATGTTCTTCTGGATACCATAATAGAAAATATTGTTATATGAACTAATAGAGGTAATATTATAACGTTTAACATTATACTCTAGTTAAATGTATTTCTTTTCCTCTCTTATAAAAAAAGGTTATTGCTGTCCAGGACAAATAGGGAAGGTGACTATACCCACTAGGATTTGTCCTGGTGGACATTGTCACTGAGACAGAAAGTGGGAAGAAATTTAAAATGTTACAGTTGTCACCAGAAGAACAGGTGAGAGGCAGTATTCCAATGGGGACACCTGTTTTAGAGGGGAATCGTCCTCAATTTGGAGGGATTTCCTACCTACTCTTGGACCTACACCAAACAATCCTGTTGTTAGGGACCTCCGTGGGGTGCCTATTCCTTGGGGGATCACCCCTGCCTATGGCCGTGTTCCCCTCTCCATCTGTCTGGACCTCTCTGCAGGCTACTCTCTGCCACAGTAATGCATGGTTTATGCTTCATTATGCATCTGAAAGTGGTATGTAACTATAATATCTAATGTTTTATCTCTATGTTGAAACTACGTTCTTGCAATATTCTGTTACAATGTTTTCTTTTTGTAGACATAGACAAGTCTTTCCTTTATTAAACACCCCTGAAGAAAGGTACCCACCTGAAATGCGTTGGGTATAAAGGAGGGTACAGGTCATTCGTCATCATCATATATTTTTATGTTAATGTACAATAACCATGCTCATTTTTATTCATTTTCTATTTCTATGTTTTTAATCATGTTTAAATAAGCTGCAATACATTTTATATATTGGTGTTATGTTTGCCTTAAAAGTCTCAAACCAGTTGGGGGTTATGCCTTTTGTCCAGACAGCAACAAATAAACCGAGAGGGGGTGTAACCCTTCCCTACACCTACACAAAACTGAGAAAAATGACTATACGGACACTTTAATGATTCATTTTTTATGAAAAAAAAAAACAGACTTTTTTTTCCAATGAACCGGAATTTTATTCCATCCATATACATGCATAGTAACAACATTTGTTGAGAAATTCTTTCTATCAGAAGTAGAACTTTTTCTCTGTGATCACCAGTCGCAGTACTGTCACATTTATAGGTACTGTAAATATATATTACATTTGAATTTGATTCATACTTGCAGCATTGTGTTTAGGGTTAAGATTGTAGTTATCTTCAGAGACAAAACTGGCTGTCTACAGTTCATATCTTACAATACTGCTTCCGGTAATTTTGTTCATTCATTATAAAGTATTGCATTTAACAGCAAAGATTTTTTTTTCTCCTCTTAAAAATTCAGACAAAGATGCATCAGCAAAGGAAAATACAATTACTATACAAGAAAAAAATGTCCATCTTCATTTAACATACAGTTTTTTTTTTCAGATTGAAAAGTGAACAGGAACAGACTGCTACATACAAATGCAAAGCCTAATGACTAGATCCATGTGTCTGCTCAAATATAGCTGTAAAGGGAGTATGATGGCAAGGGCTGTATTGCTGCAAAAACAGCATTCGGGTCTAAAGTGTATTGTCCTATTCAGTGCATTGTCTGCATGAAGTATGTAGGTGTTTATATTCCAGCCATCAAATGGGATTCACTCGAAAATCAAAAGACCACCAGTCTGTTTCGAAAATAGTATATTATTTAAAATGAACAAATGTAGGCATCACTAATGTAATACAGTAACACTTTTTATTTTCCTGGCTGTTGGACAGTAGACATAATGGAAACAGGTCCTGACAACAGCCTTGGACTGGTAATCTGGCAAATTAGGCAGTTGCCAAAGGATTAGGGTATCTGTCAGTGCTCGGGAGCTGGTGAGGGTTTCTTTGGAGGCTATTTACTTCTCCTTATCATAAAATGTAATGACCCCCATTTGCCTGTCTTTCCCCCCTTTTCCAAATATCCACTGAAACTCATGCATCAGATAAAGATTTCCACTGCTGTATCCTGAGCATTACACTCTTGGTATCCAGCACCTCTGCACATCATACATAGGTGGGCACCTGCTATATAGGATTACAGCCTGCATATGGGAGGTTGTTACTTGAAAGTGCTGCTATCCTCTAAGTTAAGCCTTACGGTTATATTGAACCTTACTTTATTTGCAAATGTGCATGAATATGAGTAGCTAGACGTTTATATGCCAGGGCTGCTCTTTTCATCTTAACAGGCACTGACCCTCCCAACCGATGTGGCCACCTCTCCTTAATAGATACTTTTAAGTGATGCTCACTTTATATATTAAATACAGCAGGAGATAAAAAGAGCATTTTTTTCCTGCTGAAGTGCTAAGGATGAGTAGCTACACACAGTGCAGCTTAAATTACATTTTTTTCCCCACGTACCTGATGGTAAGAGACATGTATCTTACAAATTATGTTTTTGTGACAAAATTATAATAGGGTAAAATGGTAGTTTTATATACATTTAGCACATTAGTGCCATTGTTAATATTTTAAAGTGTTACAGTGACCATACTATGCACATTTAAATATTTACAGTCAGTAAATGAGTTGTAAAACAAGCCCTCACTGACCTTTGTAGCTGCAGAGGCTGTGGAGCAATTTGTCTTCAAAGTTCACTACAAAAGCACTGAAGTTTCTCAAGTTGTTCTCTTCGTAGCTTGGCTCACTCTGCTTCCCTGCACAGAGCTCCTGCTCTGTCTTTATGTTAGGAATTTGAAGGCTGCTGAATTACTGCTGGACGAGGGTAACAGAGTGAGCTGAGCTGTTGAGTCACTGCTGGGGGAAAATTAACTGTTGGGAGACTGACGTAAAGGACTTATGTCCTGATTATGTCAATGATTGTAAAGGCTGTTTTTTTTTAAAATAAAATAACAAACATGTTATACTTACCTGCTCTGTGCAATGGTTTTGTACATAATGGCACCAAACTTCCTCTTCTGGCCGTCCTCAGCTGGCACTCCATGCTCCTCCTCTTCTCTGTGGGCTCGCTCCTGAGCTGGGCTGTATGTATCTGTTGACACGCACAGTGCGGCTTGATCCCACTCCCTCATTCCATCCTCACAGCCTTTGACAGCAGCAGGTGCCAGTGGCTGCCACTGCTGTCCAAGTCCCTCTGAGAAGGAGAAGATAGGGGAGTAAATGCCTGGAGTTGGGATAGCCCTGGATCAGGTAAGTGTTAGGGAGGGTGGGATAGTTAACGGGGTGTTTCTTACTTTAATGCAGAGGATGCATTAAGGTAAAAAAATAAAACACCCAAGCTGTGGAACAACTTTAAGTGCTTCTGATTGGAACTTTGAGGGCAAGTTATTCAGCTTCAGAGGTATGTGAAGGCTTGCTTTAATGTTCCTTTACTGCTTGATAAGAATATATAAATACTTAAATGTCCATAGCCTGGCAACTGGCTCACATAAAAGGCTTTGTAAGCTATTAATTGCTGAGCAGCATTTAGAATGAAAATACATGTATTCATTTTTAATTTATGATTGTGTGTCGAGTGTGCCATGACATTCCTTGAGGTGGTCGACAGAAATTCTTAAAGGATAGATAATAATATGTCCACTATGAAAATAACAGGTGTGTTGTATAGTGGTTTTAAGGCTATAAGTATGCACAATTTAGGATGCAGAAGTGCGCCTGGTGTAGTTGTGTCTTTTTGGCAGAGTTGGTAGAGTTTCGGCCAACCTTCCATCAAGTTTCCAGCGTCAGGCACAGCCTGAATACTGCGGGTCTTGTTCCTCTTGGAGTAATATGGCAAATGCTTAAAAAGCATGCAAGTGTTCTAAGCCCCCGGGACCAATACACTTTACTCAACTGGTCCTATTGATTTGCAGACCACCTCTTTTCAAAGCTTGACTTTATATTTAGCCTAAACCTGGCCACACATATGATTGTACACTCTCCTTTATACTTACAAACACTTATGTTGTGGGGGAACCTACCTAAAAAAAAAATATCCATTCAACTGCTATCCAGCTAGGTAAAGTTAGTAAATCTAAAGGAGATTATACAATCAGACTGTAACATATACAGTAAATCTAAAGGAAATTGTACAATCGGATTGTAATGTGGATGTCCGGCTTAATAAGTGTCAGCTATATTTCAGCAAAGACAGCTACTCGTTCTGCAACAGCGTAGGAAAGGAAATCAGTATACACAAGTGCTTCTGAAGCTATTCCTAATATGTCTTTTTTTCTCTGCAATGTTGTGTCTATATTATTTAAAATCTACTATACAGGTGCAAACCATATGTGCTACACAATAACTATACAATAACATTACAAATGACTTTAATATAAAGTTCTTTAAATAAAAAATAACAGAACCACAGCTACAGTCGCATCCAACAGCGACCACTACCCTGGCAAGCTCATAGCTGCATATTAACGGCTGAGGAACAGGAGTCGCTGCTGGATGCAAATGTATGAACGATGCTGGTAAAATAAATAATAAGAAAAATGGCACCAATAATACACTTTTACGCATAACTGTAATGGAATTACACCTTAAATCTTCAAGTCATTTCAAATGTACGGATATCCTGATTGTCCGGATTTCAATTAAGCAGCATTATAGTTTGTTTTTTTCTTTTACTCTGACTGCAGGAAACAAACATATTTCACGTTGTAACAAAACCTCCAGATGTGATTGTTCACTTGACATGTTCGGCAGCATGTGACGAGCAGTAAAACTTTTTGTGAGTAATAAAGTTTGAAAGATTGTTAAACTGGATGTCGCACAGGCGGCAATACTTCCCACTGGCTGCAGCTGCTCCAGATCCATTCACGGTTTTCGTTAGGCTTGATGCTTGATCCTCAACAGCCGGGGCTGCCGGAGAAACGTTTTCATTAGCTGCCGGAGGTTTGTCAGGTGCCCAGGAGGGTGATTTACATCCATCTTCTGCTGGAGGGTTCTGGGAAAGGTTCTCTTGCTGAGAGTTTACAGCAGGCCGATCCTCCTGCTTAAGTCCACCGTTCACTATTACCATGCCCCGGTTTTTTGGCAATAGTGGGAGCGACTCTTTTTTCAGCAAAGAACATCCATTTGAAGGTATCTGACTTTTGGGAGACTCGCTTTCTACATTTGTGCTTTGATCTAAATCCGCATTGTGTATTACAAGAGACCCAGAAATATAATCACTTGGCTTGATTCCATAATATGGGGAAAGCTGATCGGCGCCTTTCGCTTTTTTTATTGCTCCTGGGTAAAGGCATTGTGAAAAAAAAGCATTTTTGTTTTCCTCTTTTGTGGCGATAAGCTGTGCTGCCTCGCTAAAGACTTTAAGACCTTGAAGAGTCGCTAAGTGTGAAGAGAACAAGTTCCCATTAGGTGAAGACTGTTTTGAGGTCCTGTTCTTTTCGCACTTTATGGAGCTCCTTTCGAAGTTGGCTTCAGGGCTGTTCCTTTCGCTCTCGGGATTGGGGAAAACTTTGCTCTCTAGATTTCCTATGTCATTACGTTGGCTTGCTGTCACGGGACAGAAGTTTTGCTTGTGGGTAAGGTAGTTCTCAACTTTATTAAAACCTATCTTACATACTGTGCACTCGTGATAGTCCAGGAGCCTTTTGGGAGATGAGGCTACTCGATCAGACTGCGCTAAGCATTTTTTGCTAAGGTCTATTGGTGCATCCATCTCCAGGGAGGAAATGGTTGAGTGCGAAGTTTCGCATTTCACCACGGGAACACATTTACTAATTGAAAGTGATGTTTCCAAATGTTTTGGAACAACTCCTGGAAAGATATCGCACCTGGGATGATAACAGTCCCCGGGGCCTTCTGCAGGCTCTTGGACAGATGTGCAAGGGTTGCCAAGATTAGCTACGTGAAGAAAATGCTGTTGAACTAGTTGTGGCCTCTGATCGTGCTCAGGAAGGCACATCTCATACATCTTTCTCCTCTTCCTTGTGCGCATAGTTCTCTGCATGGCAGGCACTTTGTTTGTCGCTGATCTTTTTAATGGAGGGTCATGGCGAGTTGCACAGTAGTACTGTTTATGAACCATGAATGTTTCATGCCTACTGAAGGTAATATTACACGCATCGCAGGTGGTTCTGTTTGGGTCGCTGCTGTCACCTTCCATTTGAGGAGGTGCAGCATTTTTAATTTCTGCTGCTTTTCCATTCATTTTCTCATCATTGTTACTCGCATTTGGCAATTTTTTTACATCAGAGGCAAAGTCTTTGTCCCTTGGCTTTAAGTTTGACCCCAGAAGATCTAGAACATTGCTTGAGTTAATGCAGGAGGCCTGAAGCAGTTGGTTGTCATTTTCGGAAGAATGAAGAGTTGTATTGAGAAGGTTGACAGGATTCTGAGCGTTGGTTGGGCTCACAGCTTCTGGCATCTTCTCCGTTACACTGGGAAAGTCTGCTTTGCTTATGTGCTGCCATCGGCTATTGCAGTAGTGTTTCTTATGTACCAAATAATTGTCCAAGTTGTTAAATGTTATATTGCACTCAAAGCAAGTGGCTCCCTTTGGCATCAGGGGGCTGTATATGACAGGGGGGTAGCTATTGCTGCCGTGCCTTAGCCGCCGGTGTACCAGTTCGGACATCTTTGCCAGTATTTCTGAGGCTTGAGGAACCACAGTTATATCATGGGGAAAAGCAAACTGAGATAGAAAGGGTGCCATGGGGAAAGAGGGTCCAATAGTGGGCTGTACAGGAGATGAAGCAAGCCTCGGGCTCGATGGCTCAGATTTTATTTTAGTATAGGAAAACAAGTTTTTATTGCCTGTCTCTAGCCGCTGATTGGACAGAAAAGGATGTGGTTTCTTCTCACTCTTTTCCAGTTCACTGTCTGAGCTTGCATCTTTGTTCAGCCCAGTCTTTTGGCTCTGCAGAAGTTCATTTTTATTCAGCAGCTCTGGCGTCTGTTGTGCATTTGCTTCGTTGGCACCGGGAGAGTGTTCGGTGTCAGCTTCTCGTTGCAGTTTACTTCCAGGGACATGAAGCTCCTGGTGTTGTAGGAGTTCCCTCTGAGTTTGAAAGCCAAAATGGCACTGATTGCATCGAAAGGCAGCTTGAGTAAGATGAGAGAACAGGTGTTTGTGGAAGTTAATCACAGATTCTGCCGTGTAGTTACACACTGTACATTTCAGGCTGGCCCCGGGAGGAAAGACATCTTCAACTTTAACACCTGCAAAAAGACAGGATTATGTTAATACAAAAATAAATCTTGCTGATCTATCTGCAAACCAGACAAAATATCTTATCGCACACAAAACATTCCCAACCCTTCTGGCTTTCTGAACAACTTGCCATTCTGCATTTTTTTTCTCCAAATAAATAAAACAAAAGAATGTTGGACTGTTAAAGGGCCTAACAAGTAAACTACAAATTGGGTAACACAAAATTAGACCTCCCAAACTACTCCGTCTGGTCCACACATGCAGTCTTAATAAAAAAAAATTAGCAAAGTGTTAACACTTTGTGAACTGCTGCTCTGAAGAAACGTCACACTTTGTGAACTGCTGCTCTGAAGACACACAGCGCACTCTTCAGCTACTCAGCATGAAGAAAGACTATTTAAACTGAATACATTTGCAAATAGCCTATTCCTTTATATGGACGAAATGGAATAAAAGAAAATTTGGATTATTGCAGTTCCAGTGTGCCGGCTTTTCCTTGCATCATTATGGACTTTTAATTGGAAGAAGGAAGGCTTCCTTAAGCCAGAGCACCTGGTAAGGTGTGCAGATTTAATGCTTGGGTTTATGACACGGTTTATGACACGGTTGGTAGAGCAGTGTATTTCTTGATTTTACATTTGCAAATAGGCCTGAAACCACACTGCTAGCTCAAGGCACCTTTGTAAAGTGTGGTTGCTTAGCTCTAAACTGGTTGTAGAGTATGCTGGGGAAGTTTTGTATTGGTCTGTGGATTGTCCCACCTATGTGCACCTTACCTGTGCTAGCTTATAAATTGATCTGAATGGTTGCCATGTTGCTTTGTTGGACTCAGTACAGACACACAGAGGTTGATTTACTAAAACTAAAGATAAAGAGTGCAAAAGTTCAGCCTGTTTGAATAAGCTTTGACAAAAAAAATGGAAGTTGATTGGTTTCTATGCAGGGCTGTACCAGATTTTGCACTCTCCAGTTTTAGTAAATCACACTGTGAGTTTCTTTAGCTGTCTTAAAGTGGAAGTAAAGCGTCACACATTACTTTTACCTATAGGTAAGCCTATAATAAGGCTTACCTATAGGTAGTGTAAATATCTCCTAAAGGGGGAACTGTTTAGGAGATATTTACTGTACATGCAGCCAGTGATGTCACTAGTGCGTGTGCCCTGAAGGAACAGCCCTGCCATTCCTTCCGAGCCTTGTGCCATAATTGGCGGCAGCCGCCTGCATGCACGGGACTGAGGTCATTGCGGCTCCGGCCAGTCACAGAGTGGGAGTCTGCGAACCCCGAAGCAAGATGGGTGAAGATAGGAGACCACTGCAGCTCTCAGATCTCAGCGCGGGAGGGCTTTGTTTTACGGTAAGTTTAACATAATGTGCTAGTATGCCTTACATACTAGCACATTATGCCTTTACCTTGTAGGGTGTGAAAAAAAATTTCCACTGGTTTAAAACCACTTTAAGGGAGTCAGCGCTTCTGGTGTGTTGCCTCCAAGGCATGCCTACTTTCAATTAATTTCGTCCTATATAAATATGTTCCATATTTGAGAACTGAGATAGTTTAAAGTTAGAGATCACACTTTTCAGAGGTACCTTGACGCAGCAGTGTATGCAACAAAAAACTAAAATGTTGAAACCCTTTTTATGGTGTTGTCAGGCTCTTCACTTGTAGAGTGTGCTGAGGAATTTTTGTATTTTCATTTATATCCATCTGGGGTTCAGCTTTAAAACATATCCCAGTTGTTTGTTTTGTTTTAAAAAAAGAGTATGGAAGGATTAAAACATTTGTTGGGTTTTTACTGTTATCTGGAGCTTGGTTGGAGAGATGTTTCCTCATGTATGGTCACCATTTAACCAGACAGGAAATGAGAGAAAATCTACAGCAGGGACCAGCGCGGCTGGTGCTCTATTTTTTGGGGGGGCTGGCAAAAAAACCACCAGCCCCCTGGGTCGATTGGCGAACAAACCCCCAGCCCGGCGGCTTCCCTCTGTGTTTCCTCCTTGGCGCCTTCCCCCCTGCTTCTGCTCCAGGCCAATAAAGTCACTTCTCTTCTCAGCCAATCAGGACTCAGGACCCACTTCCTGGCTGGGAGGAGAAGCAGGAAGACAATAGTGAATATTAATTTGCTATTGTCACACAACTGGGTGAGCTCGGGGCGCAGTGCTTTGCGCCCCGAGCCCACCCTTTTTGAAGCAAATTAGAGCCTCAGGCTCTAATTACATGCGTCCAAAAAAAACCCATTAAATTCCATGTGTCCGGCACTCTGCATGTAGATTAGGGGCCGGGCACATGGATGAGGGAATCGGTGGCCCTGCGCCCTAATGGAGTGGCCACCACTAGCAGGACACATACAGTCATAAAACTGACTGGGGTTCTAACCTTCCCCTATTGTACTAAAAAAATATATAATAATACCGGTTTTATAAGTGATCACATTCCCTCTGTTCTCAGCTGCATGAGAGCTATATAGGAAGCAATACAAAGAGAACAGGGTACTTTCTCATACAAGTACGTGGTACAGCAGGCATATATCAGGAATATGAAGTGTTGGGGTAACAAACGCTTTAAATCTTTGCTACAGTGGAATGGCAAGAGGGAAATATTTCTCTAACACAGCCAGGGGTTTGAATCGTTTGGACACGACTGATGTCCCTACCACTGTGCTACAGTGTAATGGATATCTGTTATTACAAAGGAAATAAATTGCTAACATTGCACGTCAGATGACTAACAGACCTGAACTGACCAGAAAGTCTGAGCTGCCCTGTCATTCAGCATTAAGACAACAGAACATAACATATTTTACAAAGACATTGTGACTTAGACTTTACATAGAGCTGAGGACTCTCTCCCCACCCTGGTCTGACATTGTTGGGTGCTTGTTGAACACTGTAAACCGAAAAAGTGAGCTATGAAATCACAGCACACAAAGTGCACAAAGGCACAGAAGTGCCAAAAGTCCAAAGAGGACAGGCCTCAATCCCTGAACACCCCGGGGCAAAAGGATTCTGACAGGGGCAAGGCAAATTCTAGTCCACCTAGCCAAAACCAGGCATACTCCAATCCTCAGGGACCAGCTGATATCCTTACTCTATGTACTAAGTAAGGGCTCAACTGAAGGGAGATCCTTAGTTGAGGAGAGGAAAAAGACCCATGATGGCCACAGATCCTACCCAACATCAAGGTAGCCCTCAATAAACTTCCACTCTCTGTCTCTGTGGAGTGTAAACGTAAGAAACTGATGTTCAGTGCAAGTGCTTGTGCAATAAATAGTCAAAAAATGGGAGGAATGGGATTGATTTACATACGTGGATGTAACAGGTTTCTCTCTTTACTCCCTGTTGTCAAACAGAAAGGTGTGGGAGTGAAGGAAAGGTATATGCAACTGGATGGGCAAAGCACATGTTCCCATAAAAGATCCTAAACTATCCACCATCCCAAAATGTACAGTAAACCCTTAATGTGAGAGAAGAACATCTGATGGAATTCTTTTTCTTCACACAGAGAATTGTGATTCAACAGACTTACCGCTGTGGGAGTTTAGATGCACCTCCAGTGCTCTGGCATTAGAAAAGCTTTTGGTGCACTGTGGGTATGGGCAGATACTGGACATCGGTGGCGTGCTTTCCTCACTGTCCTCTGGAAGCTGGGCTGTATCCCTCTGGCGACCACTGCAATAATACATGAGATGGGCCTGCAAGTTGCGCTCGCTCCTGTACCAAATTCCACAAGATTTGCAGGGGAATATGTCTTCTGCAAAGAAGGCAGAAAAAGGCAACAAATCAGTGAAGCTGAATGCTGAACTCCAGGCAAACAACTGTTTTACCTGCCAAGGGATTTATAACTTTGTTCAGCCAGTCTTGTGATGCAAGCTTTGTTACCAGAAAGCAAAGGCAGGTCCTAGACCTCTCAAACTTCACTACAGTTAAGCAATACAGACTGGTCTGGGACCCATTCCAGCCTCTGATTGGACAATGAAGGAACAGCAGCACACTGATGAGGTAAACCCTGTATTCTTCCCTGTGTAGGAATGTGCATGGCCATGATTGGCCTCTGTTGCTTTCCTGCAGCTTAAGTGCTGATGTACAGGAGATGACTGGAGCCTGATAGCCTCCACCTTATCATTTATAATGAGTACATAACTGGATTGGCTGTTGCAATTGACAGTGTTAAATTTACCACGGCTCTGGTTTTATGGTAGGTAAGGCTTTTTTTCTCAAAGAATAGGTGCAGGAACCACCCTCTCCCAAGTCACCCCTTTCCCCCACCCCTTCCCACCTCCAAGCACGGTCCCTTGCTTCCACCCCCTACCCACCTCCCAGTACCATCTCTGTTAGAGAAAACCAAGTGATCTGTATGAAATTTGGTAATTATAATAAGAAAAACAGTAAAATGGATGCCATGCACCCAGCAACAATAGACACTACCCCCCCCCCGAAGCAAAAATAGAACCCCCCCCCCGCAATAATAGAGGCTTGCAACAAAATATTGCCTTGCAACAACAGATCCACCCCAGGAACTGTAGGCCCCACCAGCAACAATAGGCCCCTCCCTCAACAATAGATCCCCCCAGCAACAATAGATTCCCCAGCAGCCAGCAACAATAGACCCCTCCCTAAACAGTAGATCCCTCACAACAACAACTGACCCACTAACAACATAATACCCCCTTAGCATCAATTGATTTCACAGCAGCTGGCATCATTGGGCCCTTCAGCACACCCCACTACCCTCCTTGCCACTGCATACATTTCCCCGCATTCCAGCTGAAGCCCTGATGGTAGGTATTAGGTGAGTGGTCAGGGGTCTGTAAAACCGTTGTTCTACTGCCTGTTTTTACTGCACCCTGGCTGCCTATATGAGTGAGGCCTAACATGTTCATGTAGAATACATGATAATGCATGTGTAGGTATTAATGGGCCCATGGAGCTACCCTTTGTCTTTCAAACTTAATTAAAAATGTTAACCGGGATTCTCTCAGCAGCAATTGTTGCTCAGTTGCAATTCTCCTCCCCAGACCATTGGCTTCCCCCTTATCTATGCCCCATCCCCCTGGACCCTCGTGTAGATTACTCACCCGTTGACGTGATACCTCTTTACCCGTGTCGAAATATCTAATGTTCCCTATTGTATTCCTGAAACTTTCAGGCTCCATGCACACTGGGCTTAAAAAAAGTCTGTACTCTTGGGAGTAAAAAACGCTCATGTAGAGCATGTTTTCTACAAAGTTTAGGAGAGTTTTAAGTTTTTTCTGCCAGAAAGCTTCAATCAGAAACACGAACGAGAAGGGTTTTGCTTCCTACCTCTAAATGCTGATCTCAAAATTAGACTTGTGCACTGCTGAAATATTTGTTCATTTTCGTTTCATTCGTTTTTTTTTGTTTCTTTTTCGGCTCATTCTTTATGACTGCGATTCGTAAATTTGAAAATCCAAACATTTGAAATAATAACTAACTAATAATAACTATTAAATTATAGGTATTTTCTGTTAAAAAAAATATATATATAGGTATTGAAATCTCCTTTCAAATTTGGCTGTTAGTGAACATAATGAATACAAATTTATCCGAAGTTACGAATTATCCGAAATAACGATTGCTGCATCTAAACAAATGGAACAGAACAAATTAATAATAAATAATAATATTAATAAACAGTTTTTATTACCATTATTATTTATCATTATAGTGTGTGGTGGTGTTACGCTGTGATATGAGATGGTATACAGGTATGGCAATACAAATGCTAAACACTAGGTAAATGGCAAAAATTATAATAAAATGTCCACGCACAATCATTGGGTGTGGACACTTTATTATAATTTTTGCCATTTACCTAGTGTTTAGCATTTGTATTGCCATACCTGTATACCATCTCATATCACAGCGCAACACCACCACACACTTTATTCACTCAACTGGACACTGATTCACCCATAGGTGTTTGCAGCAGTGGATCACAGTATTCATTTTAACCCATTCACCTCTGTGGTAGTGTGGGAGTACCCCAGACATTGTTATCTATTATTATTATTAATTTGTTACGTTCCATTAGTTTAGATATGGCATTTGTTATTTCGGATAATTCAGAACTTCGAATAAATTTGTATTTGTTACGTCCACTAACGGCCAAATTTGAAAGGAAACTCCAATACCTTGTTATTATTTAAAATTTTCGGATTTTCGAACTTCTAAATCTCTGAATTTTCAAATTTACGAATATTCGACTATTCAAATTTACGAATTTACGAATATTCGACTATTCAAATTTACAAATATTCAGAAAAATTCAGTAAACGGATTTTTGTTAATTCGGATACTTCCGAATTAACAAATTTGTCAAAATTTGTTAAAAAACCAATTCGGAACAAAACTAATTTCACATATCTACTCAAAATATGCCTCTAATTGTCCTAATGTACATGGACTCATAGGATAACATTGAGTAGCTTCTACAGGCAGAACACAAAACTCCTGTAGAAGCAACGTTTTTTAAGCCAGTGTGCATGGAGACTAAATGATATGTACTATGGAATGCTCTGACGTTGTTGCAACATGTCTGCATATCCTGTCATCTACCAGCCAATTGCCTTATTGTTCAATGTTAGCATTTATACATGTTTTCAAATGATGAATAAAAATTATTCTGTTAAAAAAATTAAAAAAAAAGGTGTGAACCAGTCACTTAGGAAAGCATGGGCTTCTGCTTGACATACATTTTCATGCATGAAAATTCATCAAACCGGAATAGAGTAGACCTCTAGAAGAAACCTAAAACTTTTCATTGCAATGTTTAGGAAAGCTTCGGATGGGCACAAGCACTTTATAACAGTTTGCCAAAGAAACCCCCCCCCCCACCCACCTAATTATTGATGATATTTGCTATCGTTCCTTCCTAGTACAAATTTACTATCGTATTCACCTCTAAATAATAAGATTGCCTTCATTTAGGTGTTCTCGACACTACTGACTCCACAAACTATTTTTTAGAAGGGTTTACAGCACAGAACAGACATCAGTCGCTATTAAATCCCAAACACCGATCTCTCTCAGTTGCTTCCATTCAATTGTTTTGCGAACAGTTAACCCCCCTGGCGGTATTCCCAAGTGTGGCTCAGGGTGAATTTTCTGTACCAAGAGCAGTAACCCCGAGCCACACTCGGGATCACATTGCTGGATCCAGGAAAACTTACTTACCTTGTCACCTGGATCCTGCAATGTCCCCCCGCTGTGTCAGAGGCCTGTCTTCCGCCCGATTCACTCTGTGCGCCGGGCTCCATTCCCTGCAAGCGTTGCGTGGCACGGGGGCGGAGTCCGGTGGGAAATTCAAAAAGTGACACACACAACACATACAGTACACTGTAATCTGTAAGATTACATTACTGTATCAAATCATTGCACATCCCCTTTGTCCCTAGTGCTTTGTCCAGTGCCCTGCATGCACTTTTATATTATATATGCCATTCTTTCTGCCTGGAAACATGAGAATGTCCATGGCATAAAAAAGCGTCCCTTTACGTCATAAGCAGTTTTTGATCAGCTAGAAAACAGCGATAGTCAATAAGAATCATTTGCAGAATTGAGTGATACTGATTGGTGGGGAAATTCGTCATCAGACACAGAAAGTGAGGACAGCGACAATTCTGCAACTGAACAAATTTCAATGTTTTGATTTGATTACATTGTTGAATAAATATTATTACTATTATGTTATTATTTTTGATAATTATTTTATAGTTATTTATTATATTATAATTTATGATTTCACTGAACCAGAGCAATTTTTACATTTCTTCTATGGTCCTATTTATACATGGGGGGGCGCAATATAGGCTTTCTGTTGACAACATTGTCATGCAGTTCATGCTGTTTTTCATTTGTAAATAAAATGCTTATAAAATATAAAATAGTAAAGGTAATGTGCTGCGCTGTGTTAATTGTGATAACTAAATTGACATGTGCATACAAAATGCATAATGCAAACGGCATAATATAAAGGAACAAACAACGCACAGGCAAGGTCAACTGATGTCACTATTGGGATGCTGGAGGGAGTGCGCGAAGACAGGAAGTGGCTGAAAAAAATCCACAGGAGATCAGCAGCACTGAGAAGAATAAAAAAAAAAAGGTGCCAAACATTTATATTCTGTTACCTGGAGCTGGAGAGGCATCGGTCCGGTCAGAGTGGTGGAGACAATCCCTGTGATGATCCATACCCTATGGTACCTTTATGAATAAGCCTTCGCTGACCCCCCGTAATATGTGGTCATTGAGCTGCGTTAAGCACGCAATTGATCTATTTGGTGGTGGCTCAGTCACTGAAGTTTACCATATGTCATGGTGGCATGATTATATGGATTTGATTCTAGTTATCTCCATCATTGGATATTGAATATTTGGACTATTTAGCACCCTTATTTTGCCTGTGCACTTGGTCACTTTATATTATGCCGTTTGCATTATGAATTTTGTATGCACATGCCACTTTAGTTATCACAATTAACACAGTGCAGCACATTACATTTACTATTTACCATATGCATCTATATCTCACATTTAGTGCCGCAGCTATTAGCTTTCTACCATCACATTTTATATTAATAAAATTGGAATGCAACAATATGTTGTACATTTGTTACACTGTTTTATTCAAGGACACTTGCAGGATCTCTGCAAATATCATTTTACACAAGAGTAGCAGCATTTTGACTTGGGAACTCATAAAAACGAAAACTGATGTGTTATAGAGGAGCTCCAGTCTCCGCCCCATAAATTACAAGTATGCAAATACCGTAACTGCTAACTTTTAATATAAGGACACTTACCTGTCCGGGGATCCAGCGATGTCAGCACCTGAGCTGATCCTTCAACTGGCTTCAGGGGCAGACGCCAGCATCTTCACTAAGGGAAAATGGCAGTGAAGCCTTCAGGCTTCACAGCTGGTTTATTACTGTGCATGCGCAAGTTGCATTGCAGTTTCTGAATGGTCCTGTTGTTTTCTGGGACCTATGTGTCTCCCAGAAAGCAGTGGGGGGAAGGAGGAGGGAATGGACATACTCGTAGATTGCTGCAGCAATCTTACTCGGAAGTGGGAGTGGATACCTGTCAAAACCAGGTACCTGCTCCCCCCCAAAAAGTGCCAAAGGTGGCAGTGGAGGGGGGGTGCAAACAAGTGGAGCTCCCCCTTTTGGGTGGAGCTCCACTTTAATATCTATTAACATACTACAGCATATTTAAAATGTTTTATTTGGCCTATATTTACACAATAACACAAATAAAAAAATGAAGCAAACGGACTATGCTAAGTAGGCCAAGTAGCACCCATAAACATAGTCTATTCCTGATCTGAAACTTAAAATTTCCAAAAATGTTCAATTTTTTTGCAGTATCTAAAAAATAGTGAATAGAAACTTTCCAACTCTTCACATGCCCAATTATATAACTTAAGAATAGCAAAAGAGGCATTTATTTAATTCTGTATGCATAAAATGGAGTTTAGGTTCATTTTATTTCTTATATATGATAGATTGTATTTAAAACATATGTCAGAGTTTCCAAAGAGTCAGTGCATCACATGCCACTTACTGTTGACAATGGCTGTAGGCAAGATAGAAGCCATAGCTGCTTGTTGAGGAAGGAGCTGTATGGAGTCCAACAAGCGCGCTGGATACATCCCCTCCGCAAGAGTCATTTGAGTGGCAGCTTGTAGCCTTGAGTCAAAATCCACAACAAAGGCAATTAACTCCTCGCCCTCAGCAATAGACTTGGTGGTTGTACACCACAGTTGTCCTCCTGTAAGCATAAACGAAGAAGTGTACTGTTAATGGCTAAATAAGTCTCCAAATGTCAAACAAGAGCAAGGCACCAAATTGCTAAAAATCTTTTGGTTGAACGCATTTCAGAATGACTTTCACCCAGGAGACGAGAAACGAAAAATCTTAACAGCTTTCAGAAATGTTTGGGTGATGAAAGTGTATGAGGCTGGTAACACAATGTGGTTTATTTGTTAAAGTGGAAGTCCATGCTAAAACTAAAATCCGTACATCTATAGACTCTCGTGATCTAACACTAACCTATTTAGCCCTGTAAAGAAAAAATGAGTATATAAACCTTTTCTGAAGGTGATCCAACCCGATCTCCAGCAGTGGAAGCTCTGCAGAGGATACGGCCGACAACGGCTGTGAAATGAATGGGAAGTGACGTCACCCATAGGGTTACTATGGGGCTTACGTTGTCAGATATGTCCTCTGCACCCACCTACACAGAAAAGCAGATTACAGCTCAGTGTGGGATCACCTGCAGAAAAGGTATGTATACTGATTTTTTCTTCGCGGGGTTAGATAGGCTAGATCGTGGGTGTCTATAGATGCAGGGATTTTAGTTTTAGCATGGACTTCTATTTTAACCACTTCAGCCCCGGAAGGATTTCCAGCTTTAGGACCGGAGCCCTTTTTGCGATTCGGCACTGCGTCGCTTTAACTGAAAATTGCGCGGTCGTGCGACATTGTACCCAAACGAAATTTGCGTCCTTTTTTTCCCACAAATAGAGCTTTCTTTTGGTGGTATTTGATCACCTCTGCGTCATTTCTGATCGCCGCTATAAACAAAAGAAGAGCGACAATTTTGCAAAAAAACCCAAATTTCTTACTTTTTGCTAGAATACAAATCCAAAAAAAAAATATAAAAAAAGATTTTTTTTCACCGTTTTTGGCCGATTTATATTCTTCCTCATATTTGCGATAAAAAAAATCGCAATCGGCGTTTATTGATTGGTTTGCGCAAAAGTGGTCGCGTTTACGGATGGTGAGAATTCATTTCTGGGGTTTTTATTTTTTTTTTATTTTTTACTAAAAA
>BLSH010230818.1:32320-60703 GCA_018402905.1 Glandirana rugosa
TTTACATTAAACGTATACCACAACATACTGGCGCGTTAACAGTCAATTTCATCGCGTCACGACTTAACGTTTTTTACGAGACCAGTACTTCTCCATTTTGGAAAGGCTTCCAGTTCACCAATTAACTACCTTTAGTCGTCTCGAAGTAAGTAAGTGATTCAAGACCCGTCTTAAGGGATCGTACCACGTTGAAGTAAACGTTTCACTTGTCGGGTGAACGGCTGGCGGCTAGCCGTAGACTGCCGCTGTTTCACCAAGCAATAGCGTTTTGCGGCAGTATGCTGCCGCCGACGCTATTGCGCGTGACACTCGCGCGCGCGCGGCGGCCTCGCGCGCGCGCGCTCACAGTGCGCGTTATCGCAGCCGCCGTCGTATGACGGCGTTTTGCGATAACGAACCACTTTGTCGCCGTCAGATGCCGATCGGCGGTCGGCAAGTGGGCTGTTCACTTTGCAAATGAAGTTGCACCATGCTAGGGAATTCTGCCCAGAACTTAGTGAATGAATGAAGCTCTGCTGATTTCCATCAATTAACCACTTGACCTTCGGAAAGGTTTTACCTCTTCATGACCAGAGCATTTTTTGCAATTCAGCACTGCGCTACTTTAACTGACAATTGCGCGGTCATACAACACCATATGCAAATTACATTTTTATCTTTTTTTTTTTCACACAAATAGAGCTCTTGCTATTTAGTTCCATAAAGTTTATTAGTAAAAAAAAGAGAAATACAATTGTAAAAGAAAATACAACAATATGGTGACCATATAAGATCTAGTGAGAAATTATATTAGCAAGAACACACAAATGTTTACTTCAATTCCCAGTTGAAAGCTTACAATTTTTAGGTTTAAAGTAACAGTTTAGTTTAGTCTTTACTACAACCAATGGACAAACTTTAGAATGCTTAAGAAGCCCAAAAGTTTGGGTTAGGACCAGAGCTATATGATCAATATATATGTCTTTGTGGTTCAAGTAATTGTTCTGGAATCGGTTAATTGACTTGCCCATGGTAGATGATATGTATACATTGTTAGTTTGCATCTTAAAGTGGTTTTCAACCCGTGACAAACACTTTAACCTACGGGTAAACCTATAATAAGACTTACCTGTAGGTGTCCTGCATATCTCCTAAACCTGCATGGCTTAGGAGATATACAGTGTACTAGTATTGTCGACGTCATTTGGCCCATGCGCAGTGAAGAAACAGCCTCCATGCTGTTTCTACACTGGAATCGTGACGTGACTGGCGGCTCCCGCACTCATGCGCGGGAGTGATGTCACGCGACTCCGGCCAGTCACAGAGCCAGAGTCGCAGCCCCAGAAGGAAGAGGGGCTGAAGATGGACGCTGCCTGCACAGGGGACATCGCTGGACATCGCAGGCTTCGTTTGCAGGTAAGTGACTTTGCAGGGGAACATAGAGGAAGTAAATCATAATAAAAAAGGAAAAGTCGGCACTCTGGAACTGCAGTATCAAAACTTCATTGTGCCATATCGTCCATACAGGAATAGGCTTACATGTTTTGGCAAATAATGCCTTGTTCACAGCACCATCAGGGTTTACTTCCTCTTTAAGGTTGGAGGTGAGTATTTTTGTTGGGAAATAGGTACGAGATCTTGTTTGGTCAGTAGAGGTCACCAAAGTGTTATTATAGCAGAGTATGGTAGGGAAGGGAAGGGAAGGGGTAAATGAAAATTGGGGAGAAAGGAGGGGGGGGGGATAGAGCTCTTGGTATTTAATCACCACTGGGCTTTTCATCATTACTATATAAAAAAAACTCTGCACTCTGCAATTGCAGTTGCTCCAAAGCTTAGTAGATGAGATAAAGCTTCACTTTGCAAGAATACCCAATCACCTGCAAGGAAAAAAACTGCATTATTGCTTGCACTTGATTGGATGATGGAAGTCAGCAAAGCTTCTGCTCATTTACTAAGCTCTAGAGCAACTGCACTTGCAGAAGGCAACTGTATTTTGCAAAGTGCACAGTCTACAGCCTTTAGTAAATCAACTGCAAATGTCATCTCCCACTCTCTTTTGGAAGTGCTCATTATCATCCACAGATATTATATAGCTTTTTGGTAATCTCTGTGAAAGCTTTTTCCATCTTTCTTTTCTCTACACCGAAATGGGTTGGATCACAGTGGTGCGGCATCAATCTCCCTTCAGAGTGGTGGGGTCTCAATGCTTGCCCGGTCTGTTCTAGGATGGGCACATATCTCCCGACTTGCGGATCTCAGGGCAACATTCATCTGTCTACAGAAAGTCTTTTTGAGCCAACTCTATTATATTTTTGTTTTTGCGCATCATAAACAAACCGTTTATCAGCAATTTGCACTGGAGGATCATCTCACTTATATAACTTAATTATGATGATCACAGCCCATGCATAAACAGACCTGAAGTCTTCTGCATTCTAATGATGTTTTATTCATGTCCCTAAACACCGATCCATTTAAAGATTAATATTCCAATTTATTTTCAAAGAAAATGCAATGTTTAAAAGTGGAAACAACTTTAAGAGCTAAAACTCCAAATTAGGCTGTTTTTTTTTTTTTATCTCATTCCTTAACTTGCGAATGATGGCATCCTCATGGGACTGTGCATTAAAAAAAAACTAGATTATGTCTGATGTATTAATGAGTTGAAGGGAAGAACTAATTTGTTTAACTTGTTTAGACACAAAAAACAAATCACTTAAATGGTGTTATCTTTAATTCCAGACCAAGGTATAAATTCATATCTGTTTTGGCTGGGATCACATCCCTTACTGCCGAGTTTACATTTCTTGGTAGATGGGGTGTATGGATGCTGTATTCGCTATGCAAGTGAAAAGTGTATCCATTTTGATAAGTAATATTGCAGTGTTTATCATAACAGATAAATGCCTTTTCAACTTCACTTCATTTTTCTCCACAAAGAGATTACAGTTTTAAAACAACTTATTACAGGAATCTGCTTGCTGAGATAAGAACAGATGATAGTCTATAGTTAAATTGCCAAAAAAAAAAAAAAAAAAAAAATACATATATGGACATTGTTTAGCTGGAATTACTAAACAATTAATTCTGCGTATCTGATTGGTTTCTTGGATGAGAGAGGCAATTTGTTGCAAAAACAGCAATTTCCTAAATGAATAAAAAAAGCAATGCATTCTGATTTCTTGATCTGCAGCTAAACGTTGAACCACATGTAGATACAGGAAAAAAATAGTTATAAAAATGATTTAAAAGTATGCATAAAAATATTTTAAACTTTTAGATAAAGCAGTATAAATATCTAAATAAGCATTTATTGTAAAGCTGATCCAGGGAAATTAAAAAAACTATCCTTGTAGTGGGTCACCTTCCATTCTGTAAGGGTTATTAAATGATCCTTTCTGCCTATTTTTTCTTCCACAAATAAAAAGCAGTTTTACTTTCCTTATCCCTTGCTCCCCCCCACAACCAGTGCTTTTCTCTCTCAATGATACGGGTTGTTGGCAGGCCCTTGGCATCCTCACTTACAATGCATGACTGCTGGTCGTGCATTGCAGATGATGATGTCACAGTGTAACCAACAAACAGGGCACTGAAAAGAAGCAACTTCAGGGGACTGGTTGCATGAAGAGGAGAAGCCTACAGGAGTGAGGAATAAGGTAAGTATAAGTGTATTATATGAGACAGAATAGCAACAAATATTGTACAGTGGCTGGACATTGCAGCTTCAGATGCATCAGACATCTTTTATTTTTTTTCTTTGTAAGGTCATCCCTGTCTAGCTCAAGTAAACATGGGCATGAATGGCAATTTAACCATTTTAAAAAGCTGCAACTTAAAGTTGTGTTTTGTTTATGGGAGATTGCAGAGGAATGTAAGCCTTGTAGTCTGTTCCATGGCATAACGTGGCGGTGAGCAAAGAGAATAGTGGTCCTTGAAACATACATAGTGAAGAACTTGTACAAAAAAAGCTCCCTATTTTTTTTCCTTTTGAGGCTGCTTGGCCCAACTCAAGCAAACATGAGCAGGGACGGCAATGCAAACTGGTTAAATATGTTATCAGCTTGAAAGAATGCTGCAAAGGGGACCAAACTGGATCTTTTTTGGTTGCCTCATTTGGTAAGATACTCATTTTAATCAATTTTGAAGTGAGGAGCATTTCCAACAATGGCTCCGTGACTGTGGTGTGCTATACAGCTATCACTTGTAATGCAGGTTTTCTTTGATCTCCCCTTAGTCCACATGTCCTGGACAGTTTCAAGGTACATTCATACACACACTCTTACCACTAGTTTTGTGGCATATATACTTTTTTTTCCTCCCTCTCTACCCCAATACCTCTAGTCTTTAGGGACAGTGAGCTATATGTGTGAAATGTATAATTTTGTTCATACGTATACATATATTTCACTCAATACAGATGTTAAGTCAGTTACAAAGCAATAAAGCCCTGAAGAAGCGGATTCTTAGACAGCGAAACATGTTGGCAAGTCCTATACAACACCTTTGATTGATACGTTGTATATATACAATTATTTTTATGTATTTGGGGGCATTTCCGTTAGCCCCTTACCTTTACATGTATGTGTGTCTTTTTTTCTATTACCAAATAAATATTCAGATTATTTTTTAATCAGTTTATGTGTGGTATCAGTTGTCCGGAGGAGACCATTTAACGCCCAATTCCTTCATATATTCCTTCCTTTGTTCTTCACACATAGGGTTGGTACTCTGTGACAATCTATTTATAACAATGGGATGTGGGCCTTGACTATATACTTTTACTATGTCTGGATCATTTTAATCACCCTTCAGTCCTCGCTGGCCTTCTTCTGTGATTCTTTCTCCAGTGACAAAGGAGGAAGAGCAGGCAGCAGCAAAATCTAAGCATACAACCTTAAGGCAACAGGATGCCTGCCCTTGCTGAGAGTGGATCATTTGAAAACGCAAAACAGTACCCCACCATGTTCAGTAATAATCTTACTATACCAGGTTTTCCTTTCCTCAGTTGCTGGGGCAAAAGAAAAAAATGTCCCCAAGCCAACCACAAGCCCAGAACCTAAATGAATGCTTGGCAAAGCTGCTAGGCATTTTCGACTGCTTCCATACCAGCTCTTGTAAACAACCCCTTTCCTCCAATTCATGACCTGGGTAATCCTACATTATCATATTTCCACCTGCCAACGCTTTTTTGTGTCTTATTTTTATTAAACATTATTTACCAATTTTTTTTTTTTTAATCATTTCTATTAATATCTTTTTTTTCTCATAAGGCTATCTGACATCAGTACCATGGTCAACCAAACATAGGCAGGGACAGCAAAACTGTAAACTAGAAAATGGACTATTGGGTGTGAAGAACTTACTACTGGCTGGGGGTGGACCAATATGCACTTGAAGTAATGGCCTGCCTGTCATGTCAGAGAGGACTTTCAGTGCAGCAAGAGAATTTGTGACTAAGTAGCAGACTTTTATTAAAATTAATCAGTTCTGGATCATAGGGGACTATCAAACCTGCTGAGGAACGTTAATGATGAAATCAATACAATTCTATTGTATCCATTTATCCAAAAAACGAAAAACGTTTCCTTCTTATTCTTGCTGTTGCTGCCACTGCCAACACTCCGCCTTGGACATATCTTTCTTCTTCTCCTTTCATTTCGAAAAAAAGACCCTTAAAGGAGAAGTATGGCCAAAGCTTTTTTGTCTATACTTCTCCAATGGATCACAGGAGTGCAGTTTGTTCTGCACTTCTGTGACCTGTTTTCAGCTACAGTCATGGCTCACTGTTCAGAGTGGAGGGGAGAACTGAGTGATCAGCGGTGTTTGATAGCTCAGTTCTCAATGCAGAGGCGGCAGGGGACAGATGCCGTATCGAACCGATGCTAAATTCACTTAGGGGAGTATAAAGTTGTTTTTCTTATTAACCCCGCACTTCTCTTTTAATATAAAAAAACTTTCCAGCATTTAGAACATCTGTCCTTTCTTCCATAGTTGTCACTCCTTTTGGTCTGAAGTATAAACCTATACCTGTATTTATCTACCCAAAGTATTCTACTACACTAAGACCCCTTTCACACTGAGGCGCTTTCCTAGCATTTTTGCGCTTAAAATAGCGCTTCCAAAACGCTTCTAAAACGCTGCGCATTAATTCAAATGTGCCTATTCACACTAGGGCGTCGCACTGGCGCCGCGTTTAAAAAAGTCCTGCAAGTATGATTTGTTGTGCTTATTCTAAGCGCTAAAAAATCCATATACATTGAAATGAATGTAAAGCGATTTAAAAGCGCGTTAAAAGTGCCAGCAAAACGCCCAGAGGTTGTGGAAAGGTCAAAATACCAGGAAGTAAACAGGATGTGATGTAGGGGGTTGTGCTATTCAGTTAATGCTAGCGCTTCAAAAGCTTTAAAAATGCCTGTGCGTTAGCGCTAATTATAGCACTAACGCGGTAAAAACGTGGGGAAAACGCGGTAATAATACTTGATGTTTTGCACGTGTTTTTCCAACGCCTCAGTGTGAAAGGGGCCTCAATCTTTTTTTTAACCTATACATTTTTGCTTTTGAGTAGTAGTTTTGTTTAAAGGAGTTGCAAAGGCAGAAGGTTTTTTATCTTAATGCATTCTATGCATAAGATAAAAAGCCTTCTGCATGTAGCAGCCTCCCCAGCACGCCTAATACTTACCTGGGCCTCCTCTGTCCAGCGATGTCCACAAGTGTCTTAGCTATCCGGGACTCTCCTCCTGATTGGCTGAGACACAGCAGCGGCGCCATTGGCTTCCGCACCTGTTAATTAAAGTCAGTTAGCCAATCAAAAGAGAGAGGGGGAGGGCCAGGTTTGGGCTCGGTGTCTAAATAGACACACAGAGCTGTGACTCGGCTTGGTGCCCCCATAGCCAGCTGCTTGCTGTGGGGGCATTCGACAGGATGGAGGGGCCAGGAACAGCGAAGAGAGTGGGTATAACATGTTTGTTATTTTTTTTAAAAAAGAACAAGACTTTGCAATCACCTTAACCACTTCCGGACCGCTCGCCGTCGGCGGCAGTTTGAAGTGAAATACCGTTGTTATGGTAGCAGATAGCTACCATAACCCTAGTATCTTTTTTTTCAGCAGACGATTTTGCGTCTGATAAAAGTGGTCTTAGCGGCGATTCGCCGCGAGATCACTTTTATCAGCGGCGGGAGAGGTGCCCCCCCTCCCGCCGCTTTCCGGTCATCTCCGCTGCTTACCGGACCCGCCGGCAGCGACCGAGATAATAGCGACCGTTCCCCCCAGTGTCCGTGAGCCCAGTGAGCGGCTGAAGCCGCTTACTCAGCTCCATAACATGGCTGG
Organism: Glandirana rugosa; assembly: GCA_018402905.1. Lineage (NCBI taxonomy): Eukaryota > Metazoa > Chordata > Amphibia > Anura > Ranidae > Glandirana > Glandirana rugosa. The sequence goes on from BLSH010230818.1 coordinate 39,627, forward strand.
GCGGAAGCGACGTCTTTTTTTTTTTTTTTTTCATTTTAGTGTAAATATGAGATGTGAGGTCTTTTTGACCCCGGATCTCATATTTGGGAGGTCCTGGCATGCTTTTTTCTATTACAAGGAATGTTTACATTTCTTGTAATAGGAATAAAAGTGATCAATTTTTTTTTTTAAATTACAGTGTAAAAATAAAAAATAAAAAGTAAAATAAATAATTAAGAAAAAAAAAAAATTAAAGCGCACCCTCCTTGCGAGCTCGCGCGCAGAAGCAAATGATTACATAAGTCCCGCCCACATATGAAAATGGTGTGCAAACCACACATGTGAGATATCGCCGTGATCGTTCGAGCGAGAGCAACAATTCTCGCACTAGAGCTCCTCTGTAACTCAAAAATGAATTTTTTAAACGTCGCCAATGGAGATTTTTAAGTTGCAAAGTTTGTCGCCATTCCGCGAGCGGACGCAATTTTGAGGCATGACATATTGAGTATCATTTTACTCGGCGTAACATTATCTTTCACAATATGGAAAAAAATTGGCCTAACTTTACTGTTGTCTTATTTTTTAACTCAAAAAACTAAATTTTTTTCAAAAAAAATCACGCTTGTAAGACCGCTGCGCAAATACGGTGTGACATAAAGTTTTGCAATGGCCGCCATTTTATTCTCTAGGGTGTTAGGAAAAAAATATATAATGTTTGGGGGTTCTTACTAATTTTATAGCAAAAAAAAACTATTTTTATCTCATAACCACCGAACCCAAAAAACAGGCTCGGTCTGAAAGTGGTTAATGCATTATTGGAAATAAGGCACTTGACCACCAATCTTTTTTTGAATTTGTAATCTTCAAGGTCTGTTTAACTGTGGGGCGTGGCAAAATGTATCACTTTTCCATACCTCCCTACAGTCCTGGATTCCAAGGGACTGTCTGAGGATTTTAACAAAAGCCCAGCATCCCCGGATCTAGGGATTGCCCAAGGATTTTAACACAAGCTCGGCAACCCCGGATCCAGGGATGTGTCCAGCTGCCGGCCAGATGCTAGAATGCACCCAGATTTGACTCCTTTGCTGTTCTGACTGGCAGATTGATCTATAATGTATAGATAAGTAGTTCACTGAACACTTATGGCCCACATTGAGACCAATGTCCCCCATGCTAACCTCGCCATCCATCAGTGACCCTTTCTCCCTCCATATAGCACCAGTACCAGTACCTCTTTCTCTCTTCACAGGATCTTGAGCCAGCAGCATTGAAAGTTATGAAATGCCAAACAGATAGAAGGCGCTTCCAAACGAGATCATACTGTAGTGACCCATATATTTTTGGCCACGAAACAGATGATTGCAAAAATGTGGAAGATGCAGATTCTCAACATCGATAAGGTAAAAAGTCGGGTGTACGGTACCCTGGTGAATAAGAAACTGACAGCGATGTTAACTAATACACACAATAAATTTCTACGTACCTGGCAGCCCTGGCTATACTATTTCCCATTAGCACAACCACCTACGCGTTTCAAGAACTGTGATCCAACACAATGTGTTAGTATACCCATTGTGAGCCCCCACCCCTTTTTTTCCTCTATTCTCCCTCTTTTTATTTGTTCCCTCTTTTCTCTCTTTTCCTCTTACTGTTCCATCTTTCTCTCCGTATCCTCTCAGAATTGCTTTTTTGCCAATAAGCAACAGTAGTACTTCTTTTTGGTCCTACGAATGACTGTACTGTTCTTTCTAACTCAAGGGTCTTTTTTTAAAAAAAACAAAGTGCATCACATTTCCAGGCAGGGCTCTGACAATTGACTATCTAACATTATAATGTTGCTTGGGACCAATGATCCTTCATTTCTACATCATTGTTTAATATTCCATACTCCTCCTCCTGAACTTGTTCGTATTTTCGCATAGTAGTATTGTAACTGTCTATTTTTCTTGTCGTTTCTAAAAAATACAATTCAAGTGAAAGAAAGTTGTAAAATGGAAGTGCTGGGGTAAGAATTCTGACAAATACATCACTGGGGAATGTTTATTTTTTTATGGTGCTCAGTGTGTTAAACTAATACATTCTGAGGATTTAATACTACTTTAATTCACAAAGGTTTTAAACAAGGAAAAAGATCTTCATTTCAGCCATGCAAATGAAATTTTGAGATTCCATTGGATCAAGCTGGAAAGTACGGTTACGATTTAATAACGATCCTTATCCTGGTGTGTTAGCTTTGTGAATTGATCAGATTTTTGCTGAGTAGTGTAAACCACAGTAGAACAAGAGATGCCTATCATAGGGTATATATTAATATTTAGTCACATTCTAATTGTTCTGCAAGGTTGAAGATGTTTCAATACTCATCTAAGCAGCCTTTTCTGATAGGACAAAGTATCTCATAATTTCAGATTTAATCATTTACTTTTTCTTCTTTATTCAAAACTTTAGAAAATGAAGTTCCTGGGTTTCTGAAATCTTTGGCTTGGTATTTCCCTGTCCTGTTAATAATCATGATCCTTAACCAAACAGATCTGCTTCCCTACAGGAAGTGTCTGAGCGTTGCTCATAATTACTGTCAAAGCCATACTGAAGTATCCTGTGAGTTGTGATAACAAAGCATGAAATCATGGCTGAGACTTGATTACATTTTGGAAAATGTGCGCTTCTCCTGCAAGGATTGAGGGGTTTTAAATATCTATTCTCGCCGCCAAAAATGTTCACTCACACTTTTCATTATTTTAAATAAATCATCTTCTGTGCAATGTCACAGAGCCCTTTTGCTGATAAACTCTAATTAAGATTAAGACAAGGCTTTTGGAAAGAATCCCATCATTAGCAAGCATGATAAACAGAAAAATACTCCCAGCTTGTCAACTAGAGGCAATTCGGGAGTCGTAACATGGCTATCTGTTTCTAGGCAACGAGATGACAAAGCTTCAATTATCTTGCATTATGCGGACATACCTTAAGTAAGCTAAATGCTGTTTTTGTATACAAGCATTTCATTTTCTGGATTACAAGCACAGGTGTTCTGCCTTTTTAATGACTTTCTAATTCTTTCAAATTTGACCTTGCCAGGAGTCACGATAGACACTTTGACAAGTGGTAAAACTGTTTTACCATAATTAATCGGTCACTTTTTTATTTAGGTCAGGGCCCAGATGGGCCTGGAGCAGTTGGGGGGGCCACTGTTATAAAAATAGGGGTTGATTTACTAAAACTGGAGAGTGCAACATCTTTTGCAGCTCTACATAGAAACCAATCCGCTTCCAGGTTTTTTTTTTTGTCAAAACGTAACCTCCTTGACGGTATTCCCGAGTGTGGCTCGGGGTGAGTTTTCATGGCAAATAGCGGTAACCCTGAGCCACACTCGGGATTGCATCTCTGGATCAAGGCTGGGTTACTTACCTTGTCCCCTGGATCCAGCGATGTACCCCCGCTGTGTCCACGTGCTGTGTCCTCCGCCTGATGCCTTTGTGATGCCGGGCTCCGTTCCCTGCAAGCATCGCGTCGCAAGGGGCAGAGCCTGGCGGGAAATTCAAAAAGTGAAACACACACAACACATATAGTAAACTGTAATCTGTAAGACATTACTGTATGAAATCATTTTACATCCCCTTTGTCCCTAGTGGTTTGCCCTGCATGCACTTTTATATTATATATGCCATTCTTTCTGCCTGGAAACTAGAGAACATACATGGCAAAAGCGTCCCTTTACGTCAAAAGTGTTTTTTGATCAGCTAGAAAACAGCGATAGTAAATAAGAATCATTTGCAGAATTGAGTGATACTGATTTTTGGGGGAATTTATCATCAGACACTGAAAGTGACGACAGCGACAATTCTGCAACTGAGCAAATTTCAGTGTTTTTGATTTGATTACATTATTGAATACATTTTATTATTATTATATTAATATGTTTGATAATTATTTATAGTTATTTATTATATTATAATTTTTTTTATATATATTATAATTTATGGTTTCATTATTTCAAACTTTATCATTCACGGGATGTCTACTAGACTCTTGTCTTAAGTGACTTATTCCTAAGAATTAGAGGCCTACAATATAAAACTCCAAAATTTCCATGCAAAACAATGTACCTCTTTTAGACGCAAAATTCTGACATAATCATACCGCCAGGGAGGTTAATTGAACAATATGAAGTTAGAAGCTATATGGCCACCATAGAGAGCTGCACCATATTTTGCACTCTCTATTTTTAGTAAATTAACCCCATTGTGATTTTCAGGTAGCACAGGGTTTTATGTGTCATTGCAATGCAGTGAAGCCCAGTTAAAGTGATACTAAAGGCAGTTCTTTTTTTTTGTTTAACCACTTTGTGATACAGCACTGCGTTACTTTAAATGACAATTGCGCGGTCGTGCGACGTTGTACCCAAATAAAATTGATGTCCTTTTTTCCCCACAAGAAGCTTACATTTGGTGGTATTTGATCACCTATGCGGTTTTTATTTTTTTGCGCTAGAAACAAAGAACGACCGTCAATTTTGAAAAAAATATATATATATTTTTGACTTTTTTGCTATATAACACACCCAATAAAAAAAATCAATTTAGGGCAATATGTATTCGGCTAAATATGTTTGTATATTGATTGGTTTGCACAAAAGTTGTCGTCCCTACAAACTATGGGATATTTTTATGGCATTTTTAATTATTTATTTATTTTTTTACTAGTAATGGAGGCTATCAGTGATTTTTAGCGGGACTGCGACATTGCGGCAGAAAAATCGGACACCTAACTGAAACTTTTTTGGGGACCACTGATATTATTACGGTTGCTCAAAATATGCATTGTTACTGTACTGATGACACTGGCTGGTAAGGGGTTAACATCAGGGGCTAAGTGTGTCCCTAGGAGGTGCTTGCTAATTGTGTGGGGTGTGGACTGACTGGGGGAACACAAAGATCAGTGTTCCTGCTTAGCAGAAACAGAAGATCTCTGTGTCCTCCCGTGTCAGAATGGCGATCTGCCTTGTTTACATAGGCAGATTGCCTTTCTGCCTCTCTGGGGAACAATCGCGGGTGGCCGGCGGATATCCGCCGCACCTGCTGATTGGCTCCCCCATCTGTCTCCCAGTATCTATTGCACAAAATGACATACAGGTACGTGATTTTGTGCAATAGAGCCGCCCTGCCGCAGTATATTTGCGGTAGGCAGTCTTTAAGTGGTTAAAAATAACAGACGTGTCATACTTACTTGCTCTGTGGAGTGGTTTTTCACAGAGCAGCCCCAATCCTCCTCTTTACAGGTCCATCCCCGGTGCCCCGGCCCCTCCCTACTGCCGAGTGCCCCCACAGCAAGCATGGGGGCACCTGAGCCAAGCTGCTGCTCTGTGTACCCATCCAGACATGGAGCTGCGACTCCGCCCTGTCCCCTCTCACTCCTCTTTGGCTCACTGACGTTCATTAAAAGCAGCGCGAGCCAATGGGGACCACTGCTGTCTCAGCCAATGAGGGAGAATCCACAGACAGCCGAGGCTCTCGTGTGTAATATCGCTGGATCGAGGTGGGGCTCAGGTAAGTATTAGGGGGGGCTGAGGGGGCTGCTGCACACAGAAAGTTTTTTGTATTTTAATGCATAGAATGCATTAAGATAAAAAAACCCTTCTGCCTTTAGAACCACTTTTACATTTCTTCTTATTATAGCTAGATAAATTGAATAAGCAGCAAAAAGGTACATAACAAATATTTTATTGTTAGGCTCTCATGGTTGGTCAGAGGGCAGTAAATACAGGCAGTTGATCTGCGTTTTTACCACCAACTGCCCACCTATAAGCAGGCATGGTCCAGCTTGGAGCTGTACAGATTGCCGTGGCTGTGATGCTTTACAACATGGCAATTTTAATGCTACATGCAGAGTTTCACAGGCATCACCGTCCGTAAAAGTTTTCCATGGTGAATGGAGCCACATCGCAACCGTGAGCCAAACATCAAGAGGTGGCATTAGAAGGCTGCAGTATTGCCTCCTGCACACCAGTTAACCTCTTTTCACTGTCCTCTGAAACCTGATCCACAGCAGATCACTTTTCAGGGGATGGTAAATATTACTAAGAGTGTGAAAGGAGCCGTATGCTTCTAATTGTTCCCCAGAGTTAGCCCAAAATCCAAGGCACAGGAAACAGAGAAGAACCATTGCTGTCTGCATGGAAGCAGGGGGCTCTCTTCAGCAGTCTGACACGCCTCCTGCTGAGTCAGAGCTAGAGCTTTCCAATCAGCAAAGAAAGAGAGCTCAGCAGGGAACGACTACAGAGAGATCACTAATTCCTCCTCTGCAGCCTATGCCTTGGAATTTGGGTTTGATCCATGTACCTTTTTGCTGCATATTCAACATACCTAGCTAAAGGAATCTTAAGTTGGGCTTTAAGGTATTTATTGATATACATTTTACATTTTGCTTGCACACTCTTCCATGTTATTATAACTGTATTCATTTCCAACCTTCCTACTATTTATTAGTTCTCTAGAAAAATGTTTAGATGACCCTCGTTTATTAATCTGCTGTCACATGACCATCAGTGGTGCCTCATTCACCAGTGGGTACAAACTATAAAATGAAACGGCCTGGTGAGAACTGCCTGATGAACAATTTTGACAACCAATGGGCAGTGTCCACATCAATAGAATTTTTTTTACAAATAGAAACTGTAAATTAGGTGGAGATAGGTGAACCAGGAAGGGAAAATGGCCAGTTTTAAGCTTTAAACAGCTCATAGATGAGTCTTTTTTTTTTTTCGTTTAACCGACAAGTTCAACACAAAAAAAAGACTTGATTCCGCCATTCACACATTTGATATGGATAGAGGAATACTCCTCGCTGGGCTATTGTATTGTATTCCCCACCCTCATAATAGACTGATTAGCGCTGTCAGCTATAGCCATCGGCGCTGGATCGAGCGGGAAAAATGCGACGGGGCCCATACATGGATTGAAATTTGGTCAGTCCCTGCTGAACCAGCTGAATTTTGGTCCATGTATGGCTGGCTTTAACCACTTGCTGACCACCCTATAACAGTTTTAATGCTACAGGGCGGCAGCCCTAAGCCGGACCCCATATATATATATATATATATATATATATATATATATATATATATACATGATCCCGCACTTCCCCCCCCCTGCAGGGGGAGCCACGCTGCCGGCCACTTCTGCTGTGAATATTCACAGAAGAAACTGATTTGCAAGTGCCTGGCACTCGATGTCTGCCGGCACCCGCCTCTGTAAACAAGGCAGAGTTTCGTTCTGATGGGGGGGAAGGGATTGATTCTGTATTCCTGCAAACAGAAACCCTTTGATGGCCCTAGATGTTTAACCCCTTCCCAGCCAGTGTCATCAGTACAGTGACAGTGTATATTTTTAGCACTGATCACTGTATTAGTGTCAAAGTGGCAAATTTATAGGTAGATTGTTGATCCAGGGAATATCCAATTGCCTCCTGGGGGATCAGAAAGGTTTTTTTTCCCCTGCTGGAGCAAATTAGAGCATGCTTGATTTTTTTTTTCCATCCTCTGGATCAACTGTGGGTATATATAGTTACATAGTTATTCTGGCTAAAAAAAGTCACAAGTCTATCTAGATCAACCAATAAAAGGGAAAGCAAAATTATACAATCCCATATACCCAATCCTGTACCACAGTTCATCAAGAGGAAGGCAAAAAATGCAAGATGCTACAGCAGGGGAAAAAATTCCTTCCTGATCCCCCAAGAGGCAATTGGATTTTCCCTGGATCAACTTTACTATAAATGTTAGTATCCAGTTATATTCTGTACGTTTAGGAAAGAATTCAGGCCTTTTTTTAAAGCAATCCACTGTGCTGGCCAGAACCAGCTCTGGAGGGAGTCTATTCCACATTTTCACAGCTCTTACTGTGAAGAAACCTTTCCGTATTTGGAGATTTAAACTTTTTTAAAGAGTGCCCCCTTGTCCTCTGTGATGACCTTAAAGTAAATAACTCAACACCAAGTTCACTATATGGACCCCTTTTGTATTTGTACATGATGATCATATCCCCCCTTAATCTCCTCTTCTCAAGAGAGAATAATTTCAGCTCCTCTAATCTTTCGTCATAGCTGAGCTCCTCCATGTCTCTTAGACTGGGTTCACACTGCCGCACAGAGCGGCTCCCAGCAGGGGTCCGGTGCGTCCCCATTCACTGTTTAAGGTTCGATTTCAGTCCAAATTTTTGGCTGAATTCGGACCTGAAACGGACCAGAAGATGCATAGGACTCCTGTGCAAATCGCACCAGAGCCACTCCGGAGATGTGTGAACCACCTCCAAAGAGAGCCGGTCACAATCTCCTGATAGGAAAATTAGATACAGGGAAGCCCACATCCAATTCACAATAGTGTGAACCCAGCCTTATAGAATTGTGTATATGGAGGTTGTCTGTTTATTTAATTTTTTTTTTTTTTTGAACTGGATGGGCTTGTGTTTCAACTTAACCAGCTATGTAACTATAGTAAAATAAATACACAAAAAATCAGAACTATTCATAAAGACAACAGCATAACCAGGGAACTCATGTGCAGATATCTTACAAAAAGTCCCAGAGGAATATAAGAACCTGACAACTGTGATTCCTTGAGTTCTTTGATCCATGGTGTCTTCCTTACCCCTTTCCTTCTTTTTTACATTTTATATTGCTATGTGATGAGCTGCATCTGAAAAATTTTTGTTTTTGATTTTTGCTTCATTTCTGTGACACGTTAATGAATATCAGCTTTGTCTTATGTTATATTATTGGTGGATATCACACTCTTTATGTTTTTGTATCTGATTCATACTTTTGTATGCCCAAAATATTAATAAACATACAATAAAAAAAAAGAACCTGTCAACTGGTTAAACTCTCCGATATCTACCAAATACTAAAATATCCGTTTTGCCTATATTGACGATGTAAGATTCTTATGAAAGTGGCGCTAGGAACGATTACATGGAAGAAAAATTATAGCGGAGACCTCTATGCAAGGATGGGCTTTTACGGGCACAACAGAAGACTAATGAAAGAATTGTTGTATAAAATTAAATTTTATTACACAAAATCCTTAAAATCAGATAATTAAGAAAAGCCTGAGTGTCCTGAAGGGGGGCAATCCTAATGATACCAAAACAGTCTACAAAGTATTTAACTAGCGAAACGCGTCAACCTATTGCATCATTATTAGAAAGAATTCCACATTCAGTGAGGCCTCATCCCTATATATAGCTATCAAAGGACAAGAATACCCCCTATGTGGGACTGTAATAGGCAGCAAAACACCACAAACAGTCTAAAAGTCTTGATTTATTATGTCATTTTTTAAAAAGATGAGACAAGTACATAAAAAAAAGTATATATACATACAGACAATATCACAAATGTTGGTCAAAAACGTATCTAAGAGCAAATCATACAGTCCACCACAGATGTTCCTGTGGGAGTGGGCATACGTAACTTTCATAAAGAAGAAAAAAATCTGTTGTCCGAAGATGAAAAGAGAGAGATGGAATTCGGTGCCCAACGTTCAACGTTTCTGGTCCAGTTAGGGCCCTTCATCAGGGGCATACCAATGGAGCAAAGAGTATATTGCTAATTTTTTGTATTTTTGTAGTATATCTCAACTGCATGTATCCATTGAGGGACCAAGTCCCATTGTCGGGTATACTGCTATAAAAGCAGTGTAAAATGTTACTTCAAATAAGTAGTGCCCCAGAGGATTGCGTCAATGGTGTGCGAATGTCAAGTTTAAAAATGTGGTCCCTAAAAGTATATTTTCAGGTATCTACGCTTCCTCCTTAGATATAGTGTAGGGAGACCATACACGTAGAGCCGGGGGGATCTGCCACAGGTTCTCTAGGGGAGCAGGGAGATGTAAATACATCTATCCAAGGCCTTGTGGTGGTCTATGTCACTCCTCCGGGCGGTATGCCTATTGCATCATTGACTCTTTATACATACAGTAATTTGGTACTATGTATCATCCTCCTCTATGTATTAGTTAACCTCCCTGGCGGTATTCCCGAGTGTGGCCCGGGGTGGATTTTCAGTACCAAGAGCGGTAATCCCGAGCCACACTCGGGATTGCATCGCTGGATCCAGGCAATGTTACTCACCTTGTCCCCTGGATCCAGCGATGTCCTCCCGCGGTGTCGGCGTGTCTGTCCGCCGCCAGATGACTCCTGTGTGCCGGGCTCCATTCCCTGCAAGCGTCGCACGGGGACGGAGACCGGCGGGAAATTCAAAAAGTGAAACACACACAGTACATACAGTACACTGTAATCTTATAGATTACATTACTGTATGAAATCATTACACATCCCCTTTGTCCCTAGTGGTTTGCCCAGAGCCCTGCATGCACTTTTATATAATAAATGTCATTCTTTCTACCTGGAAACTTGAGACTGTCCATAACAACCAAAAAGTGTCCCTTTGCGTCAAAAGTGGTTTTTGATCAGCTAGAAAACACCGATAGTAAATAAGAATGATTTGCAGAATTGAGTGATACTGATTGGTGGGGAAATTTATCATCAGAAACTGAAAGTGACGACAGCGACAATTCTGCAAATGAGCAAATTTCTGCGTTTTTGGTTTGAGTACATTAATGAATACATTTTATTACTATTATATTATTATTTTTGATAATTATTTTTAGTTATTTATTATATTATAATTTATGATTTCATTTTTCAAACTTTTTCATACCCGGGATGTCTACTAGACTCTTGTTTGGACAGATTTAAGTGAGTTATTGCTAAGAATTACAGGCCTACAATATAAAACGCCAAATTTTCATGCAAAATAATGTACCGCTTTCAGCACCAAAAATCTGACATAATCATACCGCCAGGGAGGTTAAACACTTTGTAGACTGTTTTGGTATCTTTAGGATTGACACTCAGGCCTTTCTTAATTATCTGATTTTAAGGATTTTGTGTTAATAAAATGTGATTTTGTACAACAATTCTTTCATTAGTCTCCCGTTGTGCCCATAAAAGCCCATCCTTGCATAGAGGTCTCCTCTATAATTTCTCTTCCATGATATATCAGGACGGTGGCACGCTGTTGAAAGCCATTTTTTTAGGAACGATTACTGTTCTGATCAGAAACAAAGCCATCGACTTTGCTTGGGGTGTTCATGTCTATAACAGATCACATGACTGCTGCATACAAAGACGCCGCTCAATGTATACATCTTATGCCAGGAACACAGGTTTAAAAAACATTCCTGGCACAGCTACACACAGACCGCCCGACAGCACGGTTTTAATAGATACAGCATTTACGTCAGGAATTAAGCAGACAAGATATAAAAGACAAAGCTAACTTCAGACCAAGACAAATTAAAATCTGAACTCCTGACCCTGCAGGCTGGGAACCGAGAAATACGTCTGTCTTTCCCCGGGTTGGTTACAGTGGTCTTTGAATTCCTGCAAATTGCAGAAAGTTGAGCAAAGCCGCAACTAGCTGAGTAGAAAATTAAACTGATGCAAATATAACTAATGGCTCTATTTTTACCATTCTGAAACAAAGTGATTATCGCTCAGCATGATGGCGTGTAAGTGCCATACAGCATGCTGGCACTGTGCAATACACATGTTTTAATTAGGCTTAACTGAAGTTTTCTGAAACATAACAATGTTTTCATCTAAGCTCTTCTCTCGTTAACATACTAGTCCTTTTCCTTTGCTTTTAACTCCTTTTTTTAATTTTACAGTGTATACGTTTAAAAAGAAACACACATGCTTGTGCATACTTCACACGGGGAAACATATGCATACAAAGAAACTCCTATATTATTATGGACATAGGCTTTTCATCATAATCAAGGTGCTTGTAGGGTTTTATGTACTAAACTTGAGGCTTGCTGGAAGAAAATGCTTTCAAGGGTCTCAGTCAGCTGCAATATCAGAAGAATGCGTATTGTGTGTGCACTTATCTGCATCAACGTAGGGAAATATTGTCTTTGTAGAGCATAAGATAACCACTCCAGCCCTGGAAGGATTTACCCCCTTTCTGACAAGAGCACTTTTTGCGATTCGGCACTGCGTCGCTTTAACTGACAATTGCGCGGTCGTGCGACGTTGTACCCAAACAAAATTGACGTCCTTTTTTTCCCCACAAATAGAGCTTTCTTTTGGTGGTATTTCATCACCTCTGCGGTTTTTAATTTTTGTGCTATAAACAAAAAAAGTGACAATTTTTAAAGAAACACAATGTTTTTTACTTTTTACTATAATACGTATCAAAAAATAAATGAATAAATAAAAAAACAAATGTATTCATCAGTTTAGGCCAAAATGTATTCTGCTGTATATTTTTGGTAAAAAAAAAATGCAATAAGCGTATTTTGATTGGTTTGCGCAAATGTTATAGCGTCTACAAACTATGACAATTGATTTATGGCGTGTTTATTATTTATTTTTTTTACTAGTAACAGCGGTGATCTGCGATTTTTAATCCGGAATGCGTCGATTTAACTGACAATTGTGCAGTTGTGCGACGTTCTACCCAAACAAAATTGACGTTCTTTTTTTCCCACAAATAGAGCTTTCTTTTGGTGGTATTTGATTACCTCTGCAGTTTTTATTTTTTGTGCTATAAACAAAGAAAGAGCGACAATTTTGAAAAAAACACAATATTTTTTACTTTTTGCTATAATACATTTTCAAAAAAATATATATAAAAAACAAATGTATTCATCAGTTTAGGTCAATATGTATTCTGCTGCATGTTTTTGTTCAACAAAATCGCAATAAGCGTATATTGATTGGTTTGCTCAAAAGTTATAGCGTCTACAAACTATGAGAATTGATTTAAGATGTTTTTGTTATTATTTTTTTTTACTAGTAATGGCAGGGATCTGCTTGTTTACATTCACAAATCCCCATTCTGTCAATGCTGGAGAGCGATCGTGGGTAACCAGCAGACATCGAGTCCACCCCACCCACTGATTGGCTCCCCCGCTAGCCAGTGAGCGCCTCTGGCGGCACGCACCCACAATACATGCTCAGGTGATAGCGATTCGCACTGGAGAGCCATTTTATCACTGTCAATCCACGGTGGGCGGTCGGCAACTGGTTAAAGTGTTGCCAAACCCACAACAGTATAATCAGTGTGTATATGCAGTAAGGCATGCTTGTTATACTCACGGTGGAACTTAAGGGGTTAATCCTCTGCATTGTGTAAAAAGGCTGTTTTACCTGTCTTATCTGATCCTCCCCTTCTTTCATAGTCCCCAAACCATTTCCTGATAGAACAGAGAACAGAGCCTTGGGGGCACTCTGCACATGCTCAGTTTGGTGTGTCTTAGAGAGTTTTTTTTTTCTTGGGAGGGTGCATGTGATCAGCACAGGGCCAATCAGCACTGTCTTCAAGCTTTAACCAGACACTGATATAAGTTACAAGACTGCTCTAACTGTTGATGAGAAAAGGTATTTAGCAGTTTATATTTATTAAAACTATTGCATTTCCATGTTCTGTGTACTGTGGGAGACCAGATATAGTGAATGCAGGCTCCTGGGTTTAGTAACACTTTAAAGTAGTATTACACCCTCAACATTTTTATGTTAACACCGGTAGTATATATTTCGCCACCCCCCACCCGGTTGGCCGGGTCACAGGCAACACCTCCCCCCCGGTAGGTCACCAGCTCCGCACTTATTCCATCTAGGCCTTTCAATAAAATAAAACATTTCCCAGTAAACTATTCCTACCCCAGCACTTGCAGTTTATAACTTTCAATGCTGTTGGCTCCTGATCTCTTAGTGCTGCTTTCATGAACTTCTGGTCTTCACATGAAAGAGCTAACAGTGGAAGAGCAGGGGATTGCCTTGCCATCCTATGCTATGGGATTGTGTGTTTCTATTGATGTACACAGTGTAGGGAGACACAATTCTAGGTCCTGTATGCAATGGTGGCTCCATAGGATGCTGCAAGGAAAAGGAGCCACTGTGTAATAGGAAACCTGGAGCAGTGATCATGGCAGCAGCTTAAACTGGAATATAAGTAAGGATTAAAAGGTAAAGACGCTGAATAAGTAATTGATTTATTAAACTGCTAAAAGTGCTTAAAAAATGTGGTTTTTAATATCACTTCAAACCTAATGTAACCCTCTCCCCTCTCCGCCCTAACCCAACCACAAACGGATATATACAGTATATATAAATATATATACATTTTTTTACTTTGTTCCTAGTCATCTTGCCACTATCCTAGGGTGACAACACTCACTCACTGTATAAATGGAGGAGCAGTGTTGCCATCCTAAGCTTCTTTCCTGCTTCAGGCTTCAGACATCTACCCTCTCCTCATCTCTATTATATAGAGGGTCATTGTTTTGTAGTTCACAGAAGATAGCTAGACAAGCAGATATCTTTGTTTGAAAGGAGATTACAAAGAGACACTGCATTTCTATCTGGATCAATTTGTATTTTTCTTCACTTGCAAAAAATGTCGTCAGCCTTAAAAAATGAATGCAGCAATCACATATAATGACTGGTAAGCTGCAATTATTAATATTTATTTAGTTTTTTGGTTCTTAGGTTTAGATATACTTTAAAGTGTAGTCAAGTATAGTTTTTATATTTATTGAAATATTGCTCCACTGATCACCTCTCACCCCACTGCCATAATCTTCCAATGTGAAGAACCTGTGGCAGGTACTCATCAAGAGTGCCAACTATGCCTGCCCTTTCCACACAGCTCCTCCATTCATAGAAGCTGTACTATAGCTTCCATGAATAAAACATACTCTATGAATGCAGGACAGGCAGATGAATAAAAGGTTTGCCTCCTCCATCTATAGATTGTCTCACGACTCATAGAAGCTATAGTATGGCTTCTATGAATGGAAAAGTTGGGCAGAAAGGGCGGGCATAGTTGGGCACTCTTGATGAGTGCCTGTCACGGGCCCATTGGCTCTTTTAACTCTGCTGCACTTGAAGATTGCAATCCTGGAGTAAGGGGGGAGATTGATGGAGGAAGAGCAGGAGCCAAAAGCACAAGGGACACATTGCATTAATAGTAAGTAATAGTAAGTCCCTTGTGCTGATTTTTCTATCTTTTTTTTTTTTTACGAACACTTAAGCTTTAACCACTTCAGCCCTGGAAGGATTTCCCCCTTTAGGACCAGAGCCCTTTTTGCGATTCGGCACTGCATTGCTTTAACTGAAAATTGCGCGGTCGTGCGACGTTGTACCCAAACGAAATTTGCGTCCTTTTTTCCCCACAAGTAGAGCTTTCTTTTGGTGGTATTTGATCACCGCTGCGTCATTTCTGATCGCCGTTATAAACAAAAGAAGAGTGTCAATTTTGCAAAAAAACCCAAATTTCTTACTTTTTGCTAAAATACAAATCCAAAAAAAAAATATAAAAAAACATTTTTTTCATCGGTTTTGGCCGATTTATATTCTTCCTCATATTTGTGATTAAAAAAATCGCAATCGGCGTTTATTGATTGGTTTGCGCAAAAGTGGTCGCGTTTACGGATGATGAGAATTCATTTCTGGGGTTTTTATTTTTTTTTTATTTTTTACTAGTAATGGCAGCGATCTGCGATTTTTAGTGGTACTGCGATATTTCAGCGGACATGTCGGACATTTTGACACTTTTTTGGGATCATTGGCATTTATACAGCGATCAGTGCTATAAAAATGCACTGATTACTGTGTAAATGCCATTGGCAGTGAAGGGGTTAACCTGCAGGGGGCGCTCTAAGGGTTAACTATGTTCCCTGGGCGTGTTCTAACTGTGTGGGGACTGCCCTAGCTGGGGAAGGGAAGTGATCACAGCCTCCATGTAGAGGAAGGCTGTGATCACAACCCTTCCCCCCTCACAGAACGGAGGTCCGTGTTTACTTACACGGACCTCCGTTCTTTCACTCCGGGGAGGGGCATCGCGGGTGGCCGGCGGAGATCGAATCCACCGAACCCGCTCCCTGGCCCTCCCCGGACACAGTGAGCTCGCGGGTGCGCCTGCGGCGGCACGCAGGCGCTCACTAGGCTCGATCTCGCAGCCGCCGTCATATGACGGCGATTTGTGCAATAGAGCCACTCTGACGCCGTCAATTGCCGACCAGCGGTCGGCAAGCGGTTAAGAAAGAATAACCCACAGCTGAGCTGATTGTAAATAAAAGTATTCTGTGAACCAGCTATATCCCTGGATAATTCCAAGTGAGCATATGATGACAACATTCATAATGGTACATTCAGTAGAAAAAAAAGCACACGTCAAAATGATTAGTAGATGCAGCATTATTCTGCCTAGAGGGTTCTTGGTAGTCACCCAGCAAAACTCCATAAAGAACTCTGCAGAGCCTGCTCCCAATGCCCCCCTCATGGTCTTGGGGCCCACCTTGCTCCTTTGTGAGCTTCTTGACTGCTCAGGGATATCGGGACAGGTATTGTAAAACTATCACCAGACTTATGCCTGGTAAACACAAAATAAGATTATCGGACGAATGATCGCCCATTTATTTTTGAAGAGTTTACTAAAGTTACGAAAATTCTTGTATGGCAGAATAAAAATTTGGAAGTGATGTCATGTGTTGTGTATTTGTATTGTATTTTCTAACCACAACTGTACTGATGAAATGAAAATCGTATTATCTGGTATCGTATGAGAAGGAATTTCGTGCATGTCCGATCGGATAATGGTGAACTGTCGTGATTGGCTCTCGAAAACTGTGTGTGAACCATCAGATTATCGTATGATCTCTTCTAAAGCAATATTTTTCGTAAAATTTTCTGATTGTGTGTATAGGTCTTTCCTCACTGATCTCCTCTGGGCTGAATGAACCTGGAAACACAAACTTATGAGTGCTTCCAGGTTTAGAACTCTCAGATCTTAGTTGCAGAGCTGTGCAAGCTGCACACTCACTACTTTACATTGTAGCAAAGTGTAATTTCTTCAGTGTTGTCACATGAAAAGATAGAATAAAATATTTACAAAAATGTCATGGGGGGTGTACTCACTTTTGTGAGATACTGTATATAACAACAGATTGATCTAACCAGGCTATTCACAACATAACAGTAAATCACTGCACAGTGTGACAACTTCTTTCACCCCATTTGCTGGCATTGAAAAATGCTTCTGCAGCACTTTACATGACCAGCCTGTGGGAAACAGAAGAAGCCACTCACAACCAAAATATCTCTTTTGGGAGGATTGACCCTGTATTTTCTTAAAGTGGAACTTTAGACCTGTTTCACACGATCAGCCTGATCAGATCCACCTGACCATTTTTCAGGTGGATGTGAGCGGGCCACCCATCGACTTCTATGGGCAGGGGGATGTCAGCGTATATGTGTCCACTGACACCCGCCTGCCATCTGATCTAGCAAGATCCGCTGAAAACAGACGGATACCGATATGTTCGCCATCCGTCCAGCGGGTCGTTGGATGGGATCGGCTGAAAACGGACAGGCTATCTGTTTTCATCCTATCTCCCCATAGAGGAGAGCGGGGCTCTGACAGGTCCATCTCCGCACAGTGAGCGGAGATGGACCTGTCATCCGCCTGCTCAGCGGGGATCAATGGAGTGATCCCCCGCTGAGTTAGCGGAGTCCGTCCAACGGATCTGCCCTGTGAGAAAGGTGCCTTAGACAGAAAATTAAAGTGATACTAAAGTCTGTTTTAAAAATAACAAACATGTTATATTTACCTCCTCTGTGCAGTGTTTTTGCACAGAGCAGCCTAGATCCTCCTCTTCTCAGGTCCCTCTTCTGCGCTCCTGGCCCCTCCCTCCTGTTGAGTGCCCCAACAGCAAGCAGCTTGATATGGGGGCACCTGACCATTCAGACATGGAGCCATGGCCAGGCCACGCCCCTTTAATCGTCTCATTGGCTGGCTGACTTTGATTGACAGTAGCGCAAGCCAATGGCACCGCACTGCTGCCTCAGCCAATGAGGAGGGGAGTCCCAGGCAGCCAAAACACTCCTACAACATTGCTGGATCTAAATGGGGCTCAGGTAAGTATTGGAGGGGCAGAGGGGATCTGCTGCACACAGAAGGTTTTTTTATCTTAATGCATTAAGATAAAATAAAATTCTGACTTTACAATCACTTTAAGTCCTACTAGGTCACTTCCAGGTAGTCCCTTTTGCAGCTATAGCTATGTAAATAGTTAAAAATAAGTGCCTATATGGTTTAAAATCCAGTAATACATTGTCTCACCCTACTCTGCACATGCTCTGTTGCTCTCTATTTTTAGGCACTGTGCCGAATTTGTAGAGGCCGATCTGCTGACAGATTTACTGCTGCTCAGGGGCTCAGGGCTTCAGAAAGATGTCAGACTTCAGCAAGAAGAAACAGGAGCAATGCTGAAGGCAATTTACAGCACACAATAATTGTGGTAGCATAATTACTATTGTGAAATGTATGTTTCTTGTTACAGCGGAGTTGCACCCATTTAAAAGTCAGCAGCTACAAAAAGTGTAGCTGCTAACTTTTATTAAAGGGCTACTCACCTGTCCCACGGTCCAGCGATGCGGCCGCCTGATGCCTCACTCCCTTTTCCCCTCCGCGGGGCCGCATAGCAAGTGTGGGCGCCCTGCTGTGGCTTCACAGCCAGGCACGCATTGTGCATGTGCGAGCCGCGCTGTGCGTTGTGAATGGCCGGGCAATCTTCTGGGACCCATGACGTGTCCCAGAAGACTGCAGGGAGGGAGATTGGAGAGGTGAACTTCGTTCTGGTGCTACGGTGCCAGGAGAGGAAGTGGGAGCTGGGTACCTATGAAAACTGGGCACCCCCCCCCAAAAAAAAAAATTAAATGCCAATTATGGCATGTTAGAGGGTCACCATTACTTAAAGCAGAAGTTCCACTTTTGATTTAAAGATCATTATTTTTTAATCAAGTTGTTATGGGTAAAGTTCCACTTTAAGCACTCTTTAATTACACTAAAAAACAAAAAAAACCAATGTGCCAATAACAATGAATGTTGCCTTAACAGAAAAGACACAGCTAAATACCTACCATCCATTTCTCACCCTGACAAACCAATCGCCACATGTCGATTTCGAAAAACACTGCTTATCTCCAACCAGACAAAACCAAAAATTCCCCCAATTCATTTAGCTGTGTTTTGTTTTAAATAAAAAAAAAATACTAGAAACAAAGCATGCAGTAGGCTAATTAGCACCCCCACCTCATCCTTCACAAACCAACGCGCGCATCTCTCATTAGACGCGAACGCGCCGCCTATATCTATATGTAGCCGTGTTTTTGTGATTAAGGGGAGAGAAAAAAAAAATATAATGGATTCAAATTCAATACTGTTGAAATTCTTGACAGTGGAGTAGTGGATGGAGGAGAACTTATAAATTATGTGTGCCCCTTCTTTGAAAAATGCATCGGAGGTTCCTTTGTGCACTGGCAACTACAGTAGGAATATGAGGCATTGTGTGTTTCCTCCTGCACAGCACCTGATAAAAGAATAAAGAACTGTGACATATTCTTAAGACAATAGAGGAATTAAAAAGAGACAATGCAGCAGCTGCTTCATTAATACAATCAAAAGGGAGCCCACTGGAGTCCAGATAATTAAGCACTACTGCTTTAGCCCTCCTTTCTATAAAACGGCTACAGAAAAAAAAAAAAGAATTAACCACTTCATAGTTCCTACGTACATGTATGTACTTGCTTATTTCGCTTGATTAATGCCTCTTTGGAGCCCCTGGATCATGCCAACTCATGCTTTGTACAACTTTCCAACCAAACGAGAAATAGTAGATGATAAAATCAGGTGGACATTGGGCAATAAATCAAAGCCTTCTCTCATTCGGACTATTTCTCCCCGTGCCTGGATCGTTTCCATGTTTTTCAGCAAGAAAGCTAACCAAATATAGCATTCTAAGACTTTTTTTTTTAAATTGTATTTTATTCTTGGACAGGTAGTTGTATGGGACTACGCTGAAGGCTTTTCAGGAAAAAAAAATGATTCGTTGATGTATTGTATTTTTTTTTCTTTCACGTAGAACCAGGCTTATAAAACTTGTCTGAAAATGCACACACAAGCTTACGGTTCAGTTTTTTGGGAGCTGAGTATTTTGGGATATTCTTTAGATCAAGGTCGGCCATGGAGGGCTCAATAATTACAGGCGATTAAGAGAGAATCTATTGGCGGTTGGTGATTCTTGCCATCACATAGGGGGGGTGGGGTGTTTTGCAATGTGTTGGGTCCTTTGCTATTAAGCAAAAAGGAGGATCAAAGTAGCAAATGTTCTCCGCTGTCAGATAAGCATCACAGCGTGTCCTGGTGCTGGAGCAAAGACGGGCAGACGTCTCCCCTCCCATTCTTCTCTTGGAGAAATCTGCCTGTCTGTGACCTACTTTATACAAGCATGTAGCCGTTTCCCATATGTTTGATGGAGTGTGTATAAAAAACCCTTATGCGTTAAAAAAACAAAAATTAACTACATTACCACAATGCATGCCACTTTGTGCAGTGCCATTAGTTTAGAACAGAGCCCCGTACAGTACCTACAATAGCCAGCAATGCATCCACACTGCAGTGCATCACAGCACATGTGTTGCATGGCTGTTCTTTGCTAGTTACCATCAGCAACCCACCCAAATAAAAATATTGGCTGCCTTAATGAAACACATAATACGGCACATGCACATGCTGTGGTAATCAACTTCAATGAACCAAAAGGTTATGAACGGGTTGTAACATGTCCAATGTTTAGTGAAACCACTGTAAAATATTAATAATTTTTTTAACGATATGAACCAACCAGATCATAATCGGTAAACAAAGACTTTAACCTAGTTTCTCCAAAGACCTTGTGATTCCCCCAATGGGTGAAGCCATCTTGCCTCCTGCATAGCACAGGTGACAACAACAGCCCCATATCAGACACCTCTGCCTTTCATGTAACAGTCACTGATTTCTGCAGTTGAGGAAAGTGGAAAGATAGCCCTGGACCCCGTAGGGTTATCTTATTGGTATTATTAACTTAAAGGAGAAGTGCAGCCAAAGCTTGTTTGGCTGTGCTTCTCTAGTGGATCACAGAAGTGTAGATCATTTTGCACTCCTGTGACCTGTTTTCAGCAGACAGCGGGCTTTAGCTGACATCACAG
>BLSH010230818.1:62431-98812 GCA_018402905.1 Glandirana rugosa
CGGATGGAGGTTCAGGCAAGGTTAGGCGATTTTTCTTTTTTTGTCTTTCCCTAAACAAGAGAAGGTAAATCCGTCTAGTGTGGTCTCCCATCAACCCACAATTTTCTGTCAACTCAGGTAAATGTGGGTCGGTGGGTATTTCGTCTCACCCGAGACAGGTACAGGTGCGACGTATTTGACTCGACTGTACCTACACACTCGTCTAGGGAACGACTAACCCTGCCTCAGACGGGGTACATTTTCCCCGGAATGTGAATTGTATGTCACACTTATACTTATTTGTTTATACTGGTGGGGAAATATTGAAAAGTTATTCATATTCACACTGTATGTTAAGTGTAAGGCCCCTTTTACATGGGGCAGACTCCGTCCCAATCAGCAAGGGATCTGCTCACACATCCATGTCAGCTCAGTTTATGCAGCGTGGACATGGACAGAGCCCACTCTGCTTTATGGGTGGCTGGGTGTAAATGGACTCAACTGTCTTTTAACACCCAACTACCCTCTGGTGTGATCTGCCTAAATGGAAGAGAACAAATCCCTTTCTGTTTTTTTCTTTTTAGCGGATTGGAACGGACTTGGAGGTAGGCGGGTGTAAACGGACACAGGTCCATTTTCGCCCACCTGTCCATAGGGGTGAATGGACCATCTGATTGTGTCCACCTGGAAAAATTGACAGGCAGACCTCATAGGACCCGTCATGTGAAAGGGGCCTAAGTGTATGTAAACCCTAACAATGATTTAAAATTATTAGCTCCCTATGGGTCTGTTAAGTCCACCCTAAAACTAAAATCCCTACATCTATCGGCATCCATGATCTAAAACTAACCTATCTATCCCTGTAAAGAAGAAATCAGTATATATACCTTTTTTGAAGCCGGTCCCACCCGACTTCCAGCAGTGGAAGCTGTGCAGGGGACATGGCCAACAACGGCTGTGAAATGAATGGTGAGTGATGTCACCCATAGAGTTACTATGGGGCTTCCGTTGGATGCGTCCTCTGCACCCGTCTACACAGTGAAGCCTCAGCTGACAGCTCAGCGTGGGATTGGGTCGGAGCGGTTTCAAAAAAGGTATGCATACAGATTTCTTGTTTACAGGGCTAGATAGGTTCGTATTAGATCGTGGATGTCTGTAGATGCAGGGATTTTAGTTTTAGGGTGGACTTCTACTTTAAGCACACTGTTAAAAGTGTTTCATTATATAATTTCCATAGGTGCAAAAAATACCTACGAAACCTGTTGGAAATCCAGTGATGCCCTGTGTGTGCTGTAGTTTTATCTGAAGCAGTCTTATCAACCATGCTCAAGTTACATTCTGGACTATAGAAACACCTCCCTCCTATGTTTTGGAGATAAGGAGAGGGGATCTGTTCTGTTTTGCAGTTTGAAAAGGAAAGGTAATATTTAATAATGTTTTATTACAATATGACTTGTGTCGCAATTGCATATGCTATATTATTTTTATTTTGTTTTTTGTTTTTTTTGCAATTACCCTTAAAATTATTTTACTTACAAATGCTGCCCCAAAATGCAGAAGAGAAAAATTATAGTTTTTCACTATACATATGTTTTGTCTCTCTTTATATTGCAAAGCGCTGCACAAATTGTTGGAGCTATATAAATCCTGTATTATAATAATAATAACAGTGTCTGGAGATTTTATACCCTTGAGTTTCTCATCCTTGTTGAATACATATATATATATATATATATATATATATACACTCTATTAAGTTACTTTAAGATATAAACATTAAATTCTTCCTAAAGTATTTATTATCTATGTCTAGCTGTTGAAAATTGATCATTTATGTTTTTATAACACTTTGAAAGACTTGTACAGCCACAAGACAATTGTTTGTCATTACCAAGTGATCAACCTGCTCCTACAGATTCTCTATATAATATAATATATGGAGAGCCACAGGCAGCAATTACAGGACTACTCCAAGATGTATACTCAGAAAGACTGCACAACTAGACAATAAGACACTTAATATAAAGTGATTTCATCAGCTGCTGAAGATAAGCTGCAACTAATGTTTTTTGTTGGCACAGTAATTATTACTGTATCAAAAAAATCATGATTTGTAAAGTGATGGAATTACAATCCAGGAGGAGAACTGGAAAGACACAAACGTGGTCAATGCTATTGAAAAATAAATTCCGATAGCAGTTGTTCGAATGGCAGCAATGTAAGTTCTATTTAATGAGCTGCACAATCCTCTACTGTTTATTGTGCACAGGTATTGAGATTGACTTTGAAAAAATATCTGAATTATTTTGTCATATTTATTGTAGTGACTTCAGTTCTAACTCCATTTTGACTTTTAGTTTATTGGGGCACAGAAGCACAGAACAACCTTCTTGAGGGTTATGTCCCACTAGAGAACTCAACGCACTCTTCCCAACACACAAGTTGCTGTAGAAATGTATAGTCAGAGCAAGAGAATGTCACCAGCACACCAAGGAGCCCCAGAACATAGTCCAAAGCTTTCTTCAGGGATCACATCGTTACAGCAGATAGCAACATTTCGGAGTCACGTAGGACCCCTTCATCAGCCATGTCACTAGAGATCATAGGTGTGCGCAGCCTATTGCATTAGGGTGTGCACCCTAAAGCTCAAAACACAAGCATTCGTATATATATATATATATATATATATGTATATATTTATATATATATATATATATATATATATATATATACGCACACTCTTACTTTAAAATGTATTAAAACATGGATGTTGTCAGTTGAGCAGTGGATGGTGTCAATAGAGCAGTGGACTTGTCTGTATGGCAGAGGTTGGTGTGAGTAGGACAGTAGATGGTGTCAGTAGGGCAGAGGATGGTGTTAATAGGGCAGAGGTTGGTGTGAGTAGGGCAGTAGATGGTGTCAGTAGGGCAAAGGACGGTGTCAGTTGGGCAGTGGATGGTATTAGTAGAGCAGTGGACATGTCAGTAGGGCAGCGATTATTATTATTATTATTATTATACAGGATTTATATAGCGCTAGCAGTTTGCGCAGAGCTTTACAAAAATGAAGGCAGTCAGTACAGTTACATCACAATTTGGTACAAAAGGAATCAGAGGGCCCTACTCGTTAGAGCTTACAATCTAAGAGGGAGGGTCAATTGATACAAAAGGTAAAAGCTGTGGGGGATGAGCTCATGTAGAAAGAAAGAGTATTAGGTAGAAGCAGGATTGGCTTCTTTAAAGAGAAAAGTTTTCAGGGAACGTCTAAAGATGGATAGATTAGGAGACAGTCGGACTGATTGGGGTAGGGAGTTCCAAAGGAAGGAAGAAGCTGGCACTACATGGATGGTCTGAAAAGAGCGTAATCAGACCAGTAGCAAATGCCCTTTGCAGGCAGGCACCGCTGGCTCCTTTGGTTGTGTAGCACTGCTCAGCTGTCCTATTCCTGTGGCTGCTGATCCCAATACCACCCCTTCAGGCACTGCCAGCCCACCTGGCTGCAGCTGCCCCTTTCAGTAGCCCTCCTGGGTAAGACTACACAGTCCTTCTAGACTGACTCTGCACCCATCCCAAACTGCTTCCACCCAGTCCTCTAAGGCATGCCTCTCAGTCCTCTCCGACTGTATCACTCACCAGCTCCCCTTGCCTGTCTTCCTTCCTGGAGATTTGCCCGGCAGTGTTCTCCAACTGTCTTCAACCTTGCTCCCGTGCCCCCTGGTCAGGATCCCTTTGTGTGTTATTAAGGTCCCTTCCGCATCTGAGCTCAGGCCCAGTAGCGGCCCATCCATTAAGGGCACACGGGCACCGCCCCCTCTATCCCTGCCACCCCCTACATGCTAAATGGATAGATTCATGCATAGCATGAATCTATCCATGGCCGCCGCGGCCATCCCCTATTCAGGCATCCGGCCCCTTTCAGGACACTGGGCG
The DNA here is from genome assembly GCA_018402905.1 of Glandirana rugosa. Lineage (NCBI taxonomy): Eukaryota > Metazoa > Chordata > Amphibia > Anura > Ranidae > Glandirana > Glandirana rugosa. The sequence continues at coordinate 66,340 of BLSH010230818.1, forward strand.
CATTAATTACAGTGGACGGGGGGTTTCTTTGAAGCACCTGATTAGAGCTGTAGGCTCAAATAGGCTTCAAAATAGAGTGTCTCGGAGTGCAGAGCATTGCGCTCGCAGCCCACTCGCATGTGTTAGAAGAGCAAATGAATATTCGCTCTCCACCAATCAGGGAGTGCGGGTTTGTTACCCGTTCCCGATTGGCTGAATGGGGAGGCGATCCTATTGGACGCCTCGGAGGAAGAGGAGGGGATGCACGACGCCATGATCCACACCACAGACAAAGGAGGAGAAGGAAAGCACCTGCTGTCCGCCCGCTTCCTAGATGGGGTAAGTGCGGGGCTTTGATGTCCCAACTGCCCTTTGAGGGGGCGCCACTGCCATGATCTGTAATGCTGGCTGTATACCCTATCCTGTGATGTTGGCTGTATACTCAATCCTGCGATGCTGGGCTGTATACCATATCTGTGATGCTGGCTGTATACCATATCTGTGATGCTGGCTGTATACCTTATCTGTGATGCTGGCTGTATACCATATCCTGTGATGATGGCTGTATACCCTATCCTGTGATGCTGGCTGTATACTCTATCCTGTGATGCTGGCTGTATATCGTATGTGTGATGCTGGGTGTATACTCCGTCCTGTGATGCTGGGCTGTATACCATGTCCTGTGATGCTGGCTGTATACTCTGTCCTGTGATGAGGGGCTGTATACCCTGTCCTGTGATGCTAAGCTGTATACTCCTCAAACTATGGGTGGAATACAGGGGACGGAGTGGGTGGATTCTATAAGGGGTGGGGCTAATGAGAAGAAGGAGGGGTCAAAAAGGGTCTGCCCCCATCCTAAAACTTCACCAGCCACCACTGCCCAGGCCTGAGTTCACCCCCCAGATTAGGGGGTTACTCTCAAAGGCCCCCGACAGCCTAACATTCCAGCTCCAGCTTCCACCTGAACTCCACACTGCCCCTGCTGGGCTGATCCTGAGTATTTGAGGGGGCCTGCCCCCTGCCAAGCCTTCTGTTGGGGATTGGTCAGCTCCCTCGTGAATACTGCAGGCAGCTCCACCTTACATCCCCTCCCATTCTTCTGGACGTTTCTAGTAAGTTTGAGAAGTAGGGGGGAGGTCTTAGTGATGCTGCCTGTGAGTCGTCCAGCCCTCCCTGGATCTCTGCCCAACCCAGGAAAAACACAGACAAATTTACCTACACTCAAACAAAAACCTGACTCTAGCACATTAGCAATGCTAGAGGGTGCTACAAATATAAAATCCTCTTATAATGTCCAGGCCACTGAAAAATTGCCTGCAGATAGTATATTTTAAATGTACTTGTAAAGAGAAGAGTTAGATTTATTCTGACCTTACCAATTCTAGCTTCTGCCCATGGTGCCTAGGGTGGCATCACATTTCTTCTGGTGAGATCATGGGGAATAGAAAGCAACCCAAATTTCAGGAGTAGATGCTCTTGCAACGGACTGGAGTCTTTTCTCACAAGATTTGGCCCCATCTACTACTTTCTAGCACAGTTGCTGCTACATTATTTCCAATCAACAGGCTTGGATAAGTGGCCAAGCTTTACTGATTAACTGCAGTGGAATAAAAAAAATGAGGTCACTAACCTGGCTATGCTGCCTGTCAGGGGTGCTTGGATTACAAGACTAGTTGAACAAATCTTTTGACTCAGAGTTCTGCTTTAACTGCCTAAAACTATTTTTTTTTTCTTGCCAATATATCTATTGAAAGTGAAATGTACCTACACTTGATGAACTCACGATCTTAGTCTACCAGGTCTTTTTTCGTTTTTTTGCTATTAATAAGCATGTAAATTAAGCTATTTTTTCAGCTTTTAACAAAATTCAGGCCAATTCCTTCCTGCCTTGATTGAGTTGTTAGAGCTTATTTATTACACTGGGAGCTTCCTAAAGGAATATCCTCAGAACTTGTGTGAATTTAAGAAGATTATTTCTTTCTATGGGGACCTGAGTTCAAATCCAGAGTCGATCAGGCTGAGTATACATATCCTTTCATTAGATGACTAGGAAAGTCTTAGGTGAAATCAGTTCCTGGTGGAGTACAGTCATAAAACTATTAATTATTTGGCACGAAAAGCAGATTGGACTGAAAAAGCCTAAAACTGATGACTGAACAGGACTCCCAGAACAGTTGAGGACTTGGAGCTGCTATAAAGCCACTGATCCACAACATTTCACTATATAATTCTGCTCAAACATTGAGCACCGAGACAATGGAATCATTCTGAACGGAATCTGTGGGGGCTTGTTTATAAAGTAACTGGAGCAAAGATAAAAATACTGGTGTCGTCTGGAGCACAGGCATGTTTCATTCACTTTCTAAAGTGTGGTAGTAACGAATAACAGCTGGAATGGGACCCATTGGTAGAGGATACACCCAATTTACTTCCTTCCCTTCTTCCTCTTTCCCTTCCTTCTTTCCTCCTTCCTTCCCTGTTTCACCATTCATTATTCCCTCTCGTTTCATCATTCTTCCCTCCTCCATCCCTTCCTTCTTCTCCCCTTTGTCCTTCCTTATTCCATTCCTCCCTTGATCTTTCCTCCTCCATATCTTCCATCTTTCCTCCCTTCTCTCCTTCATTCTTCCTTCTTCACCTTTCTTCATTCTTTCCTCCTCCATCCCTTCCTTCTTACCCCCCTTTGTCCTACCTTAGTCCCTCCCTTCCCTATCATTCTTTCCCACTCTATCTCTTCCATTTTTCCTCCCTTCCCTTCTTCATTCTTCCTTCTTCACTCCCTCTTCACCTTTCTTCATTCTTCCTACATCTTTCCCGCCCTTACTCCATTCCTTCCTTGTTCCCTCTTTTTCCTTCTTCCATTACTCCTTTATCATGCCTTCTTTTCTATCCCCCCCCCCCCAAATTACACACTGCAGAGCTCAGTGAGGAGAGCTCTGAAAGCTGATTGGAGGGAAGAGACACCCCCTCCTTCACACAGCACAAAGAAACAGAGCTGAGGCTGTCAATCAGCTGGAGATCCCTACCCTGTCACCATTTTTCTCTTGGTGTCCGGAAAAATTGTCAGAAGTGATTCCCTCTAGTGTGCTAGGTTTGTTAGTGTAGGAACATTTACTTTAGCTCAGGGCTAAGCCTGAGCTGTGAATCTGGGTTACAGTTCAGTGACCCTGGGCTGGATGACTCATCCTGACAGCTCCTCTGGTGCCTCCCCTGGTCTAAAAGGTTGTAGAAACTTCTAGAGCTGGTTGGTGGAGATGAGGAAGGGTTGTTTGGAATATTTATGAGGGCCTCAGCTAATCCCCAATAAAAGGGCTGGCAGGGGGCAGATTTCCCTCATAAATAGGCATGAGCCATACCAGCAGGGGCATGGAAGATTGAGATGGAGTGTTGAGGAAGCTGTTGGTGACCCTTGAGAGTTTAACTCCTAGTCTGTGGGCTCGGGTGCTGGAAGGATCCTGCCAAAACACATGGAGTACGCTCTACCTGGAAGCACGGGAGCAAGGAGAGAGGACAGAAGGAGCAGGTCAGCACTACTGGGAGATCTCTTGAGAGTCAGCTGGGTGGGCTGGTGAGTATCAGCCTGGAGAACTGTGGGTAGAAGTTAGTGAAAGGGGCAGCTACAGACAGGTGGGTGGGCAATGCCTGAAGAGGTGGTGCTGGGATCAGTAGCCATGGGAGTAATGCAAGCTGGACACTGAAATTCTGCTACACAACTAAGGGGCCTTGGGTTCCTGCCTGTAATGGGCCATTGCTTTAATCTGACTGAGTGACGGTCAGATCTTCACAGTTATCCAGCTGAATTCTGCAAGCAAGTGTGTGCCGGAGGAAGAGCTGTATTGAGCTTGTATTGTAAGAGCTGCCAGAGGAAGAGCTGTAGAAGAGTTGCCCCTGAAGTTCATTGTTGAAACCAATGGGCATCCCATTATCTCCCATCCCTATCCAAGTTATTATTCCTCAATAAATAACAAAAACAAAATCACAAATTGTTTTTTGTCTCAAGAGTGCCTGTGAAAATCCAGTGTGCCTGGCTGTGCAGGGTGAAGGATCCCAATTATCTGTGGCCCTTAAGGGGGTGCGCTACACTAAATATGTATAAGGGCCAGTTCACACCACATGCAGTCCAGTGCATTTTTTTCCGCATCAAAAGCGCATGGAAAGTAGGTCATATGGTTTACAATTGCATAGTTCACACCAGTGCTTGCAGTTCCAGTGCTTTCCAATTCCAGAAAAAAAAGTAGAACATGGACTGTACTGGAACTCTGTAAAATGCATGAAAAATGTACCGGAATGCACCTAAATGCTTCAAAAATGCACTTGAACACACATGTCCTTATATAAGGTTCAGAAAAAAGAGGGGGGAAATGCCCTGGACTGCATCAAAAACGCACTGGAACGCATTAAAATGCAGAAAAGCATCTGGAACACATCTGGACTGCGTTTCTATGGTGTGAACTGGCCCTGAAAGTGAATAAATTCCACAATGCGGCACTGCCTTTGCATAATGCTGTAAAATGCATTATCTTCACCTGCCTCATCACAATACATTCCAGTAGCCAGAACCGGATGTGCGTCTTGACGGGAGGTTGTCACAACTCCGACCTGCAGCTGATAAGCTGATTACAAATTTGCCGAACACGTTGCTTATAAACAAAAACATTTATCAATTAATAATTTGCAATAAAGTAATGTAACTTCCAGCTGAGTCCCAAACTGTAATTGTCTTTACCATCTGCCTGTGAAAACAGCAAGTCTCAGCATTAGACATAGACAAAATACATCACACTGACCTGAACAAAAAATGTATTTTATGACAACGTTTTGTAAAGAGATGCAAATGACATGGGATATGAGAGGGGGTCAGTGGAATATGCAATGGGGGCTATTTACTAAAGACAATTTATATGCTAATAAAATGTGTCACACTGGGGGTGGTGGTGGAGCAGCAGTCATCCAAGGCCACAATGCTGCAGAAAGAAGCAGGTCTTTGGATTACAATGTTAGCTAAAGACTACAGTTGCAACTTTCCAGAGTAATAAAGACATTGAATAAAAATATATATTAACCACTTGCCGACCGACATTAAATACCGGGGTTATGGCTGCAGTTAGATGCCATAGCCCCATTATTTCATTTTCACTCGGGCGGCCAGCTTTCAGATAAAAGAGATCCCAGCGGAGGATTTGCCATGGGGTCACTTTTAGAAGCTGCGGTAGAGGTGCCCCCCTCCCCGGCGCTTCCAGGTAGATCGGTAATGTATGCCCAGGAACCATCCGGCATCAGCAGTGTTTTCCTATAAAGATGAACGATGGCAAGATGGCCACCGCTCATCTCTATGCCCTTGGAGGACCGAAGCGATGTCATACGTCACTTACGGTTCTCAGGCCATGGAAACATGGGGATTTTTTTTCATCGTAAAGCAAAAGATAAAAAATAATTGTTTTAACGTGCCCCTGTCCCTGCATGCTCACACACAGTAGTGAACGCATACGTAGCTCCCACCCACATATGTAAACGGTGTTTGTACCACAAATGTGCGATATCGCTGCGAAGGTCTGAGCGAGAGCAATAATTCTAGCATTAGACCTTCTCTGTAACTCTAAACTGGTAACCTATAGTAAAATTTAAAGCGTCGTCTATGGAGATTTTTACATACTATAGTTTGGGGGCCATTCCACAAGCAAGTGCAATTTTAAAGCATAACATGTTAGGTATATATTTACTCGGCATTGCATCATCTTTCATAGTATACAAAAAAATAGGCGTATATGTTATGTTTTTTTTTTCTTTTTTTAATTCGTTAAAGTGTATTTGTTTTTAAATTGCGTTTGAAAAACCACTGTGACATAAAAGATTGCAATGAATGCCATTTTATTCTCTAGGGTCTCTGCTAAAAATATATAATGTTTAGGGGTTCTAAGTAATTTTGTAGCAAAAAATACAGATTTTTACTTGTAAACAACAAATGTCTGAAAAAGAGGTTAATGAACGTGGAAGTCAAACCTGTAGCAACCCTTAGCTCTCATCAATGCACCTTATGTTTTACTGATCTGCAGCCAATATTCTTTAATATGGATCGCTAAATCTGGCTTTACCAATCCCCACGGCTTGTAGCAATGACAACACAATAAAATGTCAGTCCCTTTAGGGTCATGTGACTTTACCATGTTATCAGCTGTAGCAGTGGTGGTCAACTTAGTGAATATCGGGGGGGGCCTTAAATGCGGCCCCCAAACCTCCATAGGGCCACAGAATATTTTCCTTTTCATAAATATCAAGATATATAAATAGAGTGTTTCACTGAATCAAAAAGCTAAAATTACACTATAGGCATCATCCCCAACTTTTACATTGCAACAGAGCAAGAAATGAGTGGGACTTTAAATATCCCTCCGATAGTGAAACCGACAAGTCATGAAAATTTATACAGAATTTCTTTTACAAAATTCCATGTAAACCACTTGTCTACGGGGCATTTTACCCCCTTCCTGCCTAGGCCAATTTTCAGCTTTTAGTGCTGTCTCGGTGGTATTTAAACACCACTGTTTTTTTTTTTTTTGCTAAACAAACGAACAAAGACCGAAAATTTAGCATTTTTTATAGTTTGTTATAGAACTTTGCAAACAGGTAACTTTTCTCTTTTCTGATGTGCGCTGATGAGGCTGCACTGATGGGCACTGATAGGCACTGGTAGGTGGCACTGATAGGCAGCGCTGATAGATGACACTGATGAGGAGTCACTAATGGGTACTGATAGGCTGCACTGATGGATACTGATAGGCAGCACTGATGGGCACTGATAGGCAGCACTGATAGGCGGCACTGATGGGCATTGATAGGCACTGGTAGGTGGCACTGATGGGCACTGATATGCAGCACTGATAGGCGGCACTGATGGGCATTGATAGGCACTGGGAGGTGGCACTGATAGGCAGCACTGATAGATGACACTGATGAGGAGGCGCTGATAGGCACTGAATGGTAGCACTGATAAGCAGCATTGGTGGGCACTGATTGGTAGAACTTTTGGTAGGACTCAGCGATCACAGAGTACACCACCTGGGGGCGCACGGACAGCGCGATCACATGAGGAAGTCATATTACACCCTCCCGGGAAAATAAGCCTGTGCTATAGCCGTCTTTCGGCTATAATGTGGACGGGATGAGATTAAAACAAGGGACAACCATTAAAATACAATAAATATGCATGGGTAACCCTCAAAGGTGTGTGCAGCCTATTGCATTAGGGTGTGCACCACAAAAGCGCAAACAAACATGAGTATGTGTGTGTATATGTGTCAGAAGGGCAGAGGAAGGAGTCAGTAGGGCAGAGATTGTGTCAGTAGTTTATTTTTATTTTATTTATTTTTTTTACAATTTTGTTTTTTTATTATTTTTCACAATATTATATTTTATTATTTTTTTTACAGTTTTATTTAGGAGCCCTGCTGGGGGGCTGTGGTGAAATATCAGGGGTCTAAACGGACCTCTGATGTCTCACTTTTGAGACAGAGAAAGAGAATAAGGACAGAGAGTCCCCAGTCCCTTTCTCTGCAGCCAGGCAGTAGGGGGAATCTGCACAGTACAGGGTGATTATTAGGGTGTGCCCAGGCACACCTGCCACGCTATGTGCGCACGCCTATAGTAACCCTTCTAATCCAGCAATTAGCTTCCCTGCACAAATTCACACAGGAAAGCTTTACTTTGAATCCATTCAAGGTTCTCTATTTTAACCACTTCAGCCCCGGAAGGATTTCCAGCTTTAGGACCAGAACCCTTTTTGCGATTCGGCGCTGCGTCGCTTTAACTGACAATTGCGCGGTCATGCGGCGTTGTACCCAAACAAAATTTGCGTCCTTTTTTTCCCACAAATAGAGCTTTCTTTTGGTGGTATTTGATCACCGCTGCGTCATTTCTGATCGCCGCTATAAACAAAAGAAGAGCGACAATTTTGCAAAAAAACCCAAATTTCTTACTTTTTGCTAAAATACAAATCCCAAAAAAATGTAAAAAAACATTTTTTTTTACCGGTTTTGGCCGATTTATATTCTTCCTCATATTTGTGATAAAAAAAATCACAATCGGCGTTTAGTGATTGGTTTGCGCAAAAGTGGTCGCGTTTACGGATGATGAGAATTCATTTTTGGGGTTTTTATTTTTTTTTTATTTTTTACTAGTAATGGCGGCGACTTTTAGCGGTACTGCGATATTTCAGCGGACATGTCGGAACATTTTGACACTTTTTTGGGACCATTGGCATTTATACAGCGATCAGTGCTATAAAAATGCACTGATTACTGTGTAAATGCCATTGGCAGTGAAGGGGTTAACCTGCAGGGGGCGCTCTAAGGGTTAACTATGTTTCCTGGGCGTGTTTTAACTGTGGGGGGACTGCCCTAGCTGGGGAAGGGAAGTGGTCACAGCCTCCGTATACAGGAAGGCTGTGATCACAGCCCTTCCCCCTTCACAGAACGGAGGTCCGTGTTTACTTACACGGACCTCCGTTCTTTCACTCCGGGGGGGGCATCGCGGGTGGCCGGCGGAGATCGACTCCGCCGCACCCGCTCCCTGGCTCTCCCCGAACACAGTGAGTGTGCGGGCGCGCCTCCGGCGGCGCGCGCGCGCTCACTAAACTCTATCCTGCAGCCGCCGTCATATGACGGCGTTTTGCGGGAAAGAGCCACCTTGTCGCCGTCAAGCGGTTAACTGAAGCCCTGATGAAGGATGAGTTCCTTTGACCCCTGAAACACATTGGGTGTCTTTTGGTACAATAAAAAATAAATTAAACTTTTATCTTTTGGTCTGGCGCTCCTTCCATGTATGCAAGTTTCTTTATGGCAGGTCAAAGGATGGCACTGTGGCGAGGAGCACTTCCTGAATCAAATCCCATCCCCCATGGTGCCCGTTGCATTGCATGTCCTGCACACATTAAATACACCCCAGTGTGCATCATAAACTATTTCAATTTTTTGTAAAATACTTTGTGCCAAATCAGTGTATCTAATCATCTGTAGCTTTTTTGCCAACACTTCTTGTACTTGCATTCCAGTGATGAGTGCCTGACATTTTTTCGATGCTGGCAACAGTGGACCATGCTGGCGTAATATGTATTTAAATGGCTAGTTGTAGTCTCCATTGGAAGCCCTTGTGACAGAGAACAATGCAAAAGACTAGGACAGAGTGTTGTCACCATTTAACAGGAAGTACCTGAGCAGGACCCTCTGATTCCTCCTGTATTGAATTGTATTGTAACTGTACTGTCTGGGGCTATATAAATCCTGAATAATAATAATAATAATAATAATAATAATAATGGCCTTTAAGGCAGAATCGCCAGCTATTATGTTAATGAAAGCTGCAGGATAAAAAAATATAAAAAATTACTTTTTGAATTACGTTACCATATTAAAGCTTATATATATTTTTTTTTTAACTAAAAATTCAAATTGAATTTACATATCTTGTGCTATGTAATAAAAACTGTGAAACAAAAACTTTGTGCACAACCTATTATTAATCATTTTTGTTCACCTTTGATGAAGGGATTTAATTATTTTATTTTGCACAGAGATTGTAAGTGTTGCGCAATAAATTATTTTGTCAATTAAATTAATTATTTATTTTCTATAATAAAAATAATTGAAATAAATATTACTGCTTCTGCTTATTTTACTGACACAACCACCAAGAACAATAGTAAAAATGATGATGATGATGATGGTGTTAATGATAAGAAGAAAAAAAAAGGAACAGGAATAAAAGAATATAGCTTTAATTAACTGCAGAACCTGGGTGTTATAATTTGGTAGTTCATTAAACCATACACGGCCTGATCTTTTATAGGATATGGCAAAACAACTAAGAGATAGCTGTTTTTCCAGCCACAAACGACACACCAACTTGAACAATTATCACCCTGTGTGCTATTTTGTAGCATGGTAAAAAAAAAAAATCTATAAACATTGCCACAGATTAATTGTCCTTGCTTGTTCTTTAACTGTATGCTGAATGATTATCACAATCAGCACTCACATCTGTTGCTATCTGTCATAAACGAATCACATGAAACTATACTGTAATCAACCACTGTTTTCCGTATTTTAAAAAGAACATAGTCTTTCAAGTAAGGAACGAGCCAGTAGAGGGCGCACTATGCATTTCATCTGGACCCCAGTGTACATAATCATTAGAAAACATTTAAGCCAACCAAGTGTCCTTCTTTCACTTAATTATATAACAGCCAGCACTATTAAATAATCATGCACTTTAAAAGGTAAACAGAGACATTAAGTAAATTCAGCATATTGTCCGGAATTGAGAATTGTCACGTATAAAATGTGTAACAATAAATGACTAATATCTGCAGTTTGGCATGAACAATATGCTATTTTACAGAAACTCACCAGGGATGTGAACCTCTGAAAATAATATTTAGATTTGACTGCTTGGAGGCAACATTGTATCATTAACTCTTTATGACGTACAGAAAAATTGTAAGGATCATGAGGGTTAGGGAATTAACCCATCTACAGGTGGACGAGGCTCCCATGGCTGACTGTCCGGTGTGTGCAGGTGCATGATACCGTGGCCAGTAGTCATTATCAGATCTGGACTGTCCAGATACCATGGCTGTTTTAAAGAGAAGGAATGCAATGCTAAAGTTCTTCTGTACATTGAAGCCTTCTTATAACAGATCTAATCATGCCAAAAATAAGGGTATTATTCATTATTTCATTAATTTACACACCAAACAGCCAAATACATATCCAGAAGCTCAATGTATAGTACTAAACTGCACACAAGCCATGGTTTCCATATATTGCACTGGTAATGGACAAAAAGGGCTGAAACAGCAGTATTTAATTTGGAATAAATGGCTGTATATCCAATTCAAGACTGCAATATATATATATATATATATTTGCTGCGGATTTGAAGTGGTTTACTGGGATTATGGCTGGCTGAAGCTATTAGCCATAACCCTAGTATTTTTTTTTTTTACAGCCAGCAGCTGGCTTTCTCATGAAAGCATTCCAAGTGGCTCATGAGCCATTTCAGAAGCACCACTCGTTTGTATTTCTCGGGCTTACCGTCTCCGCCAGTTAGCCTTGAGCAATGGTCTGATGGTGCGGCCGGCTAGTCTCAGAGGTGATCAAAGAGTAGATCCTCTTTGGTCCCCTCTATGGCCTTGGAGGACCAGATCTACTTCATGATGTCACTTCTATTCCAGGCTGAAAGTAAACCATTTTTTTAAGCAAAAGATAAAAAATGTCTTTTGTTTTTTTTTTTGCTTTTAAGGGTAAAGGAGAGATTTGGGGTCTTTTAGACCCTTGATTTCTCCATAAAATGGACCTGCCATCCTTATTTATTTTACATTCATTGTATTAGGAATAAAAGTGATATAATAAAAGTGATAAAAAAATTAAAGGAAATGTGTAAAAATAAAAAATAAAAAAATAAAAATTAAAACACCCCGTCCCTCCCTGCTAGGGCACAGAATTGAACATGTATGCAGTAGTGACCACTCACAACTTCTCAGCTTGGTTAAAGAGCACCCAAAGCCTGAATAGGCTAAAAGATCAAAGCCGCATTGTCGGAGTTCATTTCTAGATTTCAGAAAGTTTTACCCAGACTTAATTTAAGTCTAATCCCCGTAATCCAGTGGGATGGCATACAATTGTATGCTCTGACTCATTTCAATGCCATAGGGGATCCAAACATGGAAAGGAATGGGGGAGGATCGTTGGTGGATACGATGGAGGGAACCGGGCAGGAAAAGAAAGGGGCAACAGGAATGCATGAAAGCAAATGATAAGCTAATGGTCAGGCCTTAAAACACCAAGGCTGTGATGCACTGGGACTTGGTGGGGACTTTATTACATTGAAAGAGTGAATGAGGATTTGAATCAGAATATGGGGGCCTTCCCAGTATGGGGATATAGTAACTCAATAAGTATTGGCCAGATAATTCTTGGTGGGTTTCTTCAGGGACATTCTCCTAGGTTAAAAAAAACAGGGTCTCCATAAGTATATTGTCATTCAAAATTTGGGCCGATTCCACTATGTGAAGGGGTATTGCCAATTTCCAATTCCTTAGAAATTGCAACCTGTGTGGCTAACCACCCTTGATTAAACACTCAGTGTGTTTGTGGGTTCTGAAAATCGCATGGTGTGGCTGTGGTTTTAAAAAGGTGCAGGGTCCTTTTCCCTGCATTTCCTGCAGGTACAACAGCCCATTCAAAGTTTACTCACCCAAGTGTGAACATAGCCTTAAGGCCAGTACACACGGTCAGACAATTGTACGAAAAATACCGCTTTCACAACGTCTGTTTGATAATCATTAGTACACAGCTTTCGAGACCCGATCATGACAATTCATACAAAATTATCCAATGGGACAAACATGAAAATTTCTCTTGTATGATGCCAGATCGTATGATTTTCGTTTAATCAGTACAGTTGTCATTTGAAAAATACAATACTTATACATTTGAACACATTACATCACTTCCGAACTTTTATTCTGTTGTACGAGAATTTTTGTCACTTTAGTAACCTCTCCATTTTCGATATGAGACTAGCATGCATTCGTCCGATAATCGTCCGATAATCTCATAGTTTGTACCAGACCAGCCATTAGCACACAGCGGGAGATTTACTAAAACTGGAGCACTCAAAATCTGATGCAGAAGTGCATGGTAACCAATCAGCTTCTAACTTCAAGTTGTTCATTTAGGCTTTGACAATAAAACCTGGCAGCTGATTGGTTTCTATGCAGAGCTGCACCAGATTTTGCACTCTCTGGTTTTAATAAATCACCCCCACAGTGTGCTTGTGGGTGCAGGAAATCGCATGGTGCCAAAGCATCACGTGATATCCCTGTGGCTGTGGTTTTAAAAAGGTGCAGGGACCTTTTTTCACAGATACAGCAACCTATTCAAGTGAATGGGCTGCTGTGCCTGCACAAATGCGGGCTGCACCGAACGCATAGGTGTGAACCAAGCCTTATGGCCCGTACAGACGATCCAAAAATCGGATGAAAAACCCCGCTTTTGAAGCGATCATACCATAATCGGATCGTTAGTACAGAGCTTTCGAGAGCCGATCATGACAGTACATCCGATATTATTAGATCAGACAAACACGAAAAATGTTCTCGTATGATACCAGATCAGACAAATTTTGTTTAATCAGTACAGTTGTCGTCTGAAAATACAATACAAATACACTACAAAACATGACATCACTTCAGATTTTTTATTCTGTCGTACGACAATTTTTGTGACTTTAGTACACTCTTCCGAATTGATCTGAGATTAGCATGCAAAAAAAAACGGACGATCTGTCTTTCGATTTTCGAACGTGTGTATGGGCCATTACATAGGGCCTATAAGTAATTTTGCCCCCATTTCTCTAAAATCCTGTGACATCAGAGTTATAAAATAGCTCTGCTCACCATCTGCTGCCATAGCGAATGCAGCAAGAATTTATAAACTTCTGATTTGACTTGAACTGGCTAAACTAATTTTCAAAATGATTACATTCAGGAATCAGGACACATTTCCCTTCTAAATAGCAGCTGGTATGGAAATTGTGATGTTTATTCACACTTGTCATTAAGTTGGTTCTGTTCTGCTGCTTCCTGTACCTTTTCATCACAGATGAAAAACTTTTAGGCGATGAATAAGCCGGAGGGGGAGGGGGGGTGGACACATGTTCGGTCAGTTGTAGCAATTTTCTTATTACTGTAAAATGGAAAGCGAGGATAGAAAAACCCTAAATCGAGGTCCTTTCATCTTTTGATCTGTGATAAAATGTGCATATTTTTTTTCACTTTCCTTGTTACAAACCTAGTTTGGCTCATCTTTCCTTTTCTTTCATCTTGAACTATATTTTCATATCAACAGTATTATCAAATTCATCAATTTAAATGTATTCATCTGACGTTACAGCATCTCATGTTATTTAAATGGCTGTATTAATATTTAAATCTAACACTGACCCCTTTATATTTTTAGACGTTTATCTCTGCCTAACACCGGCACAATTAAAGATGCATTGAATTATAACCAATAGGTACATTTTAATAAGGTGAGGATTTTAGTGCCCCTCATCCGCTTCTTTGGATGTCTTAGCTACTGTATATTTCATTAAACAGAGGGATGATGGCTAATACGGATAGTGATTGCACTCATAGCCTGCTCATATCCTCCTAGATTGTAAGCTCTACCTAGCAGGGCCCTCTGATTCCTCCTGTATTGAATTGTATTGTACTGTACTGTCTGCCCTAATATTGTAAAGCGCTGCGCAAACTGTCGGCGCTATATAAATACTGTATAATAATAATAATATCATTTAGAAACACAATATGCAGGTCCACTTCGGATGGGGTGTGTGCTGTGAAATTTTTGGCTGCTTGTGTACTTGGTGAATGCGTCTCCTACTGTGTGCCGCCCAATAGGTTTTAAACTGGATAACCAATTGCATTTTTTTCTTGTTCACACTTGGCCAAATATTTGTGACTGGTTGCTTGTGATAATTATCTAATATTTCTAATAACTAAATGCTAAAGAGCTCATGCACCCATTGGATGTGCTAATTTTTCCTTACATGTTGATAAAATAATAATGAGCATTTTCCTTTGCTCATAGAACAGGCAATGATTCCTTTGCAGAATGATCGACACTCTCAAATGTTGCTCCATTTGGGTGGCAGGAGACAAAGAATGCTGGTCCTTCTGCATTAAAGTCTCAGTTCCTTATTAAAGCGGAGTTCCACCCAAAAGTCTAACTTCCGCTTTAAGGGAAGTTGACCCCCTGACATGCCACAATTGGCATGTTATTTTTTGGGTTGGGGACTGGGGACCCTGTTTTCACAGGGTCTCAGGTCCACTTCCTCTCCTAGAGCCACGGAGCCGGAAGGAAGTTCACCTTCCTCCCCCTCCCTCTCGGCGATCTTCTGGGACACAACACAGGTCCCAGAAGATACGCCAAGCCATACACAAGGCGCAGCACGACTCATGCATTGCGCAGTGCGCGCCCGGCTTTGAAGACAAAGACAGGTGCCCACACTTGTGATGCCGGCGCCACCGAGGAGAGGGGGAGAAGAGCGAGCCTTCGGGTGACCGCATAGCTGGAGCGAAGGACAGGTGAGTGTCCGATTGTTAAAAATCAGCAGCTACACTTTTTGTAGCTGCTGACTTTTAACTGGGTGGAACTCCGCTTTAATAAAGAACTGGCACTGAGTATTAATATTAGTAAAATATGTTGTTTCCATTCAATCGTTTTTTTTTAAAAAGCAGCAGGTACAGAGCCAGTAAAAGGCACAGTAGACATGAATATATTATTATTATTATACAGGATTTATATATCGCCAACAGTTTACGCATCGATCAACAATATAAAAGAGAGACAATTCACTTACAATACAATAAAATACAAAAGGGTTAAGAGGGCCCTGCTCAGAAGAGCTTACAATGTAATAGAGTGGGGCAAGTGGTTCAAAAGGTTGTAATTGTGGGGAATGAGCTGATGGAAGTAATAGGAGATTAGTTGGAGGCGTGATAGGCTTCCCTAAAAGATGAGTTTTCAGGGATCGGCAAGAAGGCAACTTGAGTAGGAGATTGAGGTAGAGAGTTCCAGATGATGGGAGAGGCTCTGGAGAAGTCTTAGAGACAAGCATGGGAGGAGGAAATAAGGGAGATTGAGAGCAGGGGGTCTTGAGAGGAGCGGAGAGGACGGTTTGGGTGATATTTGGAGAAAAGATTGGTAATGTAGCTCAGGGCAGAGTTGTGAATATGGCACGCAGGCCAACATTATAGAGTTGACATTGATCAAAGATTCAAAAGGGTACATACAGTACATTGAGAAGAAGACAAAATGCAACCTTAGGGCTCTGTCAAGTTGTCAGCTTAAATCAACTCAAGAGGCATTGTACGAAAAGAGAGAAAAAAAAAGGGGGTGGGGAAGAAAATGGGTGTGGGAAGTTGGGAGGGTGGGGGAGCATCGCAGAAGTTGTAGATACGTCCTTTTGGTAGTAAATTAGGGGAATTGCCTCTCAGAGATCTAGAAGTCGGCAGTCAGATGGCATAAAGTTTGAAACTCACAGATCCCATATTTTATGCAAATTACGCATAGAATCAGTAAGTTTAAACATCCTGTTCATTGTCTCTTTTAGCCAAAGAGATACCAGTAAGAAGTATTTATCCATTTTTGAAAGATTTTGTTGCCTTAGAAAAAATTCCTTTCCTCGCGTGCAGAAGATCATCTGCCCAATGACAATAGGGAGCAAAGGGTGGTTGATTTTTATGACAAATGCAGCAATAGGGCCACACTGCTTTTTTTAGGTAATAACAGATAAATGGATGTCAATGAATTCCTTCCTAACCTTTTACTTTAGACCACCGACATAAGATACAGACCAGTAGTGAAGAAGGTAGGTATAAGGAGCTGTATCACCAACCGGTACCCCCCCCCACACACACACATAAACACATCAAAATATCATATTGTAGGTGGGGCCTAATAACCAAATTTGGGAGAAACCACGGACAATCTTACAGTGTGCAATATTATTTAGTGTTAATTGGAACAGGCTGCCAGAATCAACCATAAACAATTCTGTAGGCACCAGTACACGACAATCCAGAAATTGTATTCACAGCGTTATCAGTCATACGGTTTGTATTAATGGAGCATGACTTCTGCTGGAGGGAGTGGCAGTATAGGATGTACCAAGGCAGCCACATTTATACTGAATGAGGACACTTCACACTCCTATTCTGGACATTAGGCAATACCCTACACTGCAGGAGTTCTCCCTACTCTGTATCTTCTCATCAGGAACCTGTCCCCATGCTAGTCTCTTTCCCTAACCAGAACCTGTCCCTAAACTACCACTGGCTGCAGCCATGCCCAAATGACATGGGTCACCCTAATTATCAGGCCCCTCATTAAGATGGCCACCTGAGATATTGAAAGATTTCAGCGTCCAATTGGACAACTGTCTTCCCTGAGAAGTCTGATGGAGTCCAAGAGCGTACAATTTCCTTAACAAACGCAACTCCACCTGTAACAATGGCAAAGTGGCATCTACAGGTTGGAAGTATGTCTGCACCTACTTACAGATTGATCATTCTAAACTCCCTCCGTTGCAACCCTTCTCCAGAAGTAACCCCTGGGCAGGCTTGGTGTTAGATAGTGTCAGAGCTTATTTAGGTGAATGATTGAACTGTCCCCTGCGTAACAGTGTTCAGGCCTGAGCACTGTGATATAGAGAATGGTTCATGCCCCCCCAAGGAGCAAAGGAGCACAGGCTCCAATAGAGGAGGAAGAAGACAAGGATACATTGATCAGTGAGCACACCTTTATAGGGGTGGAGGGTTATCAGGTAGCACTGACTTTTGCTCTGAATGGACCAGTGGTGGCTGGTGCTCCATTTTGGGGGGCAGCAAACAAACCAAACGAGACCCCCCCAATGCCCCCTCAGCCGGTCCTGCCACCAACCCTCACCCCCCGTCGCTCACTCGTCCGTCCGTCCTGCAGCCCAGTACTTACCCCTGAAGTAAAGGACACGTCCATATCTGGAGAGATGTCATGCCGCGGAATGCAGGAAGACGTGTAGCCACCCTGGACCAAGTCGAAGGGTCTGGTGTGCCTGCCAGAACAAGCCGAGCCGATCATGAAGGGTAGCCAACTGGGAAGCGGGACAGAAGACCAGGGTAGCCAAGGCGAAGTGTCAGGCGTGCCTGGATGACATGAAGCACCTAGCCGGATGGGAGAAAGGAGAATGGAAGCCTGTACTTCTCCTCTCTGCCAATCAGATCTCAGGACCCACTTCCTGATTGGCCAGGAGAAGAATCAGGAAGACAATAGCGAATATTAATTCGCTATTGTCACACAAGCGGGTGGGATCAGGGCACAGTGCTCTGCACCCCGAGCCCACCCTTTTTGAAGCCAACTCGTATGGACAGGCCACCACTGGAATAAAAGAAACTGGGGGGGGGGGGGGATTTATCAAAATTGGAGTAGACACAATCTGCAGTAGTTGTGCATGGCAACCAATCAGCTTCTATCTTGAGCTTATATTTCTAAGCTGTGAAAATGAAAAATAGAAGATGATTGGTTGCCATGCATAGCTGCTCCGAATTCTGGTTGCTCCAGGTTTGATACATTTCCCTTAAAGCCTCTTTAAACTAGACCTTAACCCAACCCTAAACCTGAAACTATTCCATACTCCTAATGGCAATATTATCACAGTAATAATTATGCTATCACAGCAATAATAGTGCTGATAAATACTGTCATCAAATCTATGACATATTATATCAATAACGTGTTTTCCATACACATCTGTGCAGTGCAAGAGTCTTTATAGAAATCTGTGGCAAAAGGATGTGATTCATCCCAGTTAATCAACTATATGAAGCAGAACTCCAAAAAGAAATGGCAAAGAGAACAAAAACACATCTAAGCCATTTATCTATTTATTATAAAAAAACTTCAGTAAAGTATGTATCACATAGAACTAACACTATCAGCATTAAGATTACATTTTCTCCCTATGCTTATATAGGTTTCCTCTGGGTATTCCAGTTTCCTTCCACACAAGACATGCTAGTAGGTAATTGGCTCTTGTCCAGATTGGCCCTAGTATGTGTATGGGTATATGTATGCATGTGAGTTAGGGACCTAGATCATAAGCTCTTTGAGGGCATAGATATGCATGAATAGTATGTAAAGTATCATGTAAATTATCGTCACTACGTAAATGCTTGGAATAGATAAGTATATATAAAACACTTGAACATGTCCAGATATCATCCTGTAATCTGCAGCACAACAGCACTCTTAGGGAGGGAGAAGCAGTGTCAGCCCTCTGAGTCAAAAGTTTTAACACACTTACATGAAGTAACTAGAGTGATGAAGCCAGTGTCCTGCTTCTCATTCACTGTCCAATTTCAGAATGGAGGCAGTTTGGTTAAAAAGCTGTATTGCTTATCCACAGTAGAAAAGATTGTGTTCCCCTACCTGGCTATGCTGTTTAGTAGGAGCTATTGGATCACAAGACTGGTTGAACAGAATTGCAGTTCCTAAGACAGGTAAACAGTTAAAGTGGAATTCCGGGATAACTCTAACTTCTCTTAAAACTGTCCCCTTCTCCTTAACACCTATGGTTACTAACCTATGTAAGAAAGATGTATACACTTACCTATTTTCACCCTGCCCACGGGGCTTAATCATGGAGGACACATCTATGATTAAGCCGGCAGGGTGAAACGCGTTGGAGGTGTGGCTTTAGATGAAACTGCCTGAAGCTGTAATCGCCTATTTACTAATGACTTTGCTATGTGTGCATTGTTTGGGACTTTTATGCTTATCTACAGTATATGAGGAGCCAGACAAACTCCTGTCCAGTGAGCACTGCATGAAACACCGGATGGATTTACAGGAGCTTGAGAGGAGACCTTAAGTTTTGTAACACTCCAATCTGGTCACATAGTCCCCTCTCCCTGTCTCAGCTAGCACCACTGCAGAGGAGAGGCAGAAGTGCCAACAAAAGATGGACCATCCAAGCCTATGGCTGGCGTCACGACTCTCTCCTCTCCCCTGCAGCTCCTGCTGGCTGACACAGGGGAGTTCACATGACCGGACCAGAGTGTGCTGAAAATAGGTAAGTATATACATCTTTCTCACATAGGATAGTAAGCATAGGTATTGAGGGGGGAGGGAGTAGTTCTAACATTATCTAGAGTTCTCCCAGAATTCCATTTTAACCACTTCAGCCCCGGAAGGATGTACCCCCTTTCTGACCAGGCCATTTTTTGCGATATGGCACTGCGTTACTTTAACCATTTGACGACCGGCCGCCGTCATTATACGGCAGCAGGTCGTCTCCCCTGTGCGAATCGCCATAGCTGTACGGCGGCTCGCGCAGACGCAGTTGAGGGCAGGAGTGCACCGGCGGCGGGCGCTCGCGCCCACTGCACGCTGCCCGGCGACCCGCGATTGCCTTCAACAGAGGCAGGTCGAGGATCTGCCAATGTAAATAAGGCAGATCCCTGTTCTGCCAAGGGACATGACAGTGATCTACTGTTCCCAGTGATCCGGAACAGTGAGATCTGTCAAGTCCCTGCCAGCCCAGCCCCTACACAGTTATAACACACATAGGGAACACAGTTAACCCCTTGATCGCCCCCTAGAGTTTAACCCCTTCCCTGCCTGTGACATTTATACAGTAATCATTGGCTTTTTTTGGTTCTGATCGCTGTATAAATGTCATTGGTCCCAAAAAAGTGTCAAAAGTGTCCAATATGTCCGCCGCAATATTGCAGTCCCGATAACGATCGCCACCATTACTAGTAAAAAAAATAAAAAATAGATAAAAATGCCATAAATCTATCTCCTATTTTGTAGACGCAATAACTGTTGCGCAAACCAATCAATATACGCCTATTGCAAATTTTTTTTACCAAAAATATGTAGAAGAATACATATTGGCCTAAACTTAGGAATAAATTTGTTTTTTTTTATATTTTTTTTGGATATGTATTAAGTATATAAAGTATTTTCAAAATTGTTGCTCTTTGTTTGTTTATAGCGCAAAACATAAAAACCGAAGAGGTGATCAAATACCACCAAAATAAAGCTTTATTTGTGGGGGAAAAAAGGACATCAATTTCGCTTGGGTACAGCTTCGCACGAAGGTGCCATTGTCAGTTAAATTGACGCAGTGCCGTATCGCAAAAGTTGCTCTGGTCATTAAGGGGGCAAAGCCTTCCAGGGCTGAAGTGAAGAGCTGTACCCAAATAAAATGAATGTCCTTTTTTTCCCACAAACACAGATTTTGTTTGGTGGTATTTGATCACTTCTACGTTTTTTATTTTTTGCGCTATAAACAAAAAAAGACTGTCAATTTGGAAAAAAAACTATATTTTTTACTTTTTGCTATAATACAATCCAAAAAAAAAAATATAAGTTTTATATCAGTTTAGGCCAATATGTATTCTTCTACATCATTTTTGGTAAAAAAAATCCCAATAAGCGTATATTGATCGGTTTGCGCAAAAGTTATAGTGTCTACAAAATACGGGATAGATTTAGGGACTTTTGATTTTTTTAAATTGTTTTTATTGGTAATGGCAGCGATCTGCGATTTTTAGCGGGACTGCCGACATTGACAAATCTGACCCTAAGTGACACTTTTTGGAGACCAGTGACACCAATACAGTGATCAGTGCTATAAAAACGCACTGATCACTGTATAAATGGCACAGGCAGGGAAGGGGTTAACACCAGGTGCGATCAAAGGGTTACGTGTGTCCTAAGGAGGTGCTTTCTAACTGTAGGGGGAGTGGACTGACTGGGAATACAAAGAGATCACTGTTCCTGATCACTACTCCCCTGTCAGAACGGGGATCTGCCTTGTTTACATAGGCAGATACACATTCTGCCTCTCTGTGGAGCGATCGCAGGTAGCCGGAGGACATCACAGCTGCCGGCCACGCGCATCGGCTCCGAGGCCTCGGGCACCTGCCCCCTGTATCTATTACACAAGTCACTATACCGGTATGGCAATCTGCGCAATAGAGCCGCCTTGCCGGGCGGTTTTCAAGTGGTTAAAGGATATATATTTCAAATGTGTATTTAGCTGATAGCCCAGAGCAGGGTTTTTCAACCAGGATTCCATGGAACCCTAGGGTTCCTCCAGAAGTTGCTAGGGGTTCCTTGAGCAATGGTCAATTTCTGCCTCTCAGATAAGTTCCCACTGACAACACTGATCTTTTTAGTTGTCTATAAGGGGGTTATCCTTTCCAATGACCACAAGTGTAAGGAGCATTCTTCTCACTGACCATCGCACTAATGTATCATTGGAGATATGGTCGTTATTAGCAGGGGTTCTTTGAGACCAGAAAGTTATGTCAAGAGTTCCTCTGTGTTGAGGTTGAGAAAGGCTGCCCTAGTTTAGCTTTACAATCAATGTTTCAAAATGTTTAAAGAATGAGATGACTATAGTGTTATAGCAATTAAAGAATTACTGTTGCAGAATAATCCTTATTTCTTCTGAAACTGGCAAAATCACCATAAATTTTTTTCTAGAGTAAACTGATCCACCACAATGAATCCTCCCCATAACTCAACCTCATGTATTAAAAGTCATTATACCTTTTTTGGCAGAGAATTGAACAAATGAAGAAAAAGGGACGAAAAGAGGATTTTAACCTCTCCTATTAATGTTACAACCTGGCACTGTCAATTAGCCTGCATTACATTATACTATATAAAATATATCACACCATTAAAATGCCAAGTGCATTAGCAGACAATGTTAAACTGTAGCTGAAAAGTGCAACTTTGTATGACACTTTTAGTTAATTGAGCTACATCGTACAGACACAGAGCAAATTATTGCCTCCTTGAAAGAGGCCTTGATCAAAAATCAGTGCAAACAGCATGTAACATTTAATTAATTTAAATTAATTGGACGCTACAGGAATAGTGTGCCAGTTTTTTTAGGCGGGCAAAAAAGGAACACAAAAAAGGGGTCTGTTTATAAATGTTTTCACATGACTTTCACCAAGAATTCACATATTTTTTAGTTATTCAGTTGGGAAATAGTGTGAAAACATTTATAAATAAACCCCATAGTGTTGCGTTTAAGTAGGGATGAGTTCAGTGGTTGTAATGTACCTTCAAACCAAACTGAACGCTGGCTGTTCGGACGTTCACACGAAATGTTTGGCATGGACGGGTGTGAAATATTCTGGCTGCCAATGATTGGTAATGGCGGGTGCTTGCTCAAAGTATATCATTGTCAACCAATGACGTCACCCAACCTATTCACTTACATGGCTGTGAATTCCCAGCCACATACGCAAATGGGCGAGGATCAAAAGGGTTGCGTCATTGCCTAAATATGGCAACATGGTACATGTTCCCCAGGGTTCGGGTTTGGTATCTGAACTCCTGCAACGCTTGCTGAACCCTGCTTGAACCAAACTCAGGGCATTTCAGCTCATCCCTATTGTCAAGCTGCAATAACAATATTTCAGCCTGGGTAGAAAAGGAAGGAAGGAAGGAAGGAGGGAAGGAAGGAAGGAAGGGAGGAAGGAAGGAAGGGAGGGAGGGAAGGAGGAAGATAGGAAGGATAAAGGAAGGAGGGAAGGCAGAAAAGAAGGAAGGAATGATGGGAGGGAAGGAGGAAGGCAGGAAGAATAGAAGGAAGGAGGGAAGGAGCAAGGTAAAAAATAGGGAAGGAAAGAAGGAAGGCAGGGAGAGAAGGAATGAGGATGATAGCAAGAAAGAGAAGGAGAGAGGAAGAAAATAAGGAAGGAAGGAAAAGAAAGGAAAAAAGGAAGAAGGGCAAGGAATTTAATGCCATTGCCTTTTTATGAAAGACTGAAGTGGTGGATGGAAGGAAGGATGGAGCAGTGCAAGGAAGGTAGAAAGAGAGGGGGAGAGGGAAGAATGAAGGAAGCAAAGAAAGAAGGTACAACAAATTGAACAGAAAAGAAGAGAAAAGAAAAGAAAAAAGAAAGAAAAGAGATGAAGGGCTAAAGGTAGAGAAAATTGAAGGAAGGGAGGGGGATACTGACTGCGGGCACTAAATGGTAATCAGGTTTTTTTTTGTGACTGTGATTCAATCCTCATTTTACACTATATTATCTATGTAATTCCATAAGTATTGTACTTTAACCCCTTCATTGCAAAGATATATATCATTTATGTCATCGCCAACCAAGGAAAAGGTAAAGCAATCACTCTTTGGTATTTTTTGTCACTTTCTCCATCAAACCTATTTCTGAAATATACAGGATAAAAAAAAAAAAAAACCTTGAGTAAAATAATGAATGTATAGGAAACGCATGCTTAGAAAAAAATCTTGTCACTTTTCATTAGTTATGAATTATGGAAGAGTAGAAGCCCTGATTTCATGTGTCACATTGCGTTGCAATGCAGCTCCTCCTGTTCCCATTCTGTTGTCCTGGCAGGCCCACACTGCCCCAGGTATCATGGCTGGGCCATCTGCAGCCGACATCTGTCTCTCTATTGATCAGACGGGTTTAGCACTTGATCAAACAAAGCAGGACAGTGTACATCTCTTTCTACAAGAGAGCAAATGCCAGCCAATGCACTAACACAGCTACAAAAACATTCCATTGCCCTTTCCAAATAATATGGGAGTAAGCTGTAAATGAAAGCAAAACAGAAAAAATTACCATTGATTAGGGGTGTATTTCTTAAGGATTTAACATGTAATTTACCCAACATTCCCCCAACGTTCAGCCATTTGTCGACCAATATTCATATTTCCACATTCCCTCTATTTACCACAGTAGTCTTCAATGGTTTTCAAACAAGATTTGCCTTTTCAATTAACAAACGTATGCTTATGAAGAGAGCACCTCAATGGTTATTTTTTGCTGTTTATTCTACTTTGCTGTATAAATAAATAAATTAACAGCATGTCCCCCTTTCCCCAAATGAACTAGCCTGGCACATGCAGACTGGCATCCCCATAGCAAGAGAGTGGGGAACATGAAGCCCCCCTGCTTTGATTATACTCATCCACATGGACCCCCATCAGCCAACCACAAGCACCCTAACCCAATGCTGACAGGGACAGAGCTCAATGGTACCCCTAATGACCAGAAAGAAGGGGGGGGTGGGGCTCATGTTTTACCTGCCTGCCCCTTCAAGGGGAGAAAATCGTTGGTCACCTCCCCCTGGTGAACTATTGTTAGGACTCCTGACCAGTCCATCTATGTGTGTGGGTAAGAGAAAATGGAATTAAACACCACACCACACATGAACAAAATTCATTTTTTATTCTATTTTTAACTTATATTTACCTTCCCAGTGTCCTCCGATGTGCAAAGATGTTCCACACCATCCACTTTCCAGAAAGTAGCCAGAAAATAAGGCAGTCTCTATCTGACTTGCAGCAGCTTCTATTGAACACCATGAGAAGCTCACAGTGTGCAGTGAAATCAGACAGAGCATTTTCAGTACTGAGGATGAGCGTGTACAATTGTGCAAGACTGAAGGGAATTCTGGAGCTGCAGAAATATTGAAAAATACTTTTAAAAATTATATTAAAGTGGAACTTTACCAATAACACCTTATTAAAAATAATGTTCTTTAGCAAGGAACATACATTCCACATTAATAATTATTCTATCATAATTAGTGCATGCTGTTTTTGTGCTGTGTGCTGTCCCTGTTTCTTTTTGCTGGAGGAAGCTCAGAGCCCCTGAGCAGCAGTAAATCTAGGCTGTCAGTAGATCGGCCTCTAGTGGTTCTGCTATTAGGCACAGTGCCTAAAAATAGAGAGAAACTGAGCATGTGCAAAGCAGGGTGAAACAGTGTATTACTGGATTTTAAACAGTATAGGAACTTATTTTTAATGTTTTACATAGCTATACCTGCAAAAGTGGCCTGCTGGAAGTGATCTATGAGGACTTAAATGGGTTGTAAACCCTCACAGTTTTTCACATTAATGCATCCTATGCATTAATGTGAAAAACCTTTTCTGTTGCAGCTGCCCCAGAGCCGATCGGTCCCGCCGGTGTCTCGGGTCCCCATTAGATAGATCTATAGCAGCGCAGCCATTGGCTCCCACTGCTGCCAATCAAATCCAATGATGTGGGAGCCGGGGGCGGGGCCGAGTCCTGCTGTCTGTGTCAATGGACCCAGGCCCCTCCTCCTTGCCGAGTGCCCCATAGCAAGTCCCACCATAAGACATAGAGAATGGCTCGATCCCACCCCCCGGTCCCTCCTTACTGCCTGTGATTGACTGCCGTATCTCAGCCAATGAGGATGAGGAGACCTGGGTGAGCCACTGCTCTCGTGCCCAATGCTGGATTGAGATAAGAATTAAAGAGAGCTGGGGGGATACTGCACACAGATGCATGAAAAAAAGTTTTTTTTTATCTTATTGCATTCTATTCATAATAATAATAAAAAATCTTCTGTGTGTAGCAGCCTCCCCAGCACCCCCTAATTACTTACATGAGTCCCTTCTCTCTCCAGCGATGTCCATGAGTGTCTAAGCCATCCAGGACTCTCCTCCTGATTGGCTGAGACACGCTTTTGGCTCCCATGGCTGTCAATCAAAGTCAGTCAGCTTATCAGGGGAGAGAGGGGGAGGGGCTGTGTCAGGGCTCCATGTCTGAATGGATACACAGCTCGGGTGTCCCCATAGAAAGCTGCTGGCCAGGCACTCGATGAGGAGGGAGGGGCCAGGAGCACTAAAGAGAGACATGAGTAAAGGAGGATTCGGGCTACTCTGTGCAAAACCAACTGCACAGGGGAGGTAAATATAACAGGTTTGTTATTTAACCACTTCCCGACTGGCTCGCATACTTTTACTGCTGCAGAGTGGCACTGTAGCGCGAATCGCCATTTATAAACGGCGGCTCGTTCGTGTGCGGCTAGCAGGCAGGAGCATGCCACCGGCGGCGCGCTCTCGTGCCCGCCGCACTCTCCAGCAGTGTGGCCCTGCGTCCGGTGGACTCGGTGTTCGCCGGCTACCCGCGATGACCTGGCAGAGAAGAAAAACGGGGAACCGTCAATGTAAACACAGCGGTTCCCCGTTCTGTCAGGCAGCATGTAAGAGATCTACTGAACCCTGTCACTGGGATCAGTTAGATCTCTTATGCCCCTGGCAGCCCAGCCCCCTCACAGTTAGAACACGCCTAGGGAACACAGTTAACCCCTAGATCTCCCCCTGCAGGTTAACCGCTTCACTGCCAATGACATTTATACAGTAATCAGTGGATATTTAAATCTCTGATTGCTGTATAAATGTCATTGGTCTCAAAAAAATGTAAAAAATGTCTGACATGTTCGCCGCAATATCACAGTCCCGATAAAAATCACAGATTGCCGCCATTACTCATAAAAGAAAAAAAAAAAAGCTGTAAAAAAGCCATAAATTAATTCTCATGGTTTGCAAACATGGCAACTTTTGTGCAACCCAATCAATAAATGCCAATCGCAATTTTTTTTTTACCACAAATAGGAGGAAATATATTGGCCAAAACTGATGAATAAATTTGTTTTTTTTATATTTTTTTGGGATAAAAAGTTTAAAATATTGTTTTATTTTTTGCAAAATTGTTGCTCTTCTTTTGTTTATAGCGGTGATCAGAAGTGACGCAGAGGTGACCAAACACCACCAAAAGAAAGCTCTATTTGTGAGAAAAAAAGGCATCAATTTCGTTTGGGTACAACTTCGCACGACCGCACAATTGTCAGTTAAAGCGACGCAGAGCCGAATCGCAAAAAGTGCTCTAGTCCTAACGTTGGAAATTCTTCCGGTCCTTAAATGGCTAACAAAAGAAACAAACAAACAAAAAACTTTACAGTCATTTTAATTAATTTAATCTAATAATTACAGCAGATCCATAGACCTTTTAAATGTGATGTGAGCATATTATTTACAAACTGGTGTTTACATTACAAGGACACATAGGGGTTGATTTACTAAAGGCAAATAGACTGTGCACTTTGCAAGGGCAGTTGTTCCACAGCTTAGTAAATGAAGGGAATCTCTGCTGACTTACACCGTCCAATCATGTGCATGCAAAAAATGCTGGGTATTTTTTTAATAAAACAATGCCACTCCTTTACTAAGCTCTGGAGAAACTGCACTTGCAAAGTGCACAATCTATTTGCCTTAAATAAATCCATACCATTGCATTGGATGCGACTGATATTTGGTTAACCCACCAATACCTCCTGTGACAAAATAGCCGCACTTATGCTGGGAATGATAATGAATACCATAGTATTCCTTCCAATTATAATATCTGTAGACAAGGCACTGCCGTGTATTTTGTAGTAATTAAGTTGCAGGTAAAGATGTAAAATTACATTAGTGAAATCCTAGCCAAACGCTGCCATAGAAGGCAGGGAAAAAATGAATATTGAAAGCTAATTGAAACCGCACTACCTACAAAGATTAAGCTTCTTTCTATTCCAAATACTAAAGGCATTAAAATAACATTTTTAATGCCTTGTCTGAATGAGGCCTGACATTAATGCAAAGCTACATTAAAGCACTCAAATGACCAGCTCTTTTGTAATGTATTCTATATGATCAGACACCGGGTCAGGACTGGGCACGGCGTCTGAAGTGAAATCAAGTGGAAGCTTAATTAAAATATACTTGCAATGGAACTTCACTGAAACAGACACCAGAAATCCCACGTAGGTAGCGGAATACGGCAGAACATCTGAAGGAATCTTCCTTTTTATTACAATAGTGGTGTAGAGGGATGCCATGGAATCGCAAAATAATTTGTCTGTTTAATGTGCGATGGGAGGCAAGCGGTACTCTTTTTGTTGTTCCTTTTAAGATGGATCTGCAACAATGATTGTGGGATGGCAGGCAGCTCATAGCAACCATTTGACATGGACCAATTAGATCCTTGTGCCATTGCCGCTCAGGTTATGAGGAGGACAGGGACAATTTTACATACTCTTTGACAGTACTGGGACAAGTTCATCTACCGTCCAGGGCAAGGATGAGGAACTGCACCCCCTCCTCTACTGTTAATGCATGCCTCCTCTTGTGCTGCTGTGCCCAGGGCAGCTGCCCCTCCTGCCCACCCCTTGCCCCAGTCCAGCTCTTTGAACTTTTGCTTTCCTGCCTCTCTGTTCAGACAGAGGCAATTGTGTGTAAATGAATTGTATGTAGAGTAACCCCTTGCCACCACCTCCTGGCAGTGCTTTAACCCCTTAACGCCTAAGGGTAAAACAAATTGAAATGCCTAAGCACAATTTTGCAAGTTTGACATGTGTTAGTAAAACCGTACATATTGTCACAACTACTGTATCCAGGCGGATTATACCATGTTTTTTTCGGAACAAATTTTTCTTTGGTGGTAAATGGCTATGAATATCTCCTGATTTTTTTGTCAT
Organism: Glandirana rugosa; assembly: GCA_018402905.1. Taxonomy (NCBI): domain Eukaryota; kingdom Metazoa; phylum Chordata; class Amphibia; order Anura; family Ranidae; genus Glandirana; species Glandirana rugosa. The sequence continues at coordinate 95,241 of BLSH010230818.1, forward strand.
TATCAAAGGAAAATTAGCCCAAAATTGTAAAAAAAAAGCAAAAAAATATATATGTTTTTTTAAAACTTGGCTGTATATTTCTTGCTATTATCATAATTCACTGTACCACCAAAGGACAACTAAAAATAAATTCTCCTGCCTAAAACACACTGACACTAACTGACACTGATACTAATTTAAAAAAAAGAAAAATTCTACCCAAAATATGCTGACCGCGACCTTTAACCCCAACCTGGACCCTAACACTAACCCTGGCAAACCTTGATCTTGTTAGTTTTTATTCTTTATTTGATTTTTCACTTTATGGTTGATTACATTTACCTCTCCTGCAGGAAGAGAGCTATATAATGCATTATGTAATATATCCTGTATATACAATGTACCTTTCTCTTCATTCAGAAGAGGAAATAAACACAGGGGCGGGCTCATAGTAACTGATCACTGTGATAGCCAATCAGAGGGTATCACAGCAATCAGGTGACCCAGAACTGACAGTCCCAGGTCCCGACCGTTCCTACGAAACTCAGGGCTGTCGATGAGAGCCCATTCTGGGAGCGCACTGCGTGACATTCTCCAAGCACAAAGGGAGGTACACATATATGCAGCCTAAAGGGTTCTCAGTGCCAGGGGGTGGAGGAAGATTGAGGTTGGATCATGTGACCACTATGGTTGGCTGTCACCGTGGTCACGTGGCTGGGAGCCCTTCCCACTGGCTCAGGGACAGTTAGGTCTGTGTTCTACAGCTTCCATCGCACAGTGTGAGAAGCTCACAGTGTGCAGTTAAATCAAAGTAAGCAACAGACATGGGCACGCCGGGAATTTTCGCATCATTTTAGATGCGTTCGTGGATTGAAGGATTTCGTTTTGGCATGTTCATTCTGTTGAACCAATTCATTTTCGGAATTTGTTTTGTATCTCCGGCATTAGTTTTGTTTATTTGTTGGTCTGGGTGAATTAGAAAAATCTACTGTACTTGTATAAACACCAATGCATCAGCGTTTCCCCACATACACAAACATCATTTCCAGAGTGTGACATTTAGCTCGTCCACAGGAATTTTTTTTTTACGCTAGGCATATCTTATGCATAATTATGTGTGCATGTAGCTTTAAAATGGTATTTGCATAGAGTGAGCATTCCTCCATGTGGCAGTGTGCAGGGGTGCTGATAGTTTGTTCAGGCATTGCACTAGGGCAGGGATATGCAATTGGCGGACCTCTGTTGCAAAACTGCAAGTCCCATCATGCCTCTGCCTCTGGGTGTCATGCTTGTGGCTGTCAGAGTCAGAGTCTTGCTAGGCCTCATGGGATTTGTAGTTCTGCAACATCTGGAGGTCTGCTAATTGCATATCCCTGCACTAGCGGATCTGTGTGGTGCCTATTTCACATTATCACCAGGTTACTGGAGGATCAACTAATATTAAAACAAAAATCATATAAATGCTCAGCTGTCTGTACAGGATAACCGCCAGGCACACAAATCTTTCACTTAAAGTGTTACTAAACCCAGGACCCTGCATTCACGATATCTGGTCTCCAGTGGTGGCTGGTGGGGTTTTTTTTGGGGCACCCTCCCGGCACTTATTCCATTGGTTGCAGACAGGCTCCTATGGGCAGCTTGCTGGCTCCTACATGCCTAGGGCAGCGTGCGGGTTGCGGGCTCTTACGGGTGGAGGGCAGCGAGTGGGTTGCAGGCTCCTTCGGGCGGCGGGCGGGTTGCAGGCTCCTACGGTTGGCGGGCAGCGGCTCCTGTGCCCTCTCTGCATCACGGTGGCTTCCGCCATGCAGCTCCTCCCTCCTCCTCCGAGGCATCAAATAGGATCGCCTGTCCTTTCAGCCAATCGGTTGACGGGTCTCAAGAACCACTTTCTGATTGGTCGGCAGGAGGATCAGTGTGGCGATAGTGAATAATCATTCGCTACTGTCACACAACTGGGTGGGATCAGGGGGGGAAGTGCTCTATGCCCCGAACCTACCCTTTTTCTAAGCTTATTAGAGCCTCTGGCTCTATTTAAGTGCTTCAAAAAAAAAAACACCCCCTCATTGGAATCCATGTGTACAGTGCCCTACATGTAGATCAGGGGCTGGACACATGGATGGGGGGGGGGGGGGGGATGCCCGTACGCCTCTAATGGACAGGCCACCACTGCTGGTCTCCCACAGGATACAGAACATGGAAATGCAGTCATTTTAGTAAATATAAACTGCTAAATACCTTTTTCTCATCAGCTGTATATAGCAGTCTTGTGCCTTCTATCAGTGCCTGGTTAAAGCTTTTAGGAGGAGTTTTCATTCTCCCTTGATTGTCCTATGAGAATGCAGGACCCCTGACCCTCTGCCTGGACAATGCTGATTGGCCATGTGCTGGTCACATGCAAATCACCAAACTGAGAATGTGCAGTGTGCCCCCACGGCTCTGTACTATCAGCAGATAAATTGGGGACAGTGGAAGAAGGGGAGGATCAGAGAAGACAGGCTCAAACAGCCTTTTTACACAGTGCAGAGGATTAACCCCTTAGGTTCCACAGTAAGTATAACAAGCATGCTTTACTGCATATACAGACTGGTTTTATTGTTGTGGGTTTAGTAACACTTTAAATATATTCTTTAAAGGTCAGGTCACAATAGATATAAATTCACTTTGCATTCACTAAAGGACATTGCAAACTCAAATATTACCCTGTAAAAGTAGTGGTGACATCAATGTGGTGTACCTGGCCTGTGCCAGAGAGTAGAGCTGTGGGAGGGACTCAGTAGGCTCCACCCACTACAGGCTGTCTGCAGAAAACTACAGGAGGGGGCGGAGACAAGACCAGTCCCCCTGCACAAGGAGAAGGAGCAGCAGTGACTGGTCTTTATTACAGGAAACTCCTGTACAGAGGTAAAATCTCATACTGGATGACTGCACAGATCTGGAAGAAATACACATGATTCCAGGAACTATACACATGATGAATGTATCTAGACAATATCTGCTTATCCCGAAGTTCAACTTTGAAGTTGCTAGTTTGCTTGAATACTTTTTTCAACAGGCTCACTTCATAGAAAGAATAAAGAATTGAGGTCTCCTTTAAGCCAGGTCTTCTCCTAGAATCTGGCATTTCATGTGACCTCACCTACCCTAGTGACACCCATCTCTGGGCCACAACGCCAGCAGTGACCCACATCTGATTGAGCCAATAAAGATTCCCATATATCAGGATTTTAGCTCTTTTTTATTATGGATTTTAAAAGCTTTGAATAATGTTTCTCAGGGCTTGCCAACACTTACCGTGTTATTTATGGCAGCATGCTTAGAGAATTCCCTTTAGTGTCGGAGACTATATTCTGTATACAGCCCAGCTTAGCTAATTGAGTGACTGCCCCTGTTCATGAATGTACCCTGTATCCACTGAGCACTTTAATTATATATTCCAGTAAGGAAATAAAATAAAATCTGAACTCCAGTTAAATAGCTAAATATACAATTTATACCGTATACATACATAAGCACCGACCTGGCAAAGGACTTATGTCTGTCCATGCAGTCCTGAGATTTACACAGCTCAGCCAGCTACCCAGCCAGCAGAGCTA
>BLSH010230818.1:98822-120418 GCA_018402905.1 Glandirana rugosa
CCCCCCCCCCCCCCCGACTTCCTCCCTTGACGAGTGTCTTCCAAAAAAATGAAAGTACGTCTCTTACGTAATTCCATTTCTTGCAAGACGAAAATCTTGGGAAACGGAAATTTAATAACATTTATGGACTTAAACTACACTAGAGCCGGGGACGTTAGGGGGTATGTCGTCGTGAGTCTGACCTTCTCCTTTCCCGTCATGAACTCGGGGACTCCATAGGACATACGGGTACACGACCGTTCCTAGTACTACTACCCTCATTTGTTGATTTTCTAATCGAGTTAGCCAGACGACGACGAAAAAATGACAGGTTAGTGTCCGTGTCTCTCCTCATGATCCTTGCCAGCACATGGGCATACAGGATACCTCAGGGGCTCAAGTACTGCCCTTTCCTCTTCCAGTCTGAGTGCTGCTGTATGGGGGATTGCAGGGGCCGAGATCACATCAAATTCAGGTATTTACAATAATTTAAAGGCAAAGGGTTCTAAAAGCAGAACGTTCTTTACCTTAATGCATTCTCTGCATGAAAGTAAAAAAACCTTCTGTGAGCAGTTCCCTCCTTCAGCCCCCCCCCCCCCCCATACTTACCTGGGCCCCATCTCTATTGAGCGATGTGCACAAAAGCAGATGCACTCTCTGCTCTCTCTTCACTGGCCATAGAGGCAACAGTGGGAGCCTCTACTGTCTGACTACTGTCAATTACAACCTGAGAGGAGAGAGCGCGGGGCGGGGCTGAGACACGCTGTGTGTATCAATGGACACACAGAGCCTGCATGAGTGTAATCATAGCAAGCAGCTACTCGGTGATGGGAGGAGCCAAGAGCACCAGTGTTATGTCAAATTAGCCAACTCGTCAGAAACTCCAACTACGTTACTTCCGGTTTATTTAAACCATCAGTATTTGGACATTTTGACAAATTGCAGTCTGGACACAATGCCGGCAACCGAACACAGTCTGCTACAGGAATATATCGCTGTTTTGACAGCACAGCAGCTAACGAGGACAAAGTTGTCGCCGCCTCCGAGGCAGCCATTTTGTTGGTTAGTTTGGAGCAGGGTAACAATCTTCGCTCATAATATCGTGCACCGGACTGTATTCAGTTGCCGGTGTTGTGTCCAGACAGCAATTTGTCAAAATCTCCAATTACTGATGGTTTAACCACTTCAATACCAGGAACCCCGCTTCCCGCCCAGACCTATTTTCAGCTTTCAGTGCTGTCTCATTTTGAATGACAATTGCGCAGTCATGCAATGCTGCACCCAAACAAAATTTTTATCACTTTGTTCCCACAAATAGAGCCTTCTTTTGGTGGTATTTGATGACCTCTGCAGTTTTTATTTTTTGCGCTACAAATAAGAGAAGCCCGAAAATTTTGAAAAAAAAAAAAGTTTTTCCCGGTTTCTGTCACAAAACTTTATAAATAAGCACATTTTCTCCATCATTAATGGGCCCTGAAGCTACACTGACGGGCACTGATGAGGCAGTACTGATTGGCACTGATGAGGCGGCACTGATGAGGTGGCACTCAGGGCCGGATTAAGAGCATCGTGGGCCTGGTGCTGTGGATTTTGTTGGCCCTTTTTATGGAAATAAATGCAATGAAAATGCAAACAATTTATGTTAAAACAAATGAAATATTGAAACAAATTCAATTAAATAGAGAGGGGGGTGAGAAATAGAGGAGGATGGGTGTAAGAGAGAGGGGGTGAGGTGAAAGAGAGGGGGTGGGGGGTGAGAGAGAGAGTGGTGAGAGAGAAATTTACATATCAATCATGTGTACACTACACACAGAGCAGGGCTGGGCAGCATTAGTGACTCACTCATACCACTGGGCTGGGCCTATCTTAAGGAAGGGGCCTGGAGCTGCATCTCCAATAGCCCCTATGTTAATCTGGCCCTGGTGGCACTGACTGATGATGAGGCACTTATATGAAGCACTGATAGGCGGCACTGATAAGCAGCACTGACACCCACTGATAGGTGGCACTGATATGCAGCACTGACTGGGCACTGATAAGCGGCACTGAAGGGCACTCATAGGCGGCACTGATGGGCACTGATTGGTGGCACTGAGCACTGATAGATGGCACTGATGGGCACTGATAGGTGGCACGGGTAGGTGGCACTGGTAGGTGGCACTGGTGGACACTGATGGGCACTGATAGGTGGCATTAGTGGGCAATGGTGGGTGGCAATGACAGATTGCACTGTCAGGCTGTCATTCCCTGGTGGTCATGGGTGGCATCTGAAATTAGCACTAAGTGCCATCAATGTTGGGCTTTGTGCCCCTTACCTTGTGGTCTAGGGTGGGCTCCCTGGTGGTCTAGGATCGGCTCCTTGGTGGTCAGGATCGGCTCCCTGGTCGTCTCACTGGTGGTTTCTGGGTGGGCATTCCCTGGTGGTCCTGCTGGGCTCCCTGGTGGTCCTGGGTGGCGATCTTAGGGGGGGGCTGCGCTGATAAACATTCAGCGCAGACCCCCCTGTCAGGAGAGCTGCCGATCAGCTGTTTACACTGTGGCGGCTGATCACGTGGTTAAGTTCTTTACTGAGATCGCTAATGCGGTGGGTCAGACTGACACACCGCACCATCAATCGCTGTGATGCACGCCCCCACAGGTGCGTGATCGTGGGTTATTCTGAGGACGTCACCGCCCGGCCGTCATTTGTCTATAGGCTGGGCGGGAAGTGGTTAAATAAACCGGAAGTAACATAGTTGGAGTTTCTAACGAGTTGGCTAATTTGACAGAACACTGGCAGAGGACCTCAAGATCAACCAGCAAAACCATTGCTCAGAGCAGATAAGTATAACGTATTTGTTTTTTTTTTTTTTAAATGGTTTCTGATCACTTTATTCACTGTTTTTCTCATATATACTGTATACATATAACATTTAACAGGGAAGCTTGCTGTGCAGTAAACCTAAGAACAATCTCCGGGATGCCTCTGAGAACAGCCAATATAAAGAGAAAGTGAATTTCTTCTTCAACCAATTCTAAAAATAAGTAAATAGAACAGCATTTGAGCAAAATGAATCCATGGAACAGATTGCACGTCTTTTAGGTCAAGGTCTGTTCAGTCGTCTACAAAAGTCAGAGAGCCAATTAGAGAAGGAAGACAGGAAGATCTTGTTTCATTAATAGAAATGTGTGGTTGGCTTTGGACAGAAATGAAGCAACCATTTATAATGAATTACAAAACTGCTTTTCTTTCAATTATAAGTGTTGCTCTCTTTTATAAATGTGTTAGAACGGAGTTCCAACCAAAACCTTCTGTCAGGCTTTTATTGCAATCTGTGTCACCACCGGGGACATTCTGACCCAATGACCACACACTAATGCTGGGTACAGGTCGCCATACTACCACATCTGATGTTAGTGCAGCGATCTCCCCACTGAGCTATTGTGTTCTGATAGGGGGGGGTCATTGGCTTGCGAGCGCTGATCGGATGCTGCTTTTTCAGCATGCTTGTTTGACAGAAGGTGGTCATGAGACCGGCTTCTGTCAGATGAGGAGCTGTACACATGGGCTGTAAGTTGCCCGGTTCCTGCTGAACCGACCATTTTCAGACGATTTTCGGCCTGTCTCTCAGTTGCTGATCCTACATTGTTCTTTGAGTTGCTGCAGCAGATTCCCATTCACTTCAATGTTGCATCCTGCATCAAAAATCTGAGGATGTGTTTGACCCAATTTGTATTTTTTTTTTAAGGTAGCATGGTTCCAATAATTTTTTTTTTTAAGGTAGCACGGTTCCAATAAGTTTTTTTTTTAAGGTAGCACGGTTCCAATAAGTTTTTTTTTTTAAGTTAGCATGGTTCCAGTAAGTTTTTTTTTGTAATGTAGCATGGTTCCAATAAGTTTTTATTGCAGGTCAAACAGCAATTTCAAGCAGCACTAAATCCAGAAGCAAAAAAAGCTCTTAAAAACAACACCTGACTACACAAGCACTTAAAAAGAAACCTAACCCACCATTCCTTCTTTTAGGCTCGATTCACACTGGTGCAATGCAGGAAACCCTGCAAATCTAGTGCGGGTTCCCGCATCGCACATGAATCCCTAGCCATTTCACACTGCCATCTGTGAACTGTTGCGAATGTCAATACAAAGTTAATGACACCCCAGATTGGTTCACAGATCGCAGTGCAAACTGTGAATTCAGACAGGAATCGGATCGCATGGGTGTGAACACCCATGCAATCCAATTCCAGTGTGGACCAAAAAAAGGTCCTGCACCATTTTGGTTCAAATGCGATGCAAATTGATGCAAAAAAAAATGCAAAAACAATCCGTATGGCTGAATTTGCATTGCACAGCACATCATGAGAACCGAGCATTAAGCCCTTATTACCTTGTTCACTGGGTGGAGCTACAATAGCATACTCACCCACCCTGTGAATCCAGCGCTGTCCAGATTTAATCCAGTGAAAGCTGCCATAAGCCCAGTTTTGCTCCACTATCTTGTTATTGACATTAACTGCTCTCATTGAAAAATCCAGCATATACAACCACAAAAACCTGGAAACAGAATCCACGTCTGATCCACCTTGTGTCTGCTAAGGCCCAAGCTGAACTCTGTAATCCAGTCAAGAACTTCTAGTTAGCCTTCTCCCCAGACCACACCCCTCCCCCACTCATTGGCTGGAGGAGAGACATTTGAGTTATTAGGTGGCAAAGAGTGGCATGGAAACATAGGAGAAGGGCAGGCAAAAAATTGGTTGTCTTGTCTGCATTGCCACAATTTAAATGGACACTTAAACGTGTGAGGGTATCATAGTGGCACAATGATTAGGAATGATTTCTTGCAGCACTAAAGTCCTGGACACTATTAGCCTATTAATGCCCATCCATATTTCAATGGGGGGGGGGGGTGTCATTTTCACCTAAAGCTGTTAGCCTGTTTCACCTAATAACAGATTAATCTGTTAGCCCTTAGCAAAGACACCTGCAAACACTTGATGTATTTGGCATTAAATGAAATGAAGTATTAAACTGCAACATCTGAAACATTTTTTCCTCATTGAGCTTTACAGGAATTTATCGTGTAATTAATTAAATACATGATGTTAATAATATAAATAATAATTTTCCAATGCCTCTCTTCTAAGGTATTTCGGTATCCTGTGGCTCTGCTGCATGGCACCATATTGCTGATGAAAAAGTGATTGTAAAGGAAACATTTTTACTTTTACTTAAAAAATAACAAACATGCCATACTTATCTGCTCTGTGTAGTGGTGTTGCACAGAGCAGCCCCGATCCTCCTCTTCTCTGGTCCCCCGTCAGCGCTCTGGGCCCCTCCCACCTTGCTGAGTGCACCCATCGCAAGCCCCCATAGCAAGCCAGAGCATGGCTCAGCCCCACTCCCTGCTCCTGCCTCACTGGGTGTGATTGGCAGCAGCAGGAGCCAATGGCTTCTGCTGCTGCATCTCAGCCAATAAGGGGGGAGAGACCTTGAAGAGCTTTGGGTCTTGTGCACATTGCTGGATTGAGATCAGGTTTAGGTAACTATTAGGGGGGCCTGAGAGGGGAGCTGCACACAGCTCATACAGCCTTTATAACCACTTTAATCTCAGATTCATTTTCCTTTGCCCAGTGTTTCTCTGCCCCTGTGATATCAAATGCTGATTTTGCCAGTGACAGGGAAGTAAACAACAGAATTATAACATGGAAGCTTTCTCAGGTACAGTGTCACCCTAATAGGGGCTGCTGTCTTAACTTGTTCTTTCCCAAAGCAGTAGGCCACCATTCACACAGGCAATAGTCCATTCACTCTGGCTCCATTAAACAGTCTAGGGTATGGGTGCTCAAGCTGTTGCAACACTACAAGTACCATCGTGCCTCTGCCTTTGGGAGTGATTCTTGTAACTGTCAGTCTTGCAATGCATCATGGAATGTGTCATTTCACAACAGCTGTAGAGCCACAGGTTGAGCACCCATGGTCTAGGGCAGTGGTTCTCAATCTCAGTACTCAAGTACCCCCAACGTGCCATGTTTTGGGAACTTCTCTTAGATAAAATAGCTCTTATCAGTACCATGTCATTGATATTGATTTAAAGCAGCTGTGCAAAGTAAAGGAAAGCCTGAAAACATTGCCCGTTGGGGGAACTTGAGGACTGAGGCTGAGAACCACTGGTCTAGGGGATGACTTGATTTATTGCTTGAAAAACTTTTAACAAGAGAGGGCTTGGAGAAGTATGGGATACTCCAGTAACAAGTGGACATACTTCACTAGTTGAAACTTCTTTGAGTAGACTGTAAACCAATAACCAAGGGGAAGGCCATAACTGTAAGAGCAGTCTCAGAGGAAAAAGTACCACTAGCCCCCAAACACACAGTCATTAGATTCTTGAGCTTGGGTCAGAACTCACAATTTCCCATGGCAGCTGCACACCTCCAAGCTCCCACCAGGCACTCTTCAGTTTGATCCTCCAAATCCTTAGCTCCAGATGTAATTAGAAGTAAGCCTCCCAGCTCTGCTGTAGCTGGGACCTTGATGGCCATCAGCAGACTTCAGCAGGACTGCTTCAAAGGGGCTGCAAAGTTCTCTGGTAGGAAAAGCACATGGCTGCTCCAGACCCCAGGCTATTTATTTAAACACCTACTGAGCACACCTCCCTAGGGATTGGTTGCAGCACAATAAATATTCAAGCTGCCCATTTGAATCTCCCAGGCCTCTATATTCTGGAAGCCTCCAGAATTCAGGGGGAAGCAATCAAACCTGCAGCCTGTGAGATCCAGAAGAGCCCAAAGAAATCACCAGCTGCTCTAAGGATTACGGAGGAGGCAAAAAGAACGAAATGAACCTGCTATCCTAGCAACCTACCTAGGAGGGTGCTGCACAGGGCATAGCTGAACATCATAGAGGAATTAAGAGTCAAGCAAGATGGTGCCCCAGATTTCACCAGCATTGTATCGAATGAAATCACAGGAAGGGTATGGGGTAATCATTACTTTACAATTGATAATTTATTTTTTGTTATTCAGAGCCGCCATTTTTGAGTAAAACTGGCTGATGACAGATTTACGTTAAAGCCCTGTGTAAAAACAATACTAATATTAATAATATGGCAATATGCTAATATATTCTAATATTCTTGTAGATTCTTTAGGACACTAGTGTTTTCTCCCTTGCAATAATAAACCACTGCCACCTTCCTCCTTTAAAATTGTTTATGCTAATGAACCCAAACAGCACCAATGTGTTTAGACATTGTTACAGGCTTATTTCACTGATACCATGGCTTATACTAATTAGTCATTACCAGAATGCTTACACGGCCAACATAATAAGTGTTTTCCCTGGCATGATAAAAAAAATGAAAGCGACAACCTCAAAGTAAAATAAAGGAAATAACGATTAAAATTATAACCTCCATTGGTAGCCGTACAAAAGGCTCATTTATCCCTTCCGCCCACCTGGTGTATGGAGCGCGGGGCTAATGTGGCGTATTGTTATTTTCTTTCTATGCATATCGTGAAATCTAACCTTCTCCATTCATTTCTGCTGCTTGCTCCTATTATCTACATTCCACGCCTGCTTGTCGCTGAAACGTGTTAGATGAGTTAATAGAGAGCCAGATATAAGGATTTCGGTGCTGACGACATTTTTTAATTGAACGTTTGTAGAGATTGGATGCTGTGCAGTATGCCGGAAATGGTTGGGACAAGATGACAAAAATCACAGAAGTACTTCAATACTAGAGATTTCGATTTTCATCCGTGGCCTTAATTAATTGAAGAAGAGCTCCACCCAAAATATATATTTGGTTACTTTTGGGAGACATGCAGCAGGATCCCATTACTGTATATCATTGTTATTTTAGTTTTCTGGCATCATATACAGTGCAGGGCTATTAACACTGCATTGTATGTAGTGGGGCAAACGTGCAACCATGGATGGGAGCACACTCATCAGATTTTGATGCATTTTTGGTGGAACAAAAACGCATGAAAAATGTATTTCTTTTATTTATCTATGACATTTTTCACACCAATGAGCTTCACATGTGGTTCATTTTTAAAGGTCCTGTATGCTGCTTTTTTGATGCATGTTTAACCACTTGAAGATTTACCCCCTTCATGACCAGGCCATTTTTGCGATACAGCACTGCCTTATTTTAACTGACAATTGCGCGGTCGCACGATGCTGTACCCAAATAAAATTTGTCTTTTTTCCCCCACAAATAGAGCTTTCTTTTGGTGGCATTTGATCATCTCTGTGGTTTTTATTTTTGCTCTATAAACAAAAAAAGAGCAACAATTTGGAAAAAAAAAACTATATTTTTTACTTTTTGCTGTAACACATATCCAATAAAAAAAATTGAAAAAAATCAAATGTCTTCATCAGTTTAGGCCAATATGTAATCTGCTAAGTATTTTTGGTAAAAAAATACCAATAAGCATATATTGATTGGTTTGCGCAAATGTTATAGCGTCTACAAACTATGGGAAATATTTATTATTTATTTATTATTACTAGTAATGATGGCGAGCAGCAACTTATAGCAGGACTACAATATTGCTTCGGACACTAACTGACATTTTTGACACTTTTTGGGGACCAGTCACACTAATATAGTGATCAGTACTAAAAAATAGGCACTGTCACTGTACTCATGACACTGGCTGGGAAGGGGTTAACATCAGGGACGATTAAAGGGTTAACTGTGTGCCTAACTGGCGTTTCCTTACTGTGAGGGAGGTGCTTGTATTAGGGGAAGGCATGGATCAGTGCCTCTGCTTTGCAGGAACACAGAATCCATGCCTTCTGTACTGATAGAAGTACAGAAATTCTCTCTTTGTACCAAAGTATCGGTGGGGGCCAGTGGACATTGATTCCGTGGTACCCGCCGATCAGCTCCCGCTATGTATAATCACAGTGGGAGCAGACCGCCGGCGGCGCCCCAGACCCGGAAGTGTCAGATCATGTACTAGGTACCTGATCTGGCGCACAGTGGCCACCCTGCCACAGAATATCTATGGTGGGCGGTCTGCAAGTTGTTAAAAAGCACACCAAAAATGCACCTTTCTATTGAAATAAATAGAAAATGCATCAAAAACATGGTGTATTTTTTGAGTCACATGCCCAAGTTCCACAGGTTCATGCTAGGAGTCAAGAATCCAGAAAACGCATTGGAAATGCATAAAAAAAGCATAAGATAACACATATGCATTTTTACCAAGCTTTTTCAGTGAACCAGTGTGATAGGGCCCTTAGAGAGGAGGCTGTGGCGGACTGGTCGCACCGCTCGAGAGACCCTATTGGAAACAATTAAGTATTTACACCCTATTTTGACACCCCTAGACATGACAAGCATTTAAGACATACAGTGCGGACCTGGAAATACAACCAAAAGTGAGGGCATTCTACTACAGTTTGTGGCACAGAAATGCCAATTTTAAAGTATAACTAAAGACCCCTGTATGACAGTCTAAACCTGAGCCAAATCACTTTTTGTGATTTACAAGCCTCAAAAAGTGAACAAAACTTTCTTTACTTTCCATAACTAATCCAAGTCCTCCTTCATGTCTGTCTCAAGTGCTCCCCCTCCCAGACACTGCAGCTCACAGTAGGAGGCGCGATAGAGCAACAGAGGCAGTGCTGTCAATTTAGAAAGCAGTGGCCAGGACTAGGAGTGGTCAGATGGTGATTGACAAATGACAGGCTTGTGACAAATGTGCCATGCCCCCAAATTTGTTTCATTTTGATTCGTTAAAGTGGTTGTATACTTGCAAAAAAAAAAAAACCTGTAAGGCAAAGGCATAATGAGCTAGTATGCATGCATACTAGCTCATTAAGAAATACTTACCTTAGAACGAAGCTCTGACGGGTCCGCTCGGTCCCCGCAGGGGGATCCTTTCAGGTTCGCAGCTCCGGCACTGTGAGTGGCCGGAGCCACGAGACGTCACTCCCCCACATGCGCGCGGGAGCTCTTCTTTCCCACTGACTTTCCGGCAAGGTCCAGCGCTATGCGCCAGGCCTTTGCCGGGACATCACGGTGCATGTGCCCTGATGTCATTAGCTACATGAAGGGCAAATATCTCCTAAACCGTACAGGTTTAGGAGATATTCATTTTACCTAGGAGATATTCATTTTACCTACAGGTAAGCCTTATTATAGGCTTAGTTGTAGGTAAGAATCAGTAAAAGGGGTATACAACCACTTTAATCTAGTTATTTTGTTTAGTTAAATTCGGTTGATTCGTTCAATTTGTATTCTAAATTTTGGAATTTTCTTTTGAATTTACCGATTTTTTCTGTCAAAACGAAAATGTTATGTTTTCGATTTGAATGCGGCAAAGTGAACAAACAAAAGAAAAATCTTCATCAAATGATTACAATGACTCTTTAAATCACCTTTGGTGTAACAAAAACAGCATTATTTTGAAATGGTACTTTAATAACACACAAAGTCTTTGATTTCAGCAATATGTGTACAGTTAGAATTTGATTGGAGTTCAATGTAAAATTTGATTCGAATTTCAGACCGAAATTCCAAAATTCGGAAGAATTTCGTTACGTTATGCGGAGCATTCGGTAATTTGTTTATATTGTAATTTGGGAATTTGGATATATCCGAAACTCCGAATAATGAAAAACTTGTCCAAATATTAATTCAGAACGAAACAAACTGCACATGTCTACCCAACATTATATCATCATACATACCTCCCAACTTTCTGAGATGGGAGCAAGGGACACCTATTAGCAAAAGTATGTAGGCATAGGACACACCCCCTGCCACGCTCACTTACAGGAGAATTATACCAAGAAATGACTGGTTAAATCCACAAGTGTTTTTTTTTTTTACCACTACTATTTCTTTATACTGACTTTTGAAATCTACAAATGCAGCAATTTAGAAATTAGATGAAAGGCTCTGGGAAAGACATTTTGAAAGCTAAAAAGTGCATTTTATATACAGCTATATAGATCAGACCAAAATAAGAGACAAATGAGAAGGAAAGAGGGACAGAGGGATTTTGTTCTGAATCAGGGACAGTCCCTCAAAATCAGGGACAATTAGGAGCTATGCCACTGTAGTGCAAGCAGGCACAGAGTACATGAGAGTGGCAACTCTGCTCTGAATTCAGGAGCAGTGCAGCATTGTTTCCACAGCATCACGGAAAGCTGAATTTGGTGGACTGCACTGGCAGGGTCAAAAGATATATTGGGGATTTGCCGGGAGACTTTTGCCGGGAAATCTTTCGAGAAAATTGAAAGCGCAAATGCCCTTATCATTAACGTGGAACTTCACCTGAAAGGGGGTCTTCCGCTCAGCCTCTTCCTCCCAATCCTCTTCCATTTTGGAGGGTTTATTACCAGAACAGGTACCAATTTCTGACAGGTACTCACTCCCACTTACATTCTGCTTACCTAGGCAAGCAAAGCGAAAGGTCACCCCCACCCTCCCCATCTGCCCACAACTTCCTGGGACACATTACATGTTCCAGGAGACTGAGGGGCCATTCAGAATGTGCAGTGCGTCTCGCCCATGTGCAGCAGGAAGTCGTCTGTGAAACACCAGGAAATCACAGCTGGCTTCCCACAAGCAAGATGGCGGGGACCTGAAGACCGGCAAACAACTGGCTCGTGTGATGACAGCCCTGGATCCCTGGGCTGGTGAGTGTCTGTATATTCAGTATTTGTAGCTGCTGAGTTTTATTTATTTTTTTTTAATCTGACTAGAGCTCCTCTTTAAAGTGCATCTATGATCAAAATGTAAGATTTAATATTCATTCTAGCCCACTTTGAATGAACCTGGGTTTGAAATGTACTTTTTCAAGAATCCCACACATTTACTTCCTTGAATTTTGTGATACATTTTTTTACTATGACATTTGAGTAGGTTTATGAGATATTCATTTTTCCGACAGGCGACCCTTATCATAAGCTTACCTGTAGCTAAAAATTACATTTGGGGGCATACAACTGCTTTCAATGGACTGATATTATGAGAGTTTCCTAATCCACAGCAAGCTAGTGCTATTGATCTTTGGAGCACAGTATGTGAACGATCCTAAAGCCTATAGTGATTCTGTCACTCTGACTCTGGAGCTGGCACCAGGATATACCTGAAGCTGTCTTGTACAGTAGACCCTGAGACCCCGATATTCCAGGCTGTTCTGATCTTCAAAGTCTCCATAATTCCTGGTGGTGTTGAAGCATGTCACTCTATCTGACCCCTACTACCTTCCTATTTGTCTATCACTATGACTGGCTGCCACCATGGCCAGCAAAAATGTTCAGGAAGCAGTAAGGGTAGGGAATTTTTCACTCTACCATGGAGTGTTTGAGCTTTACCCATCAGAATGGCCTGGATTTTGGTCGTAATGTGAACGTTTTTGGATTGTGCTGCATGGCTGTGCAACTACCTGTATTGTATATAAGACAGCATTTTTTTAAATCTGAAAATGATACACTTGTTTTTTCAACTACATCAAATGTATCAAAGCCTCCCTGCTGAGGAAGTGTCCCCAATCGTTAAAATCCACCATTGGGAAATTGTTTGTATAAATTCTACCACTGAGGCTAAAAAAACTATGGGCAATTTTAAGTGGAATTCATATGGAAGACAAAATTTTTGTATGCCTGGGTGACAAGTGACTAATACTATACATTAGAGTGCTAACAAACTATATAAATATATCTCTGTTGAGTAAAAAATAACATGTATATATAATATATATATATATATATATATATATATATATATATATATATATATATAAATATATATATATAGACTCTTATGAAATAATAAACACTCTATAATACATTTTGTAATTATGTGCAAAAAAATATGTATAACAATGAATAGATGTGCAAATATATTAAATGACTAATCCAATGAATATAGTCCTAAAAATCTCCAATTCCACCAAAATATAGTGAGTGGATCTTCTTGAGTCTTCACACAACAGACACCACCATGCCCTCCAGCAATAGTATTTGTGCTCTCTTAAAGGAATAGCATTGATCCTAATTGGTAGTGTGAGCACGGGGACCTTTCTATTTGATTATAACATTTTTAAATATAACTACCATAAGTACCTAGATCTGCCTTGATATCATTATGCTGTAATACCCTCCAAAGTAGGGCTCAATCTGGGAGAGGGAGGAGCAGCACCCTAAGCCTATCAGTTTCTGCCTCCATACCCAGTTCTGTCTGTCTCCCTTCCTGAACCTGCTTACTGGAGGAGAGAGCAGGGGGGTGACCTCATGAGTGCCATGAGGCTAAAGTAAGTTGATGACTTCTTGCCACTACATTTATGATTTAAATAAAGTGGCAAAAAGTAAGGTCACCATACCTGAACACCATTACAAATATTTTGGCAGCTAAGACAGTTTGCAGATATGTTTTTGAGTTATGTATTTCGCTGTTTGCCTGGAGTTAACCTTAAACATTAACCAAAACTAAAATATCAGTTTTGGGTGGTGTGATCTCTTAATAGGTATATCAGGCTGATATTGTGGTAAACTGTACGAATGCAGAGTTATATTAGATGACCTTTGGCTCATTATTTAAAACAAAGTCCTTGCCAAAAGGCATGTGATTTAGATGAGGATACTGACAAGCTCGTACGAAACAGCGTAGAGACCTACAGTGCATGTTCCTGAGACACGCTCAACTCTAGGTGGTGATATTAGTCTTTCAACGTCATTAGCACTTAAAATTCAGCAAGTTCACCCATTTCTTTAAAGAAGTAAATTAAATGCAACTAGACACATTCAATCAGGATTAGGAAATTCATACCTGGCTAGTGTGGGTAATGCCTGGCTGGCCAGAGATTAAAGTGAAGACTTCCAGAAATTTATATTATAGAATACGGAAAGTTCCCATTATCTCATTAGAATTTCAACAGATCCAATTAAAAAGATAACAGTAGCAGGGATATCAGTCAATATCAGCAGCCGACGTATTTTAACAAACCCGTTGGTCTATGAATTCTAATGGGTTTCATTAGAAATGTGTCTATGAGACAAATAAGAATCCCTTTACATGTAAAACAAACATTAGCCGGTCTATGCAAACATTGTAATGATTTTAAAAGAACAAGGCACATCTGCTCCGGTTTCATCCGGCATTAATGTCAATGTAAAGTGCCGCCGAGGTTTACAGGCTTTCCATCGTGGCTGCTTTCCCCGTTGTCTATTTTTTTATGTATCACAATGTCGGCTGATAACAGGATTTAGGGCTATAATATTGGCACAAAGAGATAGGTGTGTAGACCCAGACGAAAGACGTTGTAAATCTATATAAGTCATTAGAATACTCAGGGAAAAGGCATCTGTTTCTCAAAGAGGAGAGATGGTAGCTGTGGTCATGTGTTTTGTCTATCGGACCTCCAGCACTCAGACTGGGAAGGTGTTTGATACTATCGGGTACAAGAATTACACACCTTCCCTTCTCAACAACACCCCACCCTCCAACAATCCTGACCCTCCCATCAGGAACCACATCCAGTACTTCCACTCCTTCTCTTATCCCCAAATAGGAAAAAGTGGAAAGATTAAACCAAAATTGATTTCATAGTGAAGTTACCAATATTTCCTTTACTAAAATGTGTTCAAGATTAGTCTAAAAGTTTGCCATTCGAACTGCCTAAGTGGAATTTGTTTTTCAAAACAAAGAACACATGGCTTTGTTTTGTAAATTTTTTTATAAACAAGAGGTTAGGGGTCCACTGTTTCTGTTTCACTGGAACTTCACCATAAAAGGGAAGTTCCGCTTTATGCCCCCCCCCCCCCTTCCTCTACCACGCTTGGCACATAACATTTTTTTGGTGTGGGCTTGTAAAAATCTCACCAGTTACTGGATGAAAATATTTAGTATTCTTTCAAAGATCACTGGTATTATGCCATTTCCCTCAGAATAATAGTAATCCATGTGCTGTTGGCAGCCAATTTGGTTATTGGTAGGCACTGGAAGGATGACCTATGTTGCCCAAGTTAATCTCTAATATTTCTATGAAAAACTATTATCCTCCAGAGTAGCCGCTTGCTCCTCCTTTGACAAAAGCTGGAAGGCATGGGTGGATTGGTACACTTGATACTCAGTTCTGCTAACTTGGTGTGTGTATTAAATTAATCATAATTTCTTTAATATGTATTCTATAACTGTTGAACTGAACTTTCTTACAGTTGCTAGGCCCTGCGTGGCCACTATATTTGACTTCTAGACTGTTTATGTCTTTATTTTTTTTCCTATAAAATAGCTTGTATACTATTCTTCTTATCTGGTATTGTTGAAAACTCAATAGAAATTTATTGGAAAAAAAAAATAAATTTTGTGGAGCGAATACCTAGTTTTAATCTCCTAGGCCAGTGGTTCTCAACTTCAGTCCTCAAGTACCCCCAACAGACCATGGATTGGGAACTTCCCTTAGATTAAATAGCTCTTATCAATACCATGTCATTGATATTGATTTACAGCAGCTGTGCAAAGTAAAGGAAAGCCTAAAAACATGGCCCGTTGGGGGTACTTGAAGACTGAGGTTGAGAACCACTGGCCTAGGCAATCCAAGCGGAAGTTCGTCCCCCTCTCCTTGCCATGTCACAGATCCCAGTAGCTGTTGGACCATTCACAAACTGCAGAGTGGCTTACCCATGAGCAGTGGGAAGCTGGCTGTGAAGCCGCAAGTAGTCACAGCCAGCTCCCCACAGTACACATGCTGGTACCGGGGACCCAAACACTGGTAAAGAACTGTCCCGGGTGAGGACAGCACTGGATTCCTGGATAGGTGAGTGTCTTTTTATTAATAGTTAGCAGTTATAGTATTTGTAGCTGCTAACTTTTATTTTTTCTCTCCGGGGTAAAGATTCTCTTTAATACCTAATTTCATGTTTCTAGTTAATTAGAAGACTTTTTTTGTCAAAATAACAGTTTCAGGATAATGCTCAGGAACCATGTAAAGGTCAAAACACCCATAAAACAAAATCTTAAATTAGCATTTCCTAATCATTTCAATGCACAGCGGGGAAGTGATCTGCTAGTGGGGATGGGGAAGTAAATGGGAGTGAGGGAGTGCACAGGGCAGGGTGCATTATACTTTGGGGATAGGAAAGTGATCTGCAAGTGGGGATAGAGTCAGCGGGCTGGGGCTTATTAGTGGATATTTTAGTCGACTAAAATACGAATAAAACAAAAACAATCAGATTACTAAAAAACGACTAAAACAATACAGATGCCTAAAATACGACTAAAACTAAAATGGCATTTTAGTCAAAAGACTATGACTAGAGTTGATCGAACTGTAAAGTTCGGGTCTGTAACGAACTTTGGGGTGCCCGGGACCCGGACCCAAACCTGGACTTTTCAAAAAAAGTCTGGGTTCGGGTCTGGGGTTCTGGTATTTTATTCCATGTGTTAAACAGCTGCCAAGGGCAGCTAATCAACAAGTGTTTCACTGGTTTTCCCTTAGAAGCCATTACAGGCATGGCTGTGGTTGGCCAGTGCACCATGTCACCCAGCCTCTATATGGGGCTGGAGTCATTGTGCTGCATGTCATATGCTCTCAGGATAGTTTAGGGAGAGGATGCTGCTGACTCTGTGAGGGACAGATTGCAGAACATCTCATCCTGCATTACTGAACGATCTGATTGTGGACTAGGGAGAGATACTAGTACTGCTGCTTTGAGGGACAGATTGCAGACCTCATCCTGCTGCACAGAACGATCTGGCTGGACTAGGTAGAGTCTGTTGCTTTAAGGGAAAGATTATTGTTCTAAAATTATCATCAAGTTGTACAGGGAAAGGTTCCAGCTGTTGCTTTAAGGGAAAGATTATTGTTCTAAAATCATCTCCAAAGTGTATGGGAAAAGTCTATTGCAGCCGCATAGAGCCATATTACTGTTCTAAAATCATCTCCAAAGTGTATGGGAAAAGTCTATTGCACCCGCATAGAGCCATATTACTGTTTAAAAATCATCTCCAAAGTGTATGGGAAAAGTCTATTGCAGCCGCATAGAGCCATATTACTGTTCTTCCAGCCGCATAGAGAGCCATATTATTGTTCTAAAATTTAGAAAAATAATATGGCTCTATGCGGCTGCAATAGACTTTTCCCATACACTTTGGAGATGATTTTAGAACAATAATCTTTCCCTTAAAGCAACAGCTGGAGGCTTTCCCTGTACAACTTGGAGATGATTTTAGAATCTAAAATCATCTCCAAGTTCTATAAGGAGAGGTTCCTACTGTTGCTTAAAGGGACAGATTATTCTTTCTTGCACAAAATTAAAAAGTGCATCTACATAGCTGGTTTAAAATAAAAAAAAAATTCCAAAAATAAAAAAAACTGTGTTGGCTACCTCCTCCTCCTCCACCTCCACTTTCACCGCCTCCTCAACCTCTAACTCCACATTCACCTCCATTTTTGATTTTTTTATGTGATTTTAGCTTAAAAAATATTTTAAGTTATTTCCCTATCCCCATTTCTTTGTAGGGCACTTGTCCGACCCTTACCCCCATTTTCCTTCCTTTTACAGACCTCTAGGACTTGCCAGGACTTTGTTACAGCCATTTTTGTGCCTAAAAGTTTGGGTCCCTATTGATTTCAATGGTTTTCGGGGTCCGGGTCAAAGTTCAGGTCAAGTCTGGACCCGAACCTGGACTTTGTCCGTAAGTTCGGCCGAACCTGCCGAACCCGGACTTCCAGAGGTTCGATCAACTCTAACTATGACTGAAATTAAATTGAAATTTGATGTCAAAATGAACAGTGCACAGCAGGTATACAGACCCAAAAGCTCAAGTGCAGAGATCTTACCACTCAAGTAAAGAAGAGGTATAGGTAACTGCCTGGTGTTTTAATTCCCCTCCATCTACCAAAAATGTAAATAACAGTTTTGAGCAGGCTGACATGTTATTCCGTATAAAACCAGGGATTCATCTGAAAGGATGTAAACTAAATATTTTTGCTGGAAAGCACTATTTTTCATCCGTTCTCCTTTGAGAGAAATCTGGATATAAAAGTCTAATATAACAAACAACCGAACAGACAAAATCTATTTAGTTTACAAAACTTTTTATAGTTTTTGTAAGTTGTAGCAAGGATGTAAACATCTTCCTTGGGAAGAGTGTGCGCTGAAAATAAATTCTAGTAGACATGTCAGGTTACGGGGGACAGAGAGCATTTAAAACTTTGTCACTCTGCATAACGATGCACTTGTGATTAATAGTCCAAATAAAAGGTATGCGAGTGACAAGGGTTACTAGGCTCTCCGGTGTAGTAACAATACTGTCAAGGCACAGGGAGAGCTTCCTTGTTTCATATTCATCTACAATTGGCAGAATGATATGCAAGATACATTGTACAGCCAATATGAATCACAGTGCACAAGGTCATATGAATATATATAAGCAGGTATCCTCTTGCCTGTACTATATCTCAGAGTGCTAAAGATGTCATACAAGAAGAGCTGGGTTATTGAGAACAAATACCATGCCAGAAATCAAGGATCCCAAAATTGTTATATCACGTCTGTGCTTTAGATACACTGCCCTACACCTTAAAGTGGACCTGAACTTGAAAAGTGAAGATTTTCGATTTTATAGGAAATTTCTAGGAATGTTGATGTAAAGCCTTGAAAGATTTTATTTTTGCCCAGAATTCCTTCAGTGCACTTCTTCCCTGTGGGTCCAGCCTCACAGCTATATAACTGCAGTGAGATGTCTAAGGCATCACTGCCTCTGATTGCTACTTTCAGGAGATTTGCAGTGAGATAGTGATGTCACTTTAGAAGAGTTTCTCAACCAGCGTTCTTCCAGAGCAGTGTTTCTCAAGTTTAATTTGGTCAAGGAACCCTTTACAAGTATGGACAATCTCGAGACACCCTCCAAAATGGACAGTCTTGAGGCACCATATTCTAAAATGTAAAAATGATTCTTATTATGATTACATAATGCAGCAACATGAATACACGTAGGGCACCCAACATTATGGTGATTTATTCTTCAAAAGCAAAAACGATTTTGAAAACTGGTACCGACTACTATTACAATGTTTCTCTTCTCCCTTGGTTTTTCTCCATCCCTTAGCTAATGAGACCCTAAAGCTGATGGAGAGAGACAAGGGAATGTCAAACAAGAATGATATGCAGGCAACTGACCTCCTTCTAATCAACTGATGATGTCTTTGGTCACTAAGAGGTTGGCAGCTAGAAGGTTGTAATGCTGTACAATGAAAACCTATGGCTGTGTGTAACTAAAAGGTAATTTCCATCCACCCACCAGCTTGTATAAATTTTGGGGCAGTTTCTAGGCATTTTGCAAAGGCACTCCTGAAGAAACCTCAAGGCACCCTGGTTGAAAAAGGCTGTTTCAGAGGTTGTTGGGGTTTTTCTGCCATCCAGATAAGTACCCACTGACATCAATGTTCTTTTTTAGCTATATTTAAGGTGGTAATTTTTCCCAACGACCGGAAGTGTAAAGAACATTCTTTGCATTGTTGATATAGTAGTTTTTAGCAGGGGTTCCCTGGGACCGGAAAGTTATTTAAAAGGTTACTTTGTGTTAAAAAGTTTGAGAAAGTTTGTGCTTGTTCACTGTTATTTTTAACGGAGAGGAAGCTATACCTGAGGACCTCTTGTGTCAGGATTCCCCTGCTTCTACTATGCATTCTGCGAATCCATGCTTCCTCCACCTCTCGTGCTGCTTCTTGAATATTTTCCTATCAGTCTTCAGATCACAAACTCAAACTCCTGCCCCTACCAAAATGGCCCTATACCAAGAGACACAGAGTAAGGCATGGTAGGTCAATAATAGTGGAAAGATCAGCAGGAGAGAGAGTGGTCTTGATGGGACACAAAAGAGGAAGACTTGGGTATTGCTGAAAGTAGGTGAGCCCTTCTTGAACACCAATTCATGGTATGTTAGAAATTTTCCTTATCATGACCATGCTGAGAACTAATTGTAGTGTGATTGGAAAAGTTAAGGGACATTGATATTCATCTGTTAAGGTAATCTGGAATTCAATCCCTTTTCAGTATTGTTGAAACGTTGCAACTTCCAGACATTATGAACACAGGTGGTCTGCTGCTTGGCAAGGGCACCATTCAGAGAATGCTTTCCATTTTCTGAATGCATGCAAAGCATTCTCTGAATGGACGTGGTGGAGGGCATGACATCGCCGCTCCACCTCTCCACCTCATCCAGTCAGAGAATGATTTGCAATCATTCAGAAAATGCAAAGCATTATGAAGCTGTGTTCACAATGCATCAGGCCGGCTACTTAGCATGGGACCCAGAAGCAAGTGAATATCACTGATGTAGTGGTGTCTACTTCAGTGATTTCCAGCTTCCAGGGACGTTGGCCAGGTATGGCATGGTATGGTATATGCATGGTTGAGTAAGCACAACCCACACATTTTTGTAAATAATTTATTATATCTTTTTTGTAAATATTTTATTATATCTTTTCATGTGACAACACTCAAGAGATGACACTTTGCTACAATGTAAAGTAGTGAGCGTACAGCTTGTATAACAGTGTAAATTTGCTGTCCCCTCAAAATAACTCAACACACAGCCATTAATGTCTAAACCACTAGCAACAAAAGTGATTACACACATAAGTGAAAATGTCCAAATTGGGTCCAATTAGCCATTTTCCCTCCCCAGTGTCATGTGACTCGTTAGTGTTACAAGGTCTCAGGTTTGAATGGGGAGCACTGCCCTGTCTCCCTTCCTTTGTTTTCATCTGGGGATCCTGCAAAAAAATAACACACTTTCTGAACTTTCAAGTCTACACACACTTCTCCACTGTATCTATAGAGGGAGCCAAGTCACCCAGGCTGGATTACAAACCTGTCCACTATTGTTCATCTCCATTATATGGTGTTTAATGGGATTAGCAGTGGTACATTGTTTGCACTTTCTCCTCAGCTCAGAGGGAGTGACAAGGACACTGGCAAGATTAACAGGCATTTCCTGTACTTGCTGAAAATGTTAATGAAAAAGAAAATGAATGCAACCACCATATTTTATATTTTGGGTTTTGGGTTTGGATATGCTGTAAGTAGTGGATATTTTACTATCAGTCTTCTTGGTTTGATACTGTAGGGTATTTCTTAGTTTGGGTGCTTCTTAATTGTTTTGATTTTTTTGAATAAAGGCAATAATACATTTACTCTATTCCTGTGCTCTGAATTTCCATTTTTAAATCTCCAATGTGGCTGTTGATTAGAAATACACTTAGGTGATGTCATATATAGGTCTTCCTTTATAATGGCAGTCAACTAGAGCACAGGTGTCAAACACAAGGCCCGGGGGCCAAATCCGGCCCTCCGGGTCATTTCATGTGGCCCTCACACCTTTCCTGCAGCTGCAGCACTCCCCTCATCTCCACCACCCCCTGTCTCAGCAGTCGGCCACTGAGGGGAGGACAGAACTCCTTCAGATCCTGCTCCTCTATGTGCAGCTGCAGCACCCCCTCATCTTCACCTCCCCTGGTCTCAGCATTTAGAAGACTCCAGCTCTCCTCTGGTCCTCCTCTAGACCCTGCACTTTCTGCTTCCCAGCTCCGTCCCCGCTGTGATGCAAGGACGGGTGGGGGACCCTTGACTTCTGATGGGGGGGGGCTCTTGGCATCTGATGTAA
>BLSH010230818.1:120428-133128 GCA_018402905.1 Glandirana rugosa
TCTCGTCGGTAGGACGACGTCATAAAAATGTTACCCCGCCAGGTATTCACCAATTATAAATATCTTTGGTTGGTTTAAGGTACTTAACAAAAGTGACTTGTCCTTTGTCTTACTTTTTTTGTTTTTGTTTTGTTTTGAACTAAACTTACTATTTTTCTGAACTAACCAACGAACCTCATGACTAGGATAAGAACGACACGACAAATGTTTGACTGAGGGCATCTAGCCTCTAACTGTTACCATAGCCGGGGCCGATCCTTGTGTAAAATATGAGACATGGACTAGACAAGTCAATAGACAATGTGTTCCTCCATTGGAGCTTCTCCTGATCCACAGGCAAAGGAAAACATCTTTATGTTGAGTAAGTGTTCCTAGCCGGGGCCGATACCATTGTCAATCTCCGATCTACGGGAGTCAGTTTGTAAACAGCACAGCAAGAATAGGATCAGTACTCCAAGCAACCAATCAAGTCTTTTTATCATTCAAATCAAGTTTTGTTTTGTTTTTGTTTTTTTCATTCTGTTTCCTGTTCAGTGAAAACAATTCATGGAATTTGGTTGGTTTCTATAAATATTAACCACTTATGGACCGCCCCATTGTAAAAATACTGCAGCAGGATGGCTGCTCTGTGCCAGTCACGTACATATAAGTGATCCTACTTTTCCAAGCAGGGGGCGTGCGTGCGCCCCCGCCGCCCAATCTGTGCTGTCATTCGGTAAAGCACAAGTCGGTCAGCAGGCCCCGGCCAATGATTTACGGCTAGGACCTGCTGATCAGCTTAGCAAATCACAGTACAGAGCCCTGTGTCTACTAACAACACAGGGCTTTGTACATGGAGTCGCAAAGTGGCTGCTTTTTTTCTCCCTGCTTTGCAGGGAGAAAAAAAACAACCACATTGATTAGTAAAAGCAGCACACATTACACATTGTTAGGCACATAGTTAACCCTTTGATTGCTACTAGATATTGACCCCTTCCCAACCAGTGTCATTAGTGCAGTGACAGTGTATAGCATTAGCACTAATCACTGTATTAGTGTCACTGGTGATCTCAGTGTCAATTCCCACCCAGTGTTACTTAGTGTCAGATTTCCCACTCCACTATCACAGTCCCATTATAAGTTGCTGATTACCACCATTACCAGTATGGTAAAAATAAATAAATAAAACATTTTTTACCAAAGACATGTAGCAGAATACATGTTGGCCTAAATATATTCATTTTTATTGGATATGGTTTATAGCAGAAAACAAAAAAAGATGGTTTATATTTCAAAATTGTTCGTTTTTTTCATTTATATAATAAAAAATAAAAAACCCAGAGGTGATCAAATACCACCAAGAGAAAACTCTATTTGTGTGAATAAAATTATGTAAATTTCATTTGAGTACAGTGTTGCATGACCGCATAGTTGCCAGTTAAAGTAGCTCAGTGCCGAATAGAATGCCATGGTCATAAAGGGAATAAAACCATCCAAAGATTAAGTGGTTTTAAAAAAGCTTATCTCACCCCCTGCAAACACTACACTTAATGCACACCTTTGGGATGAATACAATTCCTAAAGTAACAGCTGCATATCAGCATATACCTTTCTTTTGAAGTTTTTGCTTGGGGTGATTGTAGTCATATTATTGCACTTGCAACACAGTTGAGTGCTGTCTATTATTTTGTGGCTATGATGTCTGATCTTGTTAGTGTAATGCAAATGCTATCCTGTTAATTGAAATAGGAAATGGGTGGGATAAGAGTCTGGGGGAGGGGGCAGGATACATAAATCTGACCATGGATAGCTTCAGAGATCCTTGGATGCTTCATTCTCCCCATCCTAAAGTGTCATTATTTAACACCTTGCCTGCCCTTTAAGACAAAAGTGGAAACTAAACCCACCATTTTAAATGTTTCCCAAAACAGTTACATTAAAGGCATGCCTTGATAACAGTTACAGTTGCCAGTTTGCTTATGTTAGTTCTCTACAGAACGGTCCAGCCATCAAATGACTGGTGTTATAGACTTGTGAAGCACCATGGCAATTGCAGATCAAATAGAAGCTAAGATAGCAGCTTTCTTGGCTGTAAATGATAGGAGGAGTTAGATCTGCTTTAGCACCAAAGGTTCTTCCTGGGCTTCCGGATCATGTGATCCCTTGTATGGCTGTCTCAATGATCACATGATTGTGAGCCCATCCTACCACCTCCTGATCATTGCTAAGTAACCATGGTTACAGCATGGTCACAGTGCTGGGAGGAATCATGATACTAAACCCACAACAGTAAAATCAGCCTGTATAAGCTGTAAAGCATGCTTGTTATACTCAGTGTGGAACCCAAAAGGCTTTTTGATCCTGTCTCTCTGATCCTCTCCTTTTTCCACTGTTTCCAAAAAATAACCTGATATTTACAGAGCCAGGGGACGGTTATGTGTATTGCTAGAGAGTTTTTTTTCTTTCTTAGGAGGGTGCATGTGATCAGACCAGGGCCAATCAGCACTGTCCAGATAGAGGATCAGGGGAGAATGAGAACCCCTCTTACAAGCTTTACTAGGAACTGATAGAAGTCACAAGACTGCTACATACTGCAGATGAGAAAAGGTATCAGTTTATATTTACTAAAATAATTGCATTTCCATGTTCTGTGTTCTGTGGGAGACCAGATCTAGTGACTGCAGGTTCTGGGTTTAGTAACACTTTAAGTGTGCTTCTAGCAAAAATCAAGGTTTGTATATACCTGTATGCGGCAGTACTGTATAAGGCCCAGCTCTGTGCTGCCAGATATATGCAAACAGCTGACAGGAAGGAGTTAGATAAAAAGTCAAATGCCAAAAAAAATGAAAAAAATGTGTTAGTATTATTTCTGAAATTGGGCTTTAGAAAAAAAAAAACAAACAAAAATAAATGTCAATTTCTGTTATTTACGGCTCATCAGCAATTCTCAGCTAATGTTCCATTAAGCTGTAATATGCTGCTAATTAAAGAAAATCATTTTTTTTTCTTTTGACATTTTTATATTTTTTAAGACTGCACATTAATAAAGAAATGATTATAACAGAAGCTAACACATCTCTGTAATCTGGTATTAAAATACACAGGCAGTCACCATGCAACCAACTGTTTCATGTTTATGATGAATAGTGGAATAACCCATTGATCTGGCAGTGTGGCACCTGCTTTGCCAACTGACTCAGTTGCCTTGGTCCCTGAACCCTCATTATGTATCTTCAATTAAAGTTCATTGTCTCCTAAAATCTGTGCTGAGCAGATGCATCGCCATTTCATCAGCTGAACGCAAAGAGACCACGAATAGAGGAAACTATCACAATTAATAAGACAAAAATAGTGTAACAAATGATGCTTCTGTGATGTTTAGCTGAAATGTAAGATAAATGTACAGCATACAACAGATATGGCTTAATGCCCATAACATATTGATACGTTTTTCAGAGAGTAAGGACAGGAGGTACTATGCCAAGATTTGAGATTTGTGCAAAAAAAAACTAATTTCTTAACCCTTTCCTGATAGTGTTTCAATTAAATGAAAACAAAGTTTTCACTAGCTATAGAAGTTTTGTTAGTTTAAGTTTTGAAACAAGTCCAAGTTATCCCTTGATGACTGTTTCTATGAAGCAGGCAGCTGATGCAAGAAGTCACAAATAAAGTGAAAGAAGGGGGAGATTCCTGCCAAAGGTAACCCAGTCACCAAGAATGACCCCCAAAGGCTAACATAAATATTATAGCCAAGCCCCAGCCAATTTTTTTTTTTTAGCTTTTGTCTGTTATTATTAGAGGATAAATGAAATTGTATGGTTTATTATTCATGTTCTGTGGTTCTTGTCTATTCAATATTACCTTTCATTAATATTTATACTTCCAATACTATTGGCTATTGGGTATTTGGTTTTAAATATGACCCCCAGGAGGGGGTATTGTATTGATATGGAGATGTCCTTATGTTTTTTTTCTAGCCGCAATGAATGGGGTGCTCTTGGACCCCTGAAATACATTACCTACTTTTTGGACTGTCCCCCTGACTTTTATTGGAATAGCTTTGTATCTGTACTTCTTTTCCATTTCTGTTGCATTATACTACAAACCAAAAAGACCGTGCAGATCCTCTGGTGTGTAGATGCTGCCACCCGGGAACCAGGTCATTTACATCAG
The DNA here is from genome assembly GCA_018402905.1 of Glandirana rugosa. NCBI lineage: Eukaryota > Metazoa > Chordata > Amphibia > Anura > Ranidae > Glandirana > Glandirana rugosa. Next base: position 124,581 of record BLSH010230818.1, read on the forward strand.
GGGTCTCCATACTTTCTACACACAGGGGCTATTTTACTGTCCTTCAGACTTTAGGGGGGCTGGACTGTGGCCACTGAGACTAGAAATTGCACTGGCATCAGTGGGAGTAAACAATGCATCTTTGGTATTAGGGGGAAGAATAGTGCCCCATGGTTGGTGTCAGTGGGAGGAATAGTGCCCCAAAGTTGGTGTAAGTTTGAAGAATAGTGCCCCATCATTTGTGTCAGTGAAAGGAATTGTGCCCCATTGTTGTTTTTAGTGGGAGGAATAGTGCCCTATCGTTCGGGTCAGTCTGAGAAATAGTGCCCCATCATTGGCATCAGCAGGAGAAATAGAGACCCATTGTTCTTCAACAATTGGAAAACCTCTCAAAATGGGTCAAGAACATATATTTAGAATTTCTCACAATACTTTCAATGCTAACCATGCATTGCTGCCTTGATGATAGCAGCTCCATTTTTTGCATTTCTAGTGACAGGCAAACATAGAAAACCCGACAGATATTCTATTTTGCGCATTTATTTAAAGCTAAAAAAATGCCTGGGTTTAATTCTAAAAATCAAGCATCTAGATATGCCCGTATGTAGTTCTGTTAATCTTCCAGAGCAGTCTCTCTCAACCATTTTTCCCCAGCTCAACCCTTAGGCCTCATACACACGGGTGTATCTAAAAAAATAAACAAAACATCGCGTCAGAGAGGCACTGGGGGGAAATGTACTAATACTGGAGCACTCAGAATGTGGTGCAACTGGTAATGGTGGCCAATCAGCTTCTAACTTCAGCTTGTTCAGTTAATCTTTGACAATAAATCCTGGAAGCTGATTGGTTTCTATGCAGAGCTGCACCAGATTTTGCACTCTCTGGTGTCAGTAAATCTTCCCCACTGAGTATTCCACTGAGGGGTGAGTGGATAATGGAGGAATATAGAGGGCAGCTTTTAGCCTGGAGACTGCCAAATTCATATTGAGTGTCTAAACTTTGTCTGCCCCTTGTGGACTTTAGAAGGCTACCGAGGTAGGCGTACAATATATATCAGTAATGTTCTTGGTTGGGGCATTTACTGGCTTTTAATTAAGTGTGAAGGTTCCTTTAACCAAGCTATCCAATACACTTAAATAAATACTTACAGAAACAGATTTTAGCTTCTTCTGGTTTTGATAGGAACTCGCAAATCACTGGCTTTGATGTAAGACTGCAATAAAAGTAACACCCTACAGTGGAAATAGTATTTATCATTTTTGTTTCATGCCTCAGAATATGTAATTTGTTAATTGGCTGCATTCTGTTTTAAATCTGATTGCTGGTTTATATTTCAGGTAAGGCTCTCTTACATCACATAGAGCGGTTCTTATTACACTGTAATAAAAGTAAGTGCTGGTTATCTTAAGCCTTTGTGGACAGCAGGTAGTTGACATTATTGTAAGCACATTTTTACTTAAATTGCTACTGCTGAGATATAATTTGATGCTCTTTTGATACCGTCACATGCTGCTTGTAACACTAACTTTACAGTCAGACAAATTAAAGGACACATCTGTGGTACATAAGAAAATGTAAGCAAGAGGATATTTTGCCTTCAGGGTTTCATCTCGGCTTGTTTCTTTAGTATATACGCTATATCGTCTCCTGTTTCACACAATCTGATCAAACGTGTAGTCTCAGAATAGCTTACAGGGATCAAAAAGGAAGAAAAAAAGCATCTCCTTTATACCACTGGGTTTCCAACTGTTAAAGAGTACCTGTCATCTACACATTGCAGTATCTAGAGGAAAATAATCAGACCTATTCAAAAAAAGATGTACAGGGAGAAATATAGGGCTGTCATTGCTCACCCCCTGCTGAAAATAATTGTTGCCTGGCTGTCTATGTCTTTAAAGCTTATGGAAAAGTGGAGCTGGGAATAAACTTTTAATGAATGCATGAAGCCATGTACCCTAGGGCTCAGGTTTGGCATCTCTTCACAAAAACTGGGGTCCCTTTGGGAAAGTGAGGTCACCTGAAGTGAAAATCAATGTACCAATAAGGGTACCAGATGACTGTTCAATAATAAAATGCCTTTAATTATAATTGCAATTCAATTTTACAAAAGTGTTTTTAAAATAAAAATGTAAGAAAATTGTACTCTCCCGCTGCCGATCTCCTCTATATTGTAGAAAGACCACTGCCAAGAAGTCTTTAGGGTTTGACATTCCTGGCAGTGTTGAATTTCTGGTCCCTTGTGGTGTTTTGTGGTTCCTCCTACCAGCGCTTACGTTGCCACAGGACAGAATAGTGACATGGCGACCAAAGGATCAAACTGATGAGTGCAGCAAGGGACCAGTAATCTCACACTTCTGAAAGTGTTGGATTCATCAGGAGGCTGTTTCTCTTCAACAGAGCAGAGATTGATGCAGTGGTAGAGGGAAATATAAAGAGGCAAATGCCCAGTGCTTACCACTTTTTGGCCAGAAGTTAACACTTTTTGACAGTGACCTCTTCCTAAAATAATTTCTATATAATAACTCTAAATAGATAAAATGTCTATATGCCAAAATGTGTACAACATTTTTATAGGCTGCAGACTAGCTTTTAACTAACAAAGTCCATCCATGCTCCATTATAGAGGAAAGCTAACTATGTTCCTGTAGAAATCCAATCAATATCTCACTAAATACCACTAAAATGATTTAATCAATGCACTAGAAAGACTACTTACTCTAGTCATGCAAATACTGAAGCCCTCAAAATGTGCCAAGGGTATAGGAGAGCACAGTGGCAGTGCCAATATCTGAAAGGCAAGGACTGATGTCTTTAACAAACTGTAGTTCTGGTGCTGTAATAAACTAAAGAATGTGTGATGTTGGCCAATGGCAGGCAGATCTGCCCATCCTGGCAGGAGGAAATCTGAAGGCCTTTCTCCTTTTGTACATAGTTAAATATATTTTTTCACTGTGTTAAACCTGATTAATCAATAATGCTGTACATCCCATTCCATTACATTGACAAGAAAACACCCCTCTGGTCCCCAGTACATAAAATTTAGAAGACACGGTGATCTATTCAGTTTTTTCCTGATGAGAACAGTCTATATAATATAAATGATGTGAACAGTCTATGCGCTATAAACACTCAAACAGGCTAGCCCTTCCAGCAATTGCAAGAATTGCCAGTTTGACAGTCTAGAGCAGGGTTTCTCAACCAAGGTTCAGTGGAACCGTAGAGTTCCTCCAAAGGTTGCTAGGGGTTCCTTGAGCAATGATCAAGTTCTGCTTCTCACATAAGTTCCCACTGACACCATTGACCTTTTTATATATCTGTAAGGGGGTAATTCTTCCCAATAACCACAAGCGTAAGGAGCTTTCCTCCCACTGACCATCACACTTATGTATCATGAGTTGTAGATGTTGTAATTTTTAGCAGGGGTTCACTGAGACTGGAAAGTTATTTCAAACGATCCTCTGTGTTGATAAGGTTGAGACAGCCTGGTCTAGGCCATTTCTGCAGTTTTTGCTGCAATACTCACCTCCTCTCTGGGGCTGTTACTTCCTCTGGATTAAATGTCCCCCGCTGTCATTCAGCCCACTCCCGTAAGCCCAGGCTGTTGTGAACACATGCGCTGGAGATGCATCATGGCGATAGCCTGGGTTCACAGTACTGCAGAACTGTATTAACATATCCTACGGATGTAGGAATAGTCTTGCATCCACAACCCACTAACTGTGGTTACAATGCTTTGCAGGCTCCAATGCAAAAAAAAGGCACTTTTTTTATTCAAATTAGTGTAGGTGCATCTAGAATTTATTTTTGCAAAAGGTGGAATTATCCATTAAAGTGTTACTAAACCCAAGACCCGGCATTCACTATATCTGGTCTCCCATAGTACACAGAACATGGAAATGCAATAGTTTTAGTAAATATAAACTGACAAATACCTTTTCTCATCAGCAGCATATAGCAGTCTTGTGATTTCTATCAGTGTCTGGCCGAGCACTGGGTAAAGCTTGTAAAGCTCCTATGCTGATCACATATATAGGGCACGGGCCACAATAGTGGTAAGGCGCCACTTGTTTTAGTGGCGCTTTACCGCTGTTTAAGCGGCACTTTACCGCCACTAGTGGGGCACTTTTAACCCCCAAGAAGGGGTAAACAAGGGGTTATAAGTGCCCGTGTTGCTTTTCAGGCGCTTCGGAAGCGCTGCCCATTCTTTCCAATGGGCAGGGGCAAGTTGGAAACAATTGTATATAGCTCTCCCAAACCGCTCCAAAGGTGCTGTTTGCAGGACTTTTTCTAACATCCTGTAAGCACACTGCCCCAGTATGAAAGCACTCAGGCTATCACACTGGGGTGGCATGAGAGGCATTTTTATTTCTAGCCCTAAGATGCCTGAAAACTGCCTTAGTGTGAAAGGGGTCTTAAAGCTGATAGTTTGTATGTTTATCACCACTGGCTGCTTCAGGTGATAAGCTTGGAATGAACTCCACTACTTCCAAGTTTAGCCTCTGAAGCAACCGGTGGTGATTGGCGAAACCGGTCAGGCACGAACACCTACCCACCTCCAATCCTTAACCCACTGGAAACTTATGCCAAGGATGGGATTACTGCATGCTGGATGACCTGTTTATAGATCAAAGGACTTTTGACTTGCAAAGAAAACTGATAAGTATAACCTTCCCATGGATATATGACTGTTAAACTGCAGAGGGGCTCTCATACAGAGCCATACATACATATCCCAACAACTGTTCTACACAGTGTATACAGACAGGTTACCACTGTCATTTGCCATTAGCTAGATTGAGCGTATGGTGTGATGGAGGTTCCCTGGGTAACAGCCATTGGAGGAAACCATTCTGATGTAACTTTAAAGCTGATCATCTTCACCGGGAAATATTCCTCCTCTGGACCACTACAGACTCTTGAGCTTTTTAATCGGTCTTTCACTGTGATCTGCACACTCTGGATACTATAGTTGGGAATTATCCATCTACTACACCACAACCGTGGCTATTTTGGGTGTTGACCCTTACATAGAGTCACTATTGCAGTTCCTTACCTTGGTTTTATTGATTGACATCAGTGTTGGTCATCCACAGGAACATGTCCAAAAGTTTAATCCTATAATCCCTTTTTTTGTTTTCCTATGGTACCTGGATTTTGATCTATCAGGCTGGGTTCACACCATTGCGAATTGGATGCGGGATAGCAGAAGCAGTTCTCTATGGAGCCGGTTCACATATCTCCACAGCAGGTCCAGTGCATTTTTCACAAAAACACTGTGCAACTTTTGGTCCATTTCAAATCTGAATTCAGCCTAAAATTTGGGCTGAAGTCGGACCTGAAACGGTGAACCAGGACGCACCAAACCCCTGCTGTGAGCCGCATGCGGTTCATATGTGAACCCAGCCTCAAGGTGAGCTATTTTGCTAGTTATTTATCTTCATACCCATACCATGTGGGTTTATATAGTGTCAACACTCCTGTGGATATGTGAGGTGGATTTGGTGTTGTATGTGCTATGTGGTATGTTGTAATTTTTCCATTTTGATACAAATAAGTACAATTTTAATTGATCCAGCGAGTTAGAATGTAATTTACATAGTAGGGATGGTTGAGCTCAGTTAGGTTTTTTTATCTCAATTTCTGCATATAGTTCATATGTTTACTGATCCTTCTTTTTTGTCCACCTTTAGATTATCCTTTTTACCCCTCTTTTTCCTGATTATCCTTACCAGTGATGCTCCAATGTGTACCATCACAAAACCGTGTATGTTAATTTTAGGTAAAACAATTTATGCTAAAAATAATAATGTTTACTATATTTACATTTTATAATATATTACAGGATTACACTGCATGCAGAGTCCTCTTATGCATAAGCAGTCATGCATTTATTTGCGTTAGTGAACATCTGTCAGATTGTACAGGCAATAAAGACAACGTGGCACTAAATAAAACATACCTGTCACCGAGGCAGCCTGCAGTCCCCAGTGAGAGGTACAGACATTGTGCATATCATTGCTTTGTAGCCCCTGCACACGCACTGCAAACAAGGCGATCAGGTGCAGAGCACTGTGCGGGAGAAGTGTAATCATTCTCGCAGAAAAATCAAACGCTTCAGATCATCCTATGCCAATGTTATATGAGGTTTCAACTGGAGGGAATTTAACTCCACAGATTATCTACTGGTAGAGCTCTGCTGACATACACACAACTTGCTTTTGAAGCAGAATATATTTATTCACTCTTAATCCCGCCACATTCTACTAAGGAAAGAAGAAGAAGGAGCCTTACAGATAATCGCAACCTTGTAAAAAATCTCATTCAGACTTTTTTTTTTTTCAAAAAAAGCAATTTCCCATGTTCTTAGTTCCAGCTATATGTTTTTACATATGATTAGGGATATTTTTTTTCTTTTTAGCAAATTTATCATATATGAGGAAGGACCAAAGGGCTAAAGTATTTGGAAGCAAGGTGAAAAACGGTTTGACTTTTAAAATTCATGCTGTCCATGTTGAGAAGCCAACGGTGGAAATACATTTGTTTTATTGCTTTTTATTGCACCTCCAACTTTGGAGCAGGATGCAGCAAAGAGTTGGATATTCCTGGCACTGCTCTGTGGTTGGGCACTGAAGATAATGATACAGAATGGCTGTGTTGCAACAACAGTGAATTTAGTATACTGTAGAATTAATCTCATGCTAAGAACGAATGGTGATATTTTCATTTAAAGCAGAATTCAAACTAAGGAAAAAAAGATAATAACAAAAATCCCATTAAGGGCCAGTTCACACCATAGAAACGCAGTCCGGATGCTTTTCTGCATGCATGGTTTTGACTCGTCTTTGGTGCGTTTTTGATGCAGTCCAGTACAGTTTTTCCCCCTTTTTTCTTTTCTTTTTTCTAAGGACATGTGCGTTCCAGTGCGTTTTTGGTGCATTTAGGTGCATTCCAGTGCGTTCTGGTGTGTTTTTGATGCATTTTACCGCGTTCCAGTACAGTTTGACAGTTTGGTTAAGGGCACAACCACTGGGACAGTTACTTTCCCGGCAAATGCCGCAAATGTAACTCTTTATTTACACTGTTAAATCTATGGGTTTACTTCCACTTTAAGAAACAAAATGTGAATAATTCCAACTGAGCGCAACAAATACTTTAAGGCTAATTGCAGGTTTAAGGTAACAATGCAAATACTAAACATTTATTTTTAGCTGTTTAACCTCATATTGAGGCATTTTTTTATTAAAGCAGAATTACAATGGAGAGTTCAGACACAATCTAACTAAGGCTAAATCTACCCCCACCCCCATTATAAACCTATTCTATTTACCATGTAAAAGAAATTATGTGCATACTTACCTTTTCTGAAGCTGCTCCAGTCTGGTCACATGATTGGCTTCCAGAGCTGGCTTCAGTGTAGAGGAGAAACAGCTGACAGCGGATGCCCCATAGTAGGTCTATGAGTGACATCATCTCCCAGGTATTTGCAGTCATTCTCTCCTTATCTCCTCTACACAGAAGCTGCCGCTGGAGAGATCATGTTACTGGACCGAAGCAGCTTCAGAAAAGGTAAGTATACAGATTTTTTTTTTAAAAGGGTTAGGTAGAATAGGCTTAGAATGGAGGTGGGAGTAGGCTTTTTCTTAGTTAATTTTTGTCTGAACTTCCACTTTAAGTAACGAGCAGGGCCTTCCGATTGCTGCTGTACTTGTATAGTGACTGTACTGTCTGCCCTCATGTTGTAAAGAGCTGCACAAACTGTTGGCACTATATAAATTCTGAATAATACTAATAGTACTATATAGAAAACATGGAACTCTTTATAACCATTTCTGCATTTGGTGTCATTACACACCATGTTGCTACCTTTGTGAAACATTCTGTAGGACCCAACTAGCCTTGAATGAGTTGAACAATTTTTTGTTTTTTTGGACAGTGGGCGGAAGCTGGGACATTTTTGAAAAAACTTCTGGAAGAATTGCATCCTTCTAATATAGGGGTCTCCATTTTTTTTAGTACAAGGGCCGCATCATTTATTTTACAAATATTCATGGGCCGAGAAGAAATCCCCATCATGGCCCCTATCAGAGTCCTCCCTTACATCAGGGTCCCCATCAGAGCCCCCCCCCCCTTACATCAGGTTCCTCATCAGGGTAACCCCTTATATCAGGGTTCCCATCAGGATACCCCCCTTACATTAGGTTCCCCATCTGAGTTCCCCCTATTATCAAGGTCCCCATTACAGTCCACCATTACATCAGGAGCAGAGACCACAGGCAGCCTCTCCTGACAGTGCACATTCAGTATATGCCACTGACCATAGCTGGCGGGCCAAATAAAATCTTGTAGCGGGCCTTATGTAGCCTGCAGACTGTAATTCGGAGACCCCTGTTATAATAGACCATCATATCTGATTACAAAATCTGAAGTGCTGAAAGGCAACAAGACTACTAAACAAAAATAGTGATATATTCCTAAACTTTATAAACTGCACACAAAAAAATCACAGCTGAAACCTGGAGAGACAGTAGATTCCAGTGTCAGGATTGTAGTGGTGGTATTGGCACAGGAA
>BLSH010230818.1:155728-176292 GCA_018402905.1 Glandirana rugosa
AAAAAAATCATGAGCGGCTATGGTTAATGGCTATAGATGGCGTTGAAACAACAAATGTGAAGTCGACAGTCGTTACCATGTTTCGTAACTTTTCAATAAATGTTTACTTTAGGCAAAAAGGACTGTCTGAGGTACCGTCGTATGCAAACCCAATCGGGGCGGAGGTGAGGAGGGGATATCCTGGGGTGAGGGTATTTTAGAACGAGGCTCGGTCTCCGGCACAAGGAAAAAACAGGAGGAGGATTCCTGTCACAACAAATAAACTAATGGACTTCAAAAAGAGAGGCGCTAGTTCTGGCCGGTTGTTGCTGGTGACCTTTCTGTCCAGCGGTCTCGCTAGTAGCTAGGGCTTATCGGAGTATGGCGACCTGTCTTTCCAGTGGTCGTTGTTGGCCGGTCTTGATCGCGGAGAGAAAAACTTCAGGTAATCAAATAAACAACACTGTCCTTAGGAGGAGGACAAAAAAGGAACACGGCCTCTGGCTCGGAGCAAGATTTTATGGGAGTGGGGTCCTATAGGGGAGGAGTGGAGGCGGGGCTAACCCAAACGTATGCTGCCATGGAGTCTGTCAGGAAAAACGGATTTCATTTGTAAATAACTTTTCAATGCTTTGTACCATTGCTGACAGCTGAAGTGTAAACAACAAAGTTGCGGTAGATATCGGTAATTGGTATCGGCGAGTACTAAAAAAAGTATTGTTACTCGCACTCGTAAAAAAAATGGTATTGGTGCATCCCTAATTATAAGTAAAAAAAGAACAAAAGTGACAGCAAAAACTATTCTTTACTTTTGAGCAAATTGCCCTATAAGAGTGAGCTGTGCATAATTAAAGAGAAGCAGGGTCTGTCATTTCTTGTTCTACAAGTCATCATTTCTTACCAAAATTAAATAGTCAAATCTTTCTTATATTACAAAAGTCATTAATTTTCTATAAATTGGTAATTGAAACAAGTTTATTGTACCCCAAATGTGTGCTTTAAAACTGCCAGGAACACACCTGTGGAATAACGATGTGTGTGTTTTATGTAATCCTCTGATCGCGGAGGAACGCAGTGGGATGTTTTTCATTGGAACCCCACTGTTAGGAGCCGTGTCTGGAGGCTGAACAACACATATCTCAATATTCAAAGCTTTACAAATCATTAACTGCAAAGACTTCTGACAATAGTGTTTGAAATAATATTTGAAGACAGATTTCTTCAATTAGACGTATGCAGTGGCTGCAGCCCTAGTAGTAGCACAAGAGCTAGGCATGACAAAGGAAACCGTAATAGGAACTGATGGAAATTAATGAAAAAGCTAGAGACGTTTCTGTATTTTAAAGGAATAGTATATCTTAACCACAAGCTGCCATACTAATAATACTTAAAAAATGAAACTACATTAAAACAGATTTAAAGCGGTGCCGCAATGGAAAAATTAACACATACCGTAGCTGCTAACTTTTAATACACTTACCTGTCCTGGAATCCAGCAGTGCTGGCACCCCAGCCCATGTTTCCATCGGCTCTTGGGTGTTGCCACCGCCGTGTTGCAGCCGGTTCCCTACTGCGCAGGCGCGAAGCACGCTGAGCTTTCTGAATGGCCTGACTTTGGGGAAGGAGGAGGGGGGCCAAACTTTTGCAGCGAGAAGTGGGGATGGGTACCTGTCAAAAACAGGTACCCCCCCCCCCCCGAAAGCTGGCAAATGTGGCAGTGGTGGGGGGTAGGAGACAGTTAAGTGGAACTTCCGCTTTTGGGTGGAACTCTGCTTTAAAGTCGAATTCCAGGTATGATCTTTATGGCGTACTTACATTGGTCAGGCTTGTATGCACATCTCAGACCTGCGGGGCCAGTGGGGAAGCTGACAATCACTGTAGTCCTTTACATGACAGGGTCTCTTTAAAACTAAACTCCAGGTGTGAGCTTTACAGCATACTTATATTGGTCCAGCTTGGCACAATGTAAGACCCCATACACACTATACAACTTTTGTTGTCAGATTTCCTTTAGATTTACCAAAACCATGTAGTGCAAGGGCCTGTCTGATTGCATACAAATTGAAACTCTTAAGGCTTGACCTCATATTATATGGTTTTGGTAAATCTGGAGGAAAAAATCTACAGAAAATTGTATAGTGTGCATCCAGCTTAAGTTTACATGAGGGAGCTGACAATCATTGTAGTAGTCGGTGCTGCTACAGTGATAGCCTTGATCTTCCGGCTCCTGGGCCAGACCTTCCTCTTTGCACAGTGACCACAGGGGGTTGCCTGAAAAGATAAGCGTTGCTCCAGGTAACTCAAGACCCTGCTGCTTCAACCTCTATCCCCAGAGTGTGGGTGCGGCACTGCCTGCAAGCAGGTGCATTGTAACAGAAAAAAATGGACTGGGTGGCCACACTCCTGTGCAATGACTTTATTCTTGATCAAAATACAGCATACAGGTGAACCACAGTGACCGGCTGATGCGTTTCACACCAACGGGTGCTTAATCATAGCCAAAATGGTGTGCTTGTTGTTCCCCACTAAAAAGCAAATCTAACGAAAGAGGTAGAGAGCAGAGTGCAGGAACAAGTATGTATAAGAGAGAGCTACCACAAATCACCACCCAGGGGTTAAATTAGACTGGAGCAGTCTCGAATGGTTGGGCCAATCAGAACGATCTCCCTGGTTGTGTTGTGTATGTGCAATCTGTGCAATCTATGTGTGGGATATTGCAGAGCCATCTCCCTTCTGAATAAAAGCCTGAAAGAAAGAGAGAACTACCCTGGCTATGATTAAGCACCCGTTGGTGTGAAACGCGTCAGCCGGTCATTGTGGTTCACGTGTATGCTGTATTTTTATCAAGAATAAAGTCATTGCACAGGAGTGCGGGCATCCAGTCCGTTTTTTTCCGTTACAACACAGGGGGTCGCCTGCTAGGCATAGCCGCCATTTTTAGAACACCTTGTATTTCTTTCAATGATTACAAGGTGTTCTATGAATGGAAGAGGTGGAGAACCTGACTTTACCGCCCCTCTTCTCAACCTCAGAGATTGCCTCCCTTCCTCTTAGCCTGGGTTCACACTATAGGGATGCGGGAACCGGCGTGATTCCAGTGTCGGTTCCCGCATCACATCTCTCCCGCAGGCAGTTCCCACTGCCTTCTGCGAACTGCTGCGGGTGTCAATATAAAGTTAATGACACCCCCAGATTGGTTCACAGTTTGCAGTGCGAACTGTGGATTATGACAGGAATCATATTGCATGGGTTTTTTTTCCAGTGCAGAAAAAAAAAAGTCCCTGCGCCTTTTTTGTGTGAATCCAACGTGAGTTCAGCCATACAAACTGTATGGCTGAACTTTCATTGCACAGACATCGCATGTGATCGGCACAGCAATGCGGGTGCGAATCATGTGCGATGTCTGTGTTCACAATAGGCTGAACCCAGGCTCAGTGTGAGCTGTACATCTTGTTTCATTCTGTACCAGACTTGTTTATTACCCTCCCTAGTGGTAATCCTGAGTGTGGCTCGGGGTGAATTTTCATTACCAAAAGCGGTAACTTGGGATGGCATCACTGGATCCAGGAAAAGTTACTTACCTTGTCCCCTGGATCCTGCGATGTCCCACCGCTGTTTCTGCGGGCTGTGTCCTCCGCCTGATTCACTGTCGTGCTGCGGGCGTCGCGGAGGTAAATTCAAAAAGTGAAACACACAGTAAACATACAGTACACTGTAATCTGTAAGATTATATTACTATATGAAATCATTTCACATGCCTTTTGTCCCTAGTGCTTTGTCCTGTGCCCTGCATGCACTTTTATATTATATATGCCATTCTTTCTGCCTGGAAACTTGAGAATGTCCATGGCATCCAAAAAGTGTCCCTTTACATGAAAAGCAGTTTTAAATCAGCTAGAAAACAGCGATAGTAAATAAGAATCATTTGCAGAATTGAGTGATAGTGAAATTTGTCATCAGACACTGAAAAAGACGACAGCGACAATTCTGCAACTGAGCACATTTCTGTGTTTTTGATTTGATTACATTATTGAATACATTTTATTACTATTACGTTATTATTTTTGAAAATTATTTATAGTTATTTATTATATTATAATTTATGATTTCGTGTTTCAAACTTTATCATACCCGGGATGTCTACTAGACTCTTGTTTGGACAGATTTAAGTGAGTTATTCCTAAGAATTACAGGCCTACAATATAAAACGCCAAATTTCTATGCGAAAAAATGTACCGCTTTGAGGCGCAAAAATCTGACATAATCATACCGCCAGGGAGGTTAATGCATTGCAACTTTACCCTTTCAACTCCTCCCTCTGTATATTACCTGTACATTAAAGTGGAACTTCACTCACTTATTTTTAATTCTCATGCTGTTAGAATCAAAAAAAAAAGTTTAAAACAAGTAAATATGATATACTTTCCTATCTATTTAAGATAGGAAAGTATATCATATTTACTTGTTTTAAACTTTTTTTTTTTTTTTTTTCTCCCGTTACTTCCTGGTTCTTGCCTAGGCAAAGGGCTGCTTCCAATGACGTCTGATGACGAAACGTGTAAGGCTGGGTTTTGGTATGCAGCTAAGTCACTTCCGGTCAAGGAGATTGGTCTGTGGAACACACGCTGTCCCAGACAATAGGAGATTACCTGTTTCCAGTCCCTGCACTTATGAAGTGATTTTCTAACCTCCCTGGCGGTAATCCCGAGTGTGGCTTGGGGTGGAATTTCAGTACCATTAGCGGTAACCCCGAGTCACACTCGGGATTGCATTGCTGGATCCAGGCAGCGCTACTCACCTTGTCCCCTGGATCCAGCGATGTCCCCCGCCGTGTCTGCGGGCTGTGTCCACCGCCAGATGACTCTGTGTGCCGGGCTCCGTTCCCTGCGAGCGTCGCGTCGCACGGGGACGGAGACTGGCGGGAAATACAAAAAGTGAAACACACACAGCACATACAGTACACTGTAATCTTATAGATTACATTACTGTATGAAGTCATTTCACATCCCATTTGCCCCTAGTGGTTTGCCCAGTGCCCTGCATGCACTTTTATATCATATATGTCATTCTTTCTGCCTGGAAACTTGAGAATGTCCATAGCAACCAAAAAGTGTCCCTTTACGTCAAAAGTGTTTTTTGATCAGCTAGAAAACAGTGATAGTAAATAAGAATCATTTGCAGAATTGAGTGATACTGATTTTTGGGGAAATTTATCATCAGAAACTGAAAGTGACGACAGCGACAATTCTGCAACTGAGCAAATTTCAGTGTTTTTGGTTTGATTACATTATTGAATACATTTTATTACTATTACAATATTATTTTTGATAATTATATTTAGTTATTTATTATATTATAATTTATGATTTCATTTTTCAAACTTTATCATACCCGGAATGTCTATTAGACTGTTGTTTGGACAGATTTAAGTGAGTTATTCCTAAGAATTACAGGCCTACAATATAAAACGCCAAATTTTCATGCAAAATAATCGTACCGCTTTCAGCACCAAAAATCTGAAATAATCACCGCCAGGGAGGTTAACTTGTTTTTCAGCCTGTTTTAAGTTCTTTTTTTGCTGATTGACTTAATAAATACTCATTATTGGATTTACACTATGAGTGTCAATTCCATCCATCCCACATGCATTTGTTCTGTGATTTAAAATACTGCTGAGGAGACTTACCCACCGGATACCAGGATAAAGGCAGACCTGCTTACATGCGATTTACCCCTGCAGGGGTGTCGCTATCTGGTGAGTGTGGAAACAAGAGGGGAGCAGGGTGTGGATCACTTTATTGCAAAGGAATTTGCTGCTGTTTTGCAAAAGTCACTTTAAAGGACTGACACTTGGCACTTTTAATAACCAGAATATAAGACTTTGTGATTTTGTGATTTTTTTTTAAATTTTTTACAAGGTTTTGTGTAATCAAATAGAATGACGAGTTTATTGATCATTTGAATTGCTGAACATCTTCATATATTTTTTGCACAATTCAGCACTTGAACGTTTTAGAGTTAATAGACTCAAAGTTTACAGATTGATGAATTTATAATTGTAGCACTTTACTCTTCAAGATATGAGTTGATGTTTTCACGAATTGGAAAAGGCAGCGCCACTTACCCTTTTAAAGTTATACAAAAATCGTGTTTTTGGTTTGTGGTGCTCATATGCAGTAAAGATCTGCTTTAGTCCCCTCTACCGCCTTCCTCCACTGTGCATGCAGTGGTTAATAAAGTATATGTGGACCTTGTAAAACAACCCAGTCAGTTTAAAAAGTATTTTCTTTTTTTATAAGTGATCACATAATATCTGTTCCCAGTTGCATAAGGGGCTTAGAGAGCCAGGGGAGGAGAAACAGCAGAACACTGATCTTCCCAGTAAATGGCGTGCGGCGAGGGGGGTGTGTCTGCACAAGTCTTGGCCATTGGACGGGCAGGCTGTTCTCCCAGCAAAGCCAGAAAACTGACAAAACTGGAATGGATGTGATCTCATAACTAGCATAGTCAGTTTGAAAAAGGAAAGCAAGGGGACCGGCAGGACCACCAGGTATTTCACACAAAGGAAGAAATACAAAGACAGCAGAATACTTTGTAACACAAGTACATGGTACAATACGCACATACAAGGAATTTGAAATTTTGGGGTAACATATTCTTTAAATACCACCAAAAAAAATAAAAACATCTATCTTTGTCAAATAATAATATAAAGACAGTGCCAAAATAAACTCTGAGGAAACCCCTAGGCCAGGGATATGCAAATAGCGGACCTCCAGCTATTGCAAAACTACAAGTCCCATCATGCCTCTGCCTCCGGGTGTCATGTTTGTGGCTGTCAGAGTCTTGCTATGCCTCATGGGACTTGTAGTTCTGCAACAGCTGGAGGTCCGCTAATTGCATATCCCTGCCCTAGGCAGTCAAAACCTTGGGGCCCCCCCTGGAGGTTTCTGGAGGTTCCTCATGTATGCGCTCTAGAGGGACAACATTGAACTAAGTAGTGTATACGTTGGCCACTAGATGGAGATGACCATACATTTTTAAGAGACAAAATGTAATGTGAACCTGTTGTCTATTATTTATGTATGTATGTGTTAAGTTGCTATTGGGTACATTACATTAACCCCTTGACGCCGGCCGCACACAAATATGAGGCCTCTTGGCACTGGGCCTTGGCTTCAAGCAGCTGCATCTTTGCGTGAATTCGTATAAACACAGCTGTACCGAGAGCGTGCGCCCTGCACAATTACCGGCAGCTAAAGTACAGCTCCAGATCGCAAGCTTTCCGATCATGTGACCCCCACTACAGCCAATCATAGCGGTCACATGATCATAAACCCTGCCCCACTTTCCGACATCCTAAATCTCTTAAAGAGCCGGGAGGTTCTGGTGCCTAGAGATTAACTGCTTGCCGACTGTATACTACATGATGGCAAAGCGGCTCCTCTGTGCGGGATCATGTATCTGTACGTGATCCTGCACTTCTGGATCTGGGGCACGCACACACGCCACCAGCGACCCGCTCCCGCTGTGACTGGACACAGCAGATCGCCATTCGTTCCAGAGAGAGAGATAACGGCAGTCTGCCTATGTAAGCAAGGCAGATTGCCATTCTATGAGAAGGGGAGCACAGTGGTGTAGTGAATAACACTTTAGCCTGGTGACAAAAGGGTTGCTGGTTCGAATCCCAACCACGACACTACCAGCCTGGAGTTTGCATGTTCTCCCTGTGCCTGTGTGGGTTTCCTTCGGGTGCTCCTTTTTCCTCCCACACTCCAAAGACATGCTGGTAGGTAAACTAGATCCTGTCTATATTGGCCCTAGTATATGTATGTGAGTTAGGGACCTTAGATTGTAAGCTCCTTGAGGGTAGGGACTGATGTGAATGTGTAATATATATGTAAATTGCTGCGTAAATTGACAGCGCTATATAAGTACCTGAAATAAATAAATAATGTTAACCCCTTCTCTGCCAGTGTCATTAGTACAGTACAGTGGCAGTGCATATTTTTAGCACTGATCACTGTATTAGTGTCACTGGTCCCAAAAATGTGTCACTTAGTGTCTGATTTGTCCGCTGCAATGTCGCTATAAGTCACTGATCGCTGCCATTACTAGTAAAAATAAATAAATAAATATTCCATAAATCTATCCCATAGTAGCAGAATACTTATTGGCCTACATTGAAATTTTTTTGTTTATAATACAAAAAATAAAAACAAAGGTGATCAAATATCACCAAAAGAAAGGTCTATTTCGGGGGGAAAAAAGGACATAAATTTTATTTGGGTCCAGTGTTGCATGACCGCGCAATTGGTGAGGATTGATTTACTAAAACTGGAGAATGCAAAATCTGCTGCAGTTCTCCATAAAAACCAATCAGCTTCCAGGTTCTTTGTCAAAGCTTAAGGGCCCTTTCACACAGGGCGGATCCGTTTGACAGAATCCGCTTGCTCAGCAGGGATCGATGTGCTGATTCCCGCTGAGCAGGTGGTTGACAGGTCTGTCTCTGCTCACTGTTCTGAGACGGACCTGTCAGAACCCCGCTTTCCTCTATGGGAAAATCAGGGGAAAATGGACCGCCTGTCCATTTTCATCTGATCCCATCCAATCCGATCCATCAGACAGATGGAAAATAGGATCACCATCCGTATGGATTTGGCGGACAGGTTTGGATGGGATAGAAGCAGGTGTCAGCGGACATGTCACCGCTGACCAGTGAGGGCGCATGGGCGCCGCCCCCCATCCATGCGTCTGGCCCCCTGATCTACATCATGGTGCTGGACTATGGATTCCAATGGGGGGAGTGTTTTTTTGAAGCAAGTGATTAGATCCAGAGACTATACTAGGTTTCAAAAAAGGGAGGCTCGGGGCGCAGATCCTGCCCAGTTGTGTGGGGGTAGCAAATTAATTTTTTGCTATTTTCACACTAAAGTTCCTCCCTGCCAATCAGGAAGCAGGTCGTGAGACCTGTTTCCCCATTGGCCAAAGCGTCAGGCAATCCTATTGGAGGAACAGGAAGAAGAAACAACAGGTAGAGGCCGCGGGAGGGGGGGACACCAGAGCCGCTGTCCACACCCGAGGAGAGGAGGAGATGACACCATAGTCCGGCAGCCTGGGGTAGGTCCTGATTGCCAGCAGCCTGAGGGGGGAGGGGGGGTTTGTCAGTCCCGCACCATGGGCCGCCCATTAGGGGGGGTTGTCAGAGGTGACTGGAGGGTCCGATCAGGCCCGCTTGAAAAACTGACAGGTGGACCTCATCGGAAAGCCTAGTGAAAGGATCCTAACTTAACAAGCTGAAGTAAGAAGTTGATTGGCTGCCATGCACAGCTGCAGCAGATTTTGCACTCCCCAGTTTTAGTAAATCAACCCCGCAGTGTTCAAACAGAAACCATACACTGCTCAGGCAATAGTACAAGTGGTAGGCAACTCGTGGGTGCTCACCTTGGTACGCCACTGTAGAAAGAGAAGAATGGTGGCACTCCACACCGTAATCCAATGCTTGAAAATAGTATATTTATTGTGAATCAGCCAGTAATACAGGGTAGATTGACATGTTTCATGTTTTCAGACGCTTGAACTTACTCATAACCCCTTACTCATACCCCCGCAGTGTTGCATCACTGAATAATTGTTAGTCAAACGATCACCTAAAATGGCTAATAAAGGGGTATATACAGGCTAGTGCTCAGATAATTACGGGAAGGCACATTTCTGAACCTCTAACCAGTTTGTCAGGTTTACTTGAAATAATGTGACACAGCCTTACAACTTTCTCAGGTATAATAACCTTCAATACAATATTGATATTTCCTTACTCGAGCATTGTATCCAATCTTCCTTGTTTAATCTCCCTGCATTAGAAATCAACTGAAACTTTATGCCAGGAAGGCACAATTCTCCAAGTCTTTAAAGATTATTAACATACCGACTGAAAGTTAATTTTCTTTTTCTAGTGTGACTTTTTTTCCCCTCCCCCCCCTTCCTATAAATGTTTAATCATAAAAAATCATTAGAACTGAAATGCTTCAGTACAATGTCTTCACCGCCCATTGCTCCAGTAGCTTAGTCAAACCTTCCTAGATTACTGTAATTTACAAAATGAATAAAAAAATTGCAAAGGCTTTGTTCGGCTTTTCAATGCACCATTAATACACTGTTCGAAAATTGGTTCCAAAAATGAAATTGCTAAATTCTGGAAGATTTGATGCCTTTTGCTAATGAGAAGCCGCATCCTTCTCTTTGCTAAGGATCCAGACTTTCCTGATAGAGTCTTGGGCTGTTTATTAATAATGAATGTTGGTGTGTGGAATGTTATCAGCTCAGACACAATCCAACCAATAGTTAGCCCTGATGGGGGTAGCTAGGATCCTCATTAGCTGAACATATTTAATCCAGAAGTTTCTTATCAAATGTCACACCTGCATCTCCAAATGGCATTTTCACATTCATTCGCATGTATTTCATAGATGAGGCTCCAAGGTGCTTCACGGAGATTAAGAAGGAGAGACTACAAGCTTATTTTATCATTTAGTGAGTCTGGAAAGAATCCAAGAAGTTTTTGTCTTGTTGTTGTAATTAGAAAGCCTTTTAAGTGATAACGTATGCACAGCCATATGAATATGTAGCGATCATGCGAATGCTATTTGAAATAAGGGGACAGCTTCTGTTTTTTTTTATTTTTTCTTCTCTCCCCTCCATCCTGTTGTATGCCGGAAAACATAGAATTTTATAGTGCATGGGAAGGATTAACTTCAAAACTTTAGGCAACAAAATCTGTCTCCTGTTGTTCACAAGCTTACAGAGACAGGGGATGGAGTATATTATTTAGGTTTGTTTATTACAAAAAAAAAAAAAAAAGAAAAAGGGGAGAAATATGGGATTTTAAATATCTCCTGGCATCGAAGGGGTTAAATGGCTGGATCTTATCAGGGAAGAATAATGGGGTACACAGGGTTGTAATGATGTATGACAGGGTGCCATTGGAGAATCATTATAGGGGTCCTGTATAGTGGTTTCATTTTTTATTACAAGTATTTATATAGCGCTGACAATTTATGTAGCACTTTGCATATTGTACATTCACATCAGTTCCTGCCCTCAAGGAGCTTACAATCTACGGCCACTATCTCACATTCATACATACACAAGCTAGGGCCAATTAAGTCAGGAGCCAATTAACCTACCAGCACATCTTTGGATTGTGGGAGGAAATCCACACCAGCTCAGGGAGAGCATGCAAACTCCGGGAAGATAATGTCCTTGTTTGAATTCATACCAAGGACCCCAGTGCTGCAAGACAAGGGTGCTAAGCCACAGTGCTGCCCACATTGGTTGTGTTCAGCACAACATACAGGCATGTTTTTTGGGCTCTACTCTTTTTGGCATCTCATAAATTCTTGTGCTTGATATATTATTGAGATTTGTTTTAGGAGATTATATTTTCAACATATTAGTATTATTAGAGCTAATATTGATGTGATGGTATGATTTTCACTGATCATTTTATACATCTCATGGAAATGAAGGGGTTAAATGGCTGGGTCTTATCAGGGATGAATAATGGGGTGCACAGGGTTGTAATGATATATGACAGGGTGCCATTAGAGAACCATTATAGGGGCCCCGTATAGGGGTTTCATTTTTTATTACAAGTATTTATATACTGCTGCCAATTTACGCAGCACTTTGCACATTGCACATTCACATCAGTCCCTGCCCTCAAGGAGCTTACAATCTAAGGCCACTATCTCACATTCATACATGAGGTTCAAGAAGACCTTACACAAGATTTAAAAGCAGTCGTTTCATGAGTGTTTTTAAAGCTCCAGGACCACCTGTCAAAATTGTGTGTATTGAAGTACCCAGTGTTGTTCACATGGGTTAGCATCACATCACGTCATGTTGCGTCAAAATTGACCCAACTTGCCAGGATTTGCAACTTCCCAAACGCTTCCATGGTTTTCAATGTACACACGTCACGCTGCAAATGCACTGCAAACACATTACAAATGGCATTTACAGCACATTTGAGATCCTATAGGCAATTTTTTTTTTTTTGATATCGTAAGGAAGGGTTATAACCCCTGTCAGTTTATTTTCGCCATCTGTGTCCCATTGGGGAGATGTCCCTTTGCATTCTGCCAAAACAGGAAGTGAGAGGAAATCCCTGCAAATGAAGGGAATCCTTTGGGGACCCCCAGGTCACCACCCACTAGATCACCAGAAGTAGTGTTCCCATTGGAAGATTTCCCCTCTATTACTTTTCTGGAGACAACCCAACATTTGGGATTTTATTTCACTTTCAATGATACTGGTAAACAGGACAACTAGAGAGGGTGAGGCTCCCTAACAGGGACACAGAGAGCAATAAAAACTGAGAAGTGTTGTAATCCTTCTCCGCTCTATCCAAAACTAAAAAAAAAGCTTTGCCTTTAGTTGTACTTTAAGTAACCACACATGACAAAAACTTGGAGTTTAAAGGTAATAGCAGCCCTTTAGTAACAAATTGTATAAATAACATATAAATAACATGTCAACAACCGAGTTTTGACAAAGCACGTATTAAATGTGAGAAACGCATCAACCTTTTTTTCCCCCTGCCAATATGCCTTGTGCATGTTTTTATTGATCCATACCTGCATCACTTAACGGAAGGCCTCCAGCTGCAAAACCTCTGACTCAGGGACAAACAACAAACTGCAGGTACACCATGCCAAACACAGGGAGCTGTAGCTCTGACAGGCCCCTACAATGTACATTTGTGCCCTATAACAACCTGCAAGGTCCTTGTACCCTGCCAGCTGCCATGGCAGAACCACACTAAGTATAAATTGACCTACCAAAAGCCACATAACCAACAGAACTGAATACAGGGAGGGAGGGGGAGTTTTCTATCAACTCAACTCTCTCCGACTGAGGACCTCGTGAGACCCTCCTGATGACCACCCATTTGAAACCACACTTGATCTACAATCTGTTAAAGTAGAGCTCCGCCCCCCCCCCCGTCAAAAAAAAAGAAAAGTCAGCAGCTACAAATACTGTCGCTGCTGACATTTAATATTAGGGCACTTACCTGTCCAGGCATCCAGCTGTGTCTTCACCTGAGTCGATTCATCAATCAACTATCGCGTGCTGGTGCGGCCATCTTAACTAAGGGAAACTGGCAGTGGAGCCTTGCAGATTTACAGCCGGTTTCCTACTGCACATGTGAGAAGCTTGCTGCACTTTCTGAATGGGCCACAGTCTTCTGGGACATGTGAAGTGTCCCAAAAAACTGCTGGGGAAGGAGGGGGTCTGAATTTCTGGTTCTGTTTTCCATGGCCAAAACCAGGTACCTTTTCCCCCCAAAAGGTGCCAATTGTGGCAGCGGAGGAGAGAGGCAGCAGACCAGTGGAGCTTTCCCTTTTGGGTGGAGCTCCGCCTTAAGTCCCTGCTAAAAAATGTTTTCTTTTAAAACTGTCTACCCCATCCTGATGCAAACCCCTTTAGCCCCTGTCATGCCAGTCCTCCATTCATCCTTTTCCTTTACTGTACCCTGGGCCTAACTGGTGTTCAGAAAGTTTGTTGCCAATACCTCCCATGTACAAAATAATCAAAATCATTAAAAAAATATATATATTATATTTTACAGATATGAATATAGTACTGACCATTTGTACAGCACATTCACATCAGTCCTTGACCTCAAGGAGCTTACAATTTTAGGTCCCTACATCACATTCTGGGGTCAATGTAGAGCTACCAGCATGGAGGAAACCCACACAAGCACAGGGAGAACATGCAAACTCCATGTAGAGGGCATCAGGATTTGAAGTGAGGGCCCCAGTGCTACCTGGCAGAAGTGCTGACCACTAAACCACTGCACTGTTCTTGTATGTTGTTGTGCCTAGGCTCATGTGAATCACAACCACCTTTCATGTAGGCTTCAGCCTGACCCTATTACATGATTGCTCTACCAATTACTATTAAAACATGCAATTGGAACTTTGTGTAGACTTCCAGGATTGGAAAGACCTTCCAGTATGGGAGAGAGGTACAGTGGTGTGCACTGTCCCTTGTTTGCATTGCTGTCATGTGTTAGTGCTGGATTCTCCATACTGTAATGGCGACAAAGTGACACCATCATTATGGGCCTTATGCAAGACAATGGAGATACACAACGTGCTTCAGTGCAACCTCACCTTTGAAGCAACTGAGATACAAACTTTAATATCAGTTCTGAGTGGAGCTTTTTTTTTTTTTTTAGCCAGCGCAGACGGAACCCGCTATTGTTACGGCAAAGCTGTGTAAGCACAGTACTGTTGTTCCACAAGTAATTACCGTTCTTTTATTGTACTAGAAAAGTCATGCTGGATCTTTATGCATATCTCAGTTCATGCTTACATTATACACTGCAGGTTTCATTCAACTGAAGGGAAATTGTTTGTTTGTTAAATAATTTTGATAAGGTTTTTTTTTTGTCTCCATCTTGAAGCAGCAAAGTTGGAAAATCTCTAAGAGCAGGTTCATTTATACAGCAAACAAACAAAAAATAGAAGCAGCTAAGAATAGCCGACAAATATCAACATTATATTTATCTAGCATATTTCCACAAGATTTGTGCTCCTGTTTGAATGTAATGTGTTCTATCTTGTCCCTCAGGCTGGGATGGTGGAATATTAAACATTAGTGCATTATATCAGTCGGAAGCCCACTGGGAGCTGTGTTGTATTAAAAATGGTCTTTTAATTTCAAAGAACAGATTGTAGAAAAGCAGCAGCGAGTCTAAGGGTTCCTGGAGCCTACACGGTCATGTCTATGTCTATACAAACATACAATCACATATTTAAAGAATATGTTACCCCAACATTTCATATTCCTGATATGTGTCTGTTGTACCCTTGAAAATGTATCCTGTTCTATTTTTATTGCTCCTGCCAGTCCCCCTGCATTCCTATTTCAAACTGACCATGCTAGGCATGAGAGCACATCCACCCCAGCATAGTCAGTTTTCTGACTGTGCTGGGAGCACAGCTTGCCTGTCCCCCAATATTAAAGGAGTTGTAAAGGCAGAAGGTTTTTTTATCTTAATGCATTCTATGCATTAGGATAAAAAGACTTCTGTGTGCCTCAGCCCCTCTAATACTTACCTGAGCCCCATATCTTTCCAGTGATGTCCATGAGTCTGGGACTCTGCCTCCTGAGTGGCTGAGACAAAGCAGCAGCACCATTAGCTCCCGCTGCTGTCAATCAAAGTCAGTTAACCAATCAGGAAAGAGAGGGTATGGGGACAAACCGCAGCTCCGTGTCTGAATGGACACAGGGAGCTGCGGCTCGGGTGCCCCCATAGCAAGCTGCTTGCTGTGGGGGCACTCAACAGGAGGGAGGGGCCAGGAGCAGTGAAGAGGGACCCAAAAAGAAGAGGATCCGGGCTGCTCTGTGCAACAACGCTGTACAGAGGGGGTAAGTATAACATGTTTGTTATTTAAAAAAAAAAAAGAAAGCAAGACTTTACAATCACTCTAAGACATGTGCTGACACCCCCCACCCCTTTGCACAGCCATTATTGAGTAGGAAGATCAGTTTTCTGCGCTTTCCCTAACACCATCTCTCAAAGTCCCTTATGCTGCTAAGAACAGAGGTCATTAAAAAAAAAAGGATTAAGAATGTGTATATATACTGTATACAGTATATACAGTATCTCACAAAAGTGAGTACACCCCTCACATTTTTGTAAATATTTTATTCTATTTTTTCATGTGACAACACTGAAGAAATGGCACTTTGCTACAATGTAAAGTAGTGAGTGTACAGCTTGTATAACAGTGTAAATTTGCTGTCCCCTCAAAATAACTCAACACACAGCTATTAATGTCTAAACCGCCGGCAACAAAAGTGCAATAGGCAGTAGGTGCACTCAATGGGGCTTACAGAAGGAGGAATTTTCCAACATAGTCAACATTTGGGTCGGGCACAGCCCACCTTATATGTATAAAAAGAATAGCATGACTGTGGAGTTACAAGCATATGGTTGCCCTTCAACAAGCTTCAGCTTGACGAAGGGCAATGATATGCTTGAAACTGCCCAGTCACCCTATTTTTTTATATGAAGATGCATATTTGAAGTAATAAGACTATGTTGCAATAAATTGGAGGTCCAGTCCTCTTTTCTTCTTCTATCCTTTTATGCTGTCCTGTTTGCTTTGGTGGAATAATCTTTGGTGGATCTCCAGCAAAAAAATGTAACACAGCAGGAGTGACTCGCACTATTTTAGATTTTTATATTTACATATATATATATAGATAGATAGATAGCGTGTATATACACACACACACACTTTACTTGTATGCTTTAATTCCTGAAATATTCAGTAGTCCAGTGTGAAACTTTGCCTCTGTGCAGGAGTGTGCTGCACTTTCAGAATGGTCCCGCATATGATGTGGAGGTTGCGGGGGAGGGGGGGGCAGTGCTATGTTTGCTCTTTTTTTTCCAAATGATTTTTATTACATTTTTAACATGTTATACAGGAAGTATGACATCAGAGCGAGAAAAAGCTAAATACGTTTACGAACAAGCATGAGTTTAATGTTTGCTCTTTTTAGCATCCCAGTGCTATCTTTGCTGTTTTTCGCATCCTTGGCACTGCCAACTTGTCTGTGGGTAGCCGGCTTTCACAGCCAGCTTCCTACTGAGCATGCACAAGGCGCACTGCACTTTCAGACTGGTCATGCAACCTCCTGGGACATTTTCTGAGCCCCATGAGGTTGCAGGTAGGGATTTGAGGGGGGGGGGTGGAATTTCTGCAATCCTCCCCTAAGTGAGAAATGCATAAGTTGGTGTTGATACCTGTCAGAAATAGTTAATGAAAAAAAAAAAACTCCCAAAAAAATGGTGGTGGTGGGGGGGAAGATAGGTAGAACTTTCACTTTTAAGTGAAGTTCCACTTTAGGCAGACCCACCCAGAACACATGTGAAAAGCTTGCGGGAATCCAGCTATATCATAAAACAGAAGCTGAGAACACGCTGGGTGCCCCCAGTTACGTATGACCTTTGATTTTCTCAACGCAAAAATGGCGGCAGCCTTTCCAAAAAAGTAAATACCGCTGTCAGCATTCAAAAAAGACTGAATATATGAAGAAAGCTTTATTTTGATACATCATGGGGAAATATAAACATAAAGTAGATATTGGGAGCTACTCATTCACCAAAACAACCATAAGAGCAATATTCCAGTGCAATATTACGCCGAGCATTATTTTGCCGCGCTCCTATCTACAAAAGCCTCTACCCACCAGTCAAGATAAGTCCTGAACTGAGCAGTATTGATCCACTAATAGCAGTTCAGAGTTTGCTGGTGACACTGTAACCCTCCAGACATAATGTCATAGGTTCTTATCCCCTGCCTCTTAACATCACCTGCCTATCTCCTCCGAGCTGTCACCTCTGGTAATACACTTCCAAAAGCTTTCTAATCGTTACTCGCTCAGGCTGCATTTTTTTTCTGGCTTGTATATAAGTTGAGGAATTGCTTTGAGTTGTAAGAAGAACACGATTTCTTGTGTTGCAGCTTTCCTTTATGGTCTGGGCTTAACCGGCTACAATGCAGGGAAAATAGAGAAGCCATAGAGGACAGACAATATGAGGCTGCAGGAGAGGATCCAGCTTAGCGGAAATTGCAGCTATTTGGACTCGGGAGGCTGGATTTATCTCAGGGAACCTCGAGCCTTTTATAATGACCCAGAGAATGGCACTTTGTAAATGTTGTGTTAATCCCAATATATAGCGCTGGGGAACTGTAATAAAAGTGTAATGTAGCAGTGCACCTAGGTCATTACTACTACAATGTTACACCAGATACGGCCGATAGCTAGGGAGCAATACAGCAGGCAATAGAGCAGGGCAGTAAGTCAGTGGCGTTCAAGCCAAAGAACTGCAGTATACAAGGTCAAGGCAATACAATATACAAAATAAGGAAAAACAGTACAATATATAGTATAAAAGCAAAGGGACACAGTACAGAATGCAAATGGACAAAATATATAAATCAATGGACATCAAATAAGCGCGTATGCAAAATATATGTACTGTGCTGAGTACACTATGAAATAGAAAACATATATATATATATTACATACAGTATCTCACAAACGTAAGTACACCCCTGACATTTTTGTAAATATTTTATTCTATCTTTTTATGTGACAACACTGAAGAAATTACACTTTGCTACAATGTAAAGTAGTGAGTGTACAGCTTGTATAACAGTGTAAATTTGCTGTCCCCTTAAAATAACTCAACACACAGCCATTAATGTCTACACCACTGGCAATAAAAGTGAGTACACCCCTGAAGTGAAAATGTCCAAATTGGGCCCAATTAGCCATTTTCCCTCCCTGGCATGTGACTCGTTAGTGTTACAAGGTCTCAGGTGTGTATGGGCAGCAGGTGTGTTAAATTTTATGTTATCGCTCTCACTCTCTCATACTGGTCACTGGAAGTTCAGCATGGCACCTCATGACAAAGAACTCTCTGAGGATTTGAAAAAAAGAATTGTTGCTCTACATAGAGATGGCCTAGGCTATAAGAAGATTGCCAAGACCCTGAAACTGAGCTGCAGCATGGTGACCACGACCATACAGCGGTTTAACAGGACAGGTTCCACTCAGAACAGGCCTCGCCATGGTCGACCAAAGAAGTTGAGTGCACGTGCTCATCCATATCCAGAGGTCGTCGGGAAATAGACGTATGAGTGCTGCCAGCATTGCTGCAGAGGTTGAAGGGGTGGGGGTCAGCCTGTCAGTGCTCAGACCATACGCCGCACACTGCATCAAATTGGTCTGCATGGCTGTCGTCCCAGAAGGAAGCCTCTTCTAAAGATGATGCACAAGAAAGCCCGCAAATAGTTTGCTGAAGACAAGCAGACAAAGGACATGGATTACTGGAACCATGTCCTGTGGCCTGATGAGACCAAGATAAACTTATTTGGTTCAGATGGTGTCAAGCGTGTGATGGCAACCAGGTGAGGAGTACAAAGACAAGTGTGTTTTGCCTACAGTCAAGCATGATGGTGGGAGTGTCGTGGTCTGGGGCTGCATGAGTGCTGCTGACACTGAGGAGCTACCGTTCATTGAGGGAACCATGAATGTCAACATGTACTGTGACATACTGAAGCAGAGCATGATCCCCTCCCTTCAGAGACTGGGCCTCGGGGCAGTATTCCAACATGATAACGACCCCAAACACACCTCCAAGATGACCACTGCCTTGCTAAAGAAGCTGAGGGCAAATGTGATGGACTGGCCAAGTATGTCTCCAGACCTAAACCCTATTGAGCATCTGTGGGGCATCCTCAAATGGAAGGTGGAGGAGCGCAAGATCTCTAACATTCACCAGCTCCGTGATGTCGTCATGGAGGAGTGGAAGAGGACTCCAGTGCCAACCTGTGAAGCTCTGGTGAACTCCATGCCCAAGAGGGTTAAGGCAGTGCTGGAAAATAATGGAGGCCACACAAAGTATTGACACTTTGGGCCCAAGTTGGGCATTTTCACTTAGGGGTGTACTCACTTTTCTTGCCAGTGGTGTAGACATCAATGGCTCTTTATAGACAGTGTACCTGCGCTTAGGATTAGTGAAAATTAATCTAAAATATTATGAATGTACACAGTGAGACTGCTGCCTTCCTGTATGTTTCCTCCTAAGAGGACCCTTTAAGTATATAAAAATTATGGAAATGGCGCTGTCTCCTTGGCGTGTCTGTGTAAGTGTTCCTCTAAAGATGTGTGTGGGCCTGTGTCTTTGGCACCCTTATTCAAATTACCATGGATGGAATACAGAGTGAAAAAAAAAAAAAAAAAATTTTGATGTCCATAAATGGTCGTAAATGGTCGTAAATGTCCGTAAAACATAAAATATGTAAAACACCTAAAATCACCTAATAAATAAGTACACGAGAAACAGGCAGATATAATACAGATAAAATTAGGGATGAAAAATGTAAAAATATAAATTGGTGAATAGTTGAAAATATCGTCCGTAAATGTCCGTATGGTCGTAAATGTCCGTATGGTCGTAAATGTCCGAAAAATAAAAATAAGAATAAAGTGCTGTGGTGCCAAAAGGTGCAAAATCAATCAATGAACCTTAAATATTGTGCAATGGTTAAGAAAAAATGGGGTCTCCAAGAGTAGTTGTGTCCGATTGCGCTAATTCATGCTGCAATAGGTATTGGTGTTTCAGAATCAGTATCTTTCTGCTATGCGATTACAACTCTTTCCATATCTTTATTTGAACAAAACACAGTGATCCTTCTGTGAGTAATCCTTTTGGTGTATAAATAAAAAGTGACTTCCGTGCTTATTTAAGGTAGTAAGGTGACTTCCACGTGTGCTCTCCCGTATGTTCCCGCACTTACCAGATGTTTCATACCCCTGCAGGGGTACACGCCTTGGTAAATGGGGTCTTTTGGTCCTCCTTGTTGGGTCCTGGTATGTTTCTCCTGTGGTTGTGTCCTCGATCAAGATGCCTGTATACTGGAATCTTCCCTCAGTATCCGGCTCAAAAAATGGGGATCAGATAAAAATAAAGGAAAGAAAAGGACGGGGAT
>BLSH010230818.1:185395-230382 GCA_018402905.1 Glandirana rugosa
TAGTAGACACAGGACAAAGGGAAAACAGTATTAAATCACTTAATGTTACATGTAGGAGATAAGGAACCATTATAAAATAAAGAGGAATGTATAACATAAGGTCACCTTAAGGAAACTGATCGTATCACTAAAGAAAACTGAACGTTTCACGTAAGGTCAATAAACTTCATACGTAGAGTACTTAACGTATGAGATAGGTAGGATAGAGTTGGGTCCAAGGAGGTCTTCAACGGTCCCTAAGGAATCCGGGGAAGTATCCCTCTGATGTCTCACTTTTGGGGCAGAGAAAGGGACTGAGGACAGAGATTTCCCCGTCCCTTTCTCTGCAGCTAGGCAGCAGCGTGAATCTGCACAGTACAGAGTGATTAGGGTGTGCCCAGGCACACCTGCCACCCTATGTGTGCACGCCTATGAAGGGGCCTAAGGAATCCCTGGCAACTTCTGGAGGAACCTGGGTTGAGATAGGATGGATAGAGTATGCAATTCATGAGATGCATACTTCAAATAACTGGAATGCACTTTGCAAGTCAAAAGAAATCACTATGCTAGTCAAAGGAATTCCACTGGAATACAATATGTAAGGAGAAATAAAATATTACCAAGGAATAGAGGATGTACATTGTAATTCACTAAATTATGACAAAAGGGAAACAGGACACAGATGATGTGGCAGATAAGGTGGAGAGTATTAGAGCTCCATTGTAAACTCACTGCTCTGTCTATGTACAGATTTCCATTGTAATGGGTGGAAAATGCTGGGTGTATGGAAAGGGCCAACTGGGGGGATTTTGAACATAAACTCTTGCCAGATCTTGGCAGCCAGGCAACTATATACTCTGCTCATATGGCACACTGGTAAGTTCATTTAAAGTGAACTTTCCCTTCAACAAGAGAACTTAGTTTAAAGTGGTTGTAAACAAAATGAAAAATGAACAAAGCAGATCCTTTTATAATGTGTACTTGCTTCAATCCAAATCATCTAGTGCAATTTCTGCCTCCTCTCTCAATCCTCTGCTATCTGCATGAGTCACTTCTGACAGTCTAGGCAGACACCGGACAATCCTGGTAGACAACGCTCCCCCACCTCCCACATTTCCTTAGCACACAGCAGGTGATTGACAACCTCAGCTGTGCATGTTTCCCTATGAGACTGAGTAGAGAAGAGGCGTGCCCATCCCCGCCACACACGTCTCAGATTACACTCAGTTCCCTACTCTATGCTGTGGTGTGTGCAGGGCTGTTGTTAGAAATCATGGGGCCCCGTACAGCCTACCTGGCAGCCCCCCCCCCCTCTGAATATATCAACCTATGTGAATTAACCCTTTGTTAACCACTTGCCGACCAGCTGCCGTTTGACGGCGGCAGGTCGGCTGCATTGCGCAAATCGCCATAGCTGTACGACGGAGCTTTAAGAGACTGTAGGGGCGAGCAAGCGCTGGCTACCCGCGATTGCTCCTTACAGAGCCAGAATGGGGATCTGTTGATGTAAACAAATGGATCTCCTTTTGGCCAGGAAGTGTAGAGAGATCTGCTGTTGCCAGTGATCGGGAGCAGCTTTCTCTCACAAACACCAGTCACTACACTCTCCCTATAGTTAGAAACACTTGCCTAGGGAACACTTAACCCCTTGACTTCCCCTAGTGTTAACCCCTTCCCTACCAGGGACATTTATACAGTAATCAGTGGCTATTTTTAGCTCTGATCGCTGTATAAATGTGAGTGGTCCCAGAAAAGTGTCAAAAATGTCTGATCTGTCCGCCGCAATATCACAGTCCCGCTAAAAATCGCATATTGCCGCCATTACTAGTAAAAAAAAAAAATAATAATAAAAATTCCATAAATCTATTCCCATAGTTTGTAAACCCGACAACTTTTGTGAAACCCAATCAATATACGCCTATTGCAATTTTTTTTTTATCAAAAATATGTGTAAGAATATATATCAGCCTAAAAAGAGGAATACATTTGTTTTTTTATATTTTTTTGGATATTTATTATAGCAAAAAGTAAAAAACAAATGTTTTTTTTCAAAACTGTCGCTCTTTGTTTGTTTATAGCGCAAAAAATAAAAACTGCAGAAGTGATCAAATACCACCAAAAGAAAGCTCTATTTGTGGGAAAAAAAGGACGTCAATTTTGTTTGTGTACAACGTCGCACGACTGCGCAATTGTCAATTAAACTAACGCAGTGCTGAATTGCAAAAAGTGCTCTGGTCAGGAAGGGGGTAAATCATTCCGTGGCTGAAGTGGTTAATTGTTTTTACATTTAAAATAAAAAAAAATTATATATTTTTTAAAAAATTAAAAATTGTTAAAATTATTTTATTTTACAATTTTTAAAAATTATTTATTACAATGTTTAATTGGTTTTTTTTTCACAATTTGTTATTTTTTTACAGGACAGGGAAGCCTGCAGCGCCGCAGGAGTGGGCGGCACAGTGACAGGCAGAACAGGTAGGGGGATCGGTGCCAGGGAAGCAATTACAGGAACGATGCCTTCTGTAATTGGCCCTCCGCCCGACTGCTCTGATTCCCCCTGCTGTTTGGGCCCCCCTGTGTGCCCAGGCCCCCTACAGGAGGACTGGTGGTCCCCCCTATCAGCGGCCCTGGTTGTGTGTGACATCAGATTCTCACTCCCTACTTGCCGACGCTGAGGGATGCTATGTAAATTCTGGACTTGAATGGATCTAGAGGAGAGAGGGCTATAGATAAATAGGAACAACTTACTTAGGAGGAATTGTTTAATTTCTGTGTATCACCTGAGGTCAGTCGCTTCACTGGGTATATGTAAGGCAGCGTTTCTCAACCATGGATCCCTAGGGTTCCTCCAGAGGTTACTAGGGGTTGCCTTGTGCCCTGTGCTCTGTGCCTTGAGCCGCTAAGCTGTAAAACTGCAGTATGATGTCTAATTGTCTCTAATTTCTAGTCTCTGGAGATTTGGAGTTTCTCAACCAAGGTTCCACGAAACCCTAGGGTTCCTTCAGATGTTGTTGGAGTTGCTTGAGCAATGAGCAACTTCTGCCTCTCAGATAAGTTCCTACTGACACCATTTTTAGCTATCTATAAGGGGATAATTCTTCCCAATGATCACAAATGTAAGGAACATTCTTCCCATGGACCATTACACTAATATAGCATAAGTTGTAGATATATAATACATTTCCACAGGGTTTCCCTGCGCCTGGAAAGTTATTTCAAGGGTCTCTCTGAGTTAAAAGGTTGAGAAAGGATGATGTGTAAGGGTTTACAGCCACTTTAATTGGACAGCAAGAGGAATGCATATAAAAATATAAAAAATATCATATTAGCTTTTTTTTAACATTTGCATTTAACAATTCATTGATGCAAGTGATAGCTGAAGACCATGTGGATAAGTCACTTACTCAAAAATTCCCCATAGACGGCTTCCTGGGGCACCAATGGCCACATTCTTTTTATTTGGGTACCTTCAACCAATGTTAGCATTATGTTGTAATTTTATTAAAGTAATGTGATTTGGAATTTTCAGTGACATTTCAGTTTATACAGTAAAAATGTGTGTGATCATATTTTTTTTTAAGGTCAGCTGCGAAGCCTCAGCAAAACGGTTGCCATGCAATTCTTCCTACAGACAGACATAAGCTGTGCTTAAATATCCAGTGCCCTCTTGCGTGGCCTTTTTTGATTTTGTGATACTTTAATGCTTCTCAACTAACTTCCATTAAGTAGTTCTTGTGGGATAGTATTCCAAGGTTAAAGTGATTAAATAACTTTTATGGTTGATCAAATATAAGCCCTTATTATACGCAGTAGGCAAAACCATACATTTTAATTACTTTGTTATCAACCATCTAGCTATTTACATTTCATTTTTTCCGTCAGAACTAAGAATTTGTGCGACTTTCAGTGAAAATGCCCAAGATGCGCTTCTAACAGGGTTTCTTTAAATTCTTCTTATTGTAAAGAAGCATCGCACCTGAAAATTAAATGTGGATGAGGGATTGTAATTATCTTAAATTTTCACAGAACCCAAAAAAAAAAAAAAAGAAAAAAATAATAATTGTTCGGACTGCTACTTTTTTTTAAAGGTAATTTTAAGGTAATTATTCTGTGGCTGAATAAGTGTCCATCACATAGAAATTCACATAAATCCACTGTAAAAGTGCAAAATGTTACTATGTACTTACTTACACATATACTTCAACTATATAAAATGAAATAAATAAAAAAATAAATAAATATACTTCACGTGGGCAAGACCAAAACGCACTTGTTACATTAGCACACTGAAGGAAGTCTTTTTGTCACATAGGCTTGTTCTTCAAAAAACTCCTTTAAAGTATATATAAATTAAAAACGTATGTTTTAGATAGAATGAGGGCATGTAAAATCTGTTATTTTTTCTTCACCATAAAACAACTTCTGTACTTGCAGGTTCCTTCTAATAAAGACCGGTCACTGCTGCTCTCACTTCTTGTGCAGGGTGACTGGTCTTGTCTCCTCCCCCTCCTGTAGTTTTCTGCAGGGAGCCTGCAGTAGGTGGAGCTGTTGAGCACCTCCCATGGCTCTGCTCCCTTCATAGGCTGTAAAGCACAGTGGCGATGGCAAAGCTATTTTTACATGGTATTATGTGGGTTTGCAAAGCCTTTTTGGACCACCTTTTGTCCATGTATAAATATATTGTTTTTTTTTTCATCATGAACGTTTTCAAACAGAATATGGTAATCAAGGACAATGAAAGCAGTGCTAAAGAATATACATTACCATGGCAATTATAGTCTAACACAGTCTCCTCTGAAAATCTCTCAATAGCTTCCAATACATATAACAGACAAAAATAACAAACAAGCAGGAAATCAAGTTACAGTATAAGGCAATTCCAGTTTTTGATCTCAATGGTCCTCCTCAACATTGGAGAGTTCAATCGGGCTAAGACCAGGCATATCTAGCCATGGTCCCCATAATTTCTCAAATTTGCTGGAGAAGCCCCTGTGTTGGTAGATATGCTGTTCAAGTAGAAGGGTGTTTTCCACATTGGTCACCCAATTGGCTCAGGGGATTTCCATAATTGCAGTATTGAAATAGGGCTCGATTCTGAGCTGCCCTTGCAAACTCTGCAGGCGCTACTTCCCCAAGAATGCCTAAGAGGCAGCATTTAGGATCTAGCGGCAAAGGTGTAGTTTTGGGCAGTGCCAAAGCAAGTGGATGAGGTCCCCATGGTCTCTCCTGCAATTGTAACAAAGGGGGTCAACTAGATTACCCATTTTGTAAAGACGTATTGAGTGTAAAACATTCTCAATAAAATGTACAGCTGGGACAATTTCTGACATATGTTAAGCAAACATGCCACCACAGATTGGGACACTTCCTCCCACTCATCTCCTGTAAGTATTTAGATTTAAAGTCAATGTCACCCGGGCTCTCTTCGCACCATCCTTTTATTTTCTTGACCAAGGCACTACATATTGACTTGACAGATCTGCTAGGGTGTTATCAGACTGGCATGTAGGCAAATTGTTTATCTGTCAATAGGTGTGACACTGCACAATGTAATTAAAACTGAGCTCCACCCAAAAGGGGAAACTCCGCTTGTTTGCACTCTCCACTGCCACATTTGGCACTTTTTGGGGGGAGTGGGTACCTGGTTTTTACAAGTACCCAGTCCCACTTCTGGCTCAGATGGCCGTGGCAATCTATGTCGATCTTCAGCCCCTGCTCCTTCTCCCCGTAGCCTTCTGGGACACACACAGTTCCCAGAAGACTGCTAGACCATTCAACAGTGCAGCGTGACTCGTACATGCGCAGTAGGAAACCGGCGCCTGGACCCGAGGCCGACTGAAGAATTGGCTCGGGTGACATCATTGGATCCCAGTACAGGTAAGTGCCCTTATATTAATATTTTATTTGTTTTTGCCCAGACTGGAGCTCTTCTGTAAAGCCCAACACTGGAAAAATGTAAAGTTATTGCAAGGGTTAGATACTAATTTGTCTTGGCTAATCTTCCGATCCTCCAGCTCCTTATTTCAAGGATCACAGTCATAGAAAGTGATGGAAAATCTTCCCAATAATGGTCACCAACAAAAAAATGACAACCTCACAAAAATGTAGGTCTTATTCCACACTTTCCAAAAACAAAAAATATTGCTCGAATTTAGGCTTTTAATAATGAGGAAAGTAGCATCTCCTCTCCCGATCTCCCTAACATGAACAAACAGTACAATGATTTAGTGTACAACCCTCAACTCATCAACTTTCATGAGGAGTAAAGCTGGCCATAAAGGAATCCTTTTTTTTGAACTGCCAGCGGATTGATTGAAAAGAAACAAACAGATTCCCCCATTCACACAAGCGATGTGGAGAGAGGAATCCTCCCCCCTGCACTATTGTATTCCAACAGCAGGGTCTCCTCCGTTGTCAGAATACACTGATCAGTGCTGAAGCTGATTGGCTATAGCCCACTGATTGAGAAAACATTTTCATATTGCTAGATCCGCTTCTGTTAAGCAGGAACGACCATAGATGGATTGAAATTTGACCAGCCCCTGCTGAATTGGCCAAATTTCATGCCAGCTATGGTCAGCTTAAGACTTATCTGAAGTCAGATTTGCTGGTATGCTATGGATGTTGGGGGAAGTGCACAGATATTTAAAACAAGCTAATTTTGGCACAACTGATTAACAGATCGGACTCCGCACAGCCCTCAGTTCCAGTGGCAGGCCATCCATTAGGGGAGCACGGGCACCACCCCCTCCCTCTCCCATCCATGCATCCAGCCCCCTAATCTACAAGCAGGGACACAGGATGCATGGGTTCCAATGTTTTTGTTTTTTTTTTGAAACCCGTGATTAGAGCCTGATGCTCTAATAGGCTTCAAAAAAGGGTGGGCTCGGGGGCAGAGCACTGCGCCCTGAGCCCACCCAGTTGTGTTACAATAGGGAATGAATATTCAATATTGTCACACTGATCCTCCTCAAGAGACCCGTCACCTGATTGGCTGTAAGGACAAGCGATCCTATTGGACACCTAGAAGGAGGAGGGAGGAGACGCACGGCGTGATGCAGAGGAAGAGGAGAAGCGATGAAAGCCGCTGTCCGCTGCCCGCCCGCAGCCTATATGGGGTTAAGTGCAAGACTGGATGACCGACTGACCAACCGCCCCTGGGGGAAGGGGGGTTGCGGGTGACCGGGGGGGGTGGTTGTTTGCCGCCCCCCTAAAAAAACAGCCCTCACTGCTCAGTTCTCTTGCGAAAGATGAGCAAAGTGCCATAAATGACTCTACAATCTAGCTTTTCCCCCAACTAGTACATAACCCTTTTCTGGAAAATAGTGCTTTATTTGGGTGCACACAAGCAAAATATGTCATACAACCTTCTAATATGGTCCACCCGTTTATATTACAAACCATTAGATGATTATTACAAACACTGAGGTGCTTTAATAATGGCAGCATACTGTTTGAATTAAGTGCATATCTATAGTGAGTATACAGTCCACAGGCAGATGGATTTTCACATGGTATAAATACATTAATAAACGATGAACATATTTTACAAATTAAATAATTTTGTGTCTCTTTCTTCCCCTCGTCCAAGCGCCCATTGGGAAAAGGCTAGCAGTGGTTGTGGAAACACAAGGCTGAAATCCACCTGCCTTGTCGATAAGGGTGAAATAATAGCAAACTATTTTGACCAATCATATTTCATCCTTGTGTAATAAAGTAGTTAAGCCAGTAAAAGATGCCTGGTTGCTATGGGATATTACATTTTGAACGCTGGCCTACTGATTAAATAAAAGTCCATATCTAATTTCCTAATCTCTATCAATACAATGGCTGAATTCATAATGAGTGAAATCGCCTTTAAAAGAAGGTCTTGTCAGAGTAATCCATTAATATACCAGAAAAAAAAGGAAGAAATTTAAAGTCTATCCATTAACCTCTAACACAGGTGTAAAAACAGATTTATTAGAATTAGGTGGATATTCCATTTTGGCATCTCACACCATAAATATTTCATTATAAAAGGGCAGGATAATACATTAATAAAGATAAGAGTCTCAGGCTAATGGTAACAGCCTTGACAAAGAAACTGCCCACTGGACGCGCGAGCTGTAACTGAAATACACAGTTTGGCTTAATCTAAAAATGTTTTCTAGAACAACTTCAGTCCAATTAAGAAGCAGGTTGTTGGTTTAAAAGAAGCTTCTGAACCACTACCCACAATGGGTTACCAATTGTTTGCATTGGAAGAACAGCTATTGCTCCTGGTACCTTCGCAAAAGGATGTGTCTGTGCTCACTGCTTCAACTACCACTTACCACTGGAACACAAAAGGAAGCACAGAAAGTTACCACTATACAATGGAAACAAAGGTTTTCTTTTCTGGTTCAGACCAGCCTAGATTAGACATGCTGCACTGAAGAAGCTGTTACATACATACATACAGAAATACACCTACAATTGCACATACCAGGCACCAGGGAAAGGCATCAGGGCACTCAGAAAATTACAACATGTATGTTTTCCCTTAGAGGGGGGTATTTTTTTTTTTTAATCATAAGGTAGTTTTAATAAATAATGTGTTTGTCTTCAGTAGTGGGAGATTGGCACTGGTAACTATGGCGCAGAAAGTACTAATAGTATTGGCACAGATAGCAATGCCCTTTCCTAAGGCCAACTTTTACATTAACTTTCCCTGCAACCCTAACAATAACACCTACACCAACTGTTCCTGTACCCTTCACATCAATCATTCCTGTACCCCTCACATCAACCATTTCTGTACCCCTCACATCAACCATTTCTGTACCCCTCACATCAACCATTTCTGTACCCTTCACATCAACAATTTCTGTATAACTCACATCAACTATTTCTGTACCCCTCACACCAACCATTCTTGTATTCCTCACATCAACCATTCCTGTAACCCTCACATCAACCGTTCCTTTATCCCTCATATCAGCTATTCCTATACCCCTCACACCAACCATTTTTGTACCCCTCACATCAACCATTCCTGTAACCCTGACACCAAACATTCCTGTAGCCCTCACACATACTATTCCTGTACCCCTCACACATACTATTCCTGTACTCCTCACATCAACCATTCATTTACCCCTCATATCAGCCATTCCCGTACCCCTCATATCAGCCATTCCTGTATCCCTCACACCAACCGTTAGTGTACCCCTCACACCAACCATTCCTGTACCCCTTACACCAACCATTCCTGTACCCCTCACACCAACCATTCCTGTACCCCTTACACCAACCATTCCTGTACCCCTTACGCCAACCATTCATGTACCCCTCACACCAACCATTCCTGTGCCCCTTACACCAACCATTCCTGTACCCCTCACACCAACCATTACTGTACCCCTCACACCAACCATTTCTGTGCCCCTCACACCAACCATTTCTATACCCCTCACACCAACCATTTCTGTACTCCTCACACCAATTAATTCTGGACCAATTGTTCACACCAATTATTTCTGGTGAATACACCAACCATTCCTGTAACTCCCACACCAACCATTCCAGTATCCCCCACACCAACCATTCCAGTATCCCTCACACCAACCATTTCTGTAACTCTTACAACACTGCCTGCAACCCTAATTCTAGCCCTCACTGTGATTCTATAATAACTCTCTCCGTAACTCTAATATGAACCCTCACACCAATTGTTCCTGTAACTCCAACCCTTACGCCAACCCTGCTTGTAAGCGTAACCTTCACTCTTACCCCCTCTGTACCCCAATCCTCCCTGTAGCCCTAACACCTACATGCATACTAACTGTTGCTCTCACATGAATAAAGGCAAAAGATTATGCAGTCTCTGTTCATATGAAACATACAAAATGTTCCTAATAGTCAGCAGCCATGTGTTCTAGGCTGCATAGGCTTCAGGCCACAGGAGGAAGGTAAGGAGAAGGCATTGCTAGCCAAACTATACATTTTCAGTATGTCAAAGGCATTACTAGCATACCAGTACATGTGGTTTCTCCGTTGCTGGAAACTTTAAACATTTGTAAAGATGTACTTAAATATATTCAATAAGCTACATTTTTTTTTTTAAAAAAAACATTTTTTTAATTATTTATTTATGACAGGAATTTATACAGTGCCAACAATTTACAAAGTGCTTTACTTGTTGCACATTCACATCAGTCCCTGCCTCGGAGGGCTTACAATCTAAGATTCCTATATTACATGCATACATACTGTACATGAGCACATATACTAGCACCAGTTTGGACAGGAACTAAGTAACCTACCAGCTTGTCTTTGTAGGGTTGAAGTAAACTCATGCAAGCACAGGGTGTCAGGAACCTCATGTCAACCATCAGAGCATAAACATGCACATGTTTTTGGGCATGTCAACCTAATTAAGTGTGCAAGAACATGCATTCACACCCTTGCAAAATGGCATGCATATGGATGTACGGGCATGTCTACTCCAGATACTAGTGTCTAGTAGACTATTCGAACCTGAGGCTTGTGTGGGATTATTGCTGAATGGACTTTCAGTTTGTATCTCTATTACCTTTGATCCTGAATCCTGCTTGACTCTGTTATTGACCCGGCTTTCGTCTGACCTACCTCTGTATTACGCCTGCCTGTTGATATTTGCTGCATGCCTGTTACTGAATTTGGCCTGGGATAATGATCAAGATTCTGCCTATCGATTCTGCACATTGCCAGCCTCTGCTTATCTCTGACCTTGATCCTGCTTGTGATGTCTCGCCTTTCTGCCCAGCTGTTACTCAGCTCAACTTGTGACCTGACTCTGCTCTCTACTGGTCTGGGTGAAATCATCTGCTCACCAGTGCTTCCAACTTCAAGTATGTGGTTCTAGCTATCTGGAACCTACACCATTCAACTGCCCTAGCAGTTCCTGTCTCAATTTCCTAGGGTGCTTCAACGGGAATTGTGCAAGAGGCCACGCTCATCATCTCAAGGTCCTTACACAGGTACATGACACAGGAAGAACATGCAAACTCCATTCAGATAGTGTCCTGAAAATAACAGGATACTCCAATGGTACTTTAAGGCCTCATATACACTGCTGCTGGTAAACGGATGGCATTTGGGCGTTTTTTTCAGCTGCCCCTGAACTTTCCTCTATGTTATCTTATCAGTACATTTACACAGGGTGGTTTAAGTTCATTTTCAGGTAGTTGTGATTAAAGGTTTTTTGGAATGCAAAAAATGGGTTCAAACGCCAGTTCAGAGGCATTTGAAACGCCAAACAGCTTGTAAACGCCGCTAAATGTGCCTAAACGTGTTAACTCGCTTCTAGGACCGTTTCGTTTACAGGCATTTCCATTATAAAAAAAAACATTTTTTTTTTCTTTAAAAACGCTCCTAGACGCAAATGCCACATGCAAAATGCTGCAAGACAGCCGTTTTAGACGCCAACTTCTAGCTGTCAAAAAAAAAATTGTTCAGGGGAGGTTAGAATAGCGTCCCGTGTAAATGGAGCCTTATTTGAGTAAAGTGAAAAGGAATGTTTGGATACTTTAAATGTCTAAAGAGTCAGTGACCTTTTACATATGATGAATTAGGGATCTTTCCATGTAGTCCATAGATTAAAAAAAAAAAAAAAATCTCAACTGGTAAAGAAAATCTCGGAGGGCTTGAATATATAGAGTGGTTATTATGAAGATGGATGAACCTCCCATCTTTCGTCACATTACCGATCTGTTTTACTCTTCACTTCAGTCCAATCACCCTTCAGAGCACACTAAGATTTACTTTAAACCTTTCACAGCCTCAGTGTTCCATTCCATAACCTCGCTTGCTTATACACACAATGTACAGAATACATTTAATTTGACAGTCTACACAATCCTTTAATAAGCTGACATTTAAATACCTTACATGGATTACCTTATCAGCAGATCTGCTCTGTATGCAAAATGTGACAGACTTATGGAAATTAGAAGTTGGGTAATGATGCCACGGACTGTAGAGCAGCACTTTTGCACAGCCCAAGATTAAACTTAACATATACCAAATAATCTTGAGTAATTTATATAACGATGCATAATTCATCATTAAGATTAGGTATAAAACCTTGAAGGGAAAAAAGGGGTAGATTAAGATATAAATCTCATCGTTGCACTGTATGGCATAAGAGAAAAAAAAAAGCCATGATCTCCACTATGCCACCTTAAACTCATAGTGTTAGCATGAAAAGCGAGCGTTTTGTGTTTAATCCCAAAGTTACTTTTTTCCCTTTTTTTCTTTTAATAATTTTAGTTTACAGTTTCTGCTGATGGATACAAAATTCTAAAGCACACTATAATGGAAAGGCAAATCTCCTTTACATTTGTATAAGAAGCAACACATGTGATTCAGTGATTAGCGGAACACAGCACTTTCAAACGCTAGCTACGGCTACGGTGCAGACCTTGCAAACCATATCACTCTACGATGAGCATCAAAGGGCCTTTTCAATGCGCGCATCTATGATCTTGTTTCCAAAATGCAATTTAATATATTGATATTTCACATATTTATACAAGAAACAACTTTTTTTTCTGCCCCCTTTTATAATTCTCTAGCTTTCATTTTTTAAGCTGGGAGCCTCGGTTGCATGCTGCAGTCGGGGCAGATTGCTTAAAAATTAAATCTGTTTTGGCAACCTTGACAAGAGTTGAAAGAGAGGTAAAAACTAGGTCAGACATTATGATGTACTGAATAGATATTATTTTCAGTTGCATAGAGAGTGTGTCTCGTAGGATGATAAAAATACAGATTTAGGCGAGATGTAGAACTCAGGGACATTGGGCTCGGGGCAGAATGATCCTGTTCAGAGCTTATTGATTCTGTGTTTCACAAGGTTTTGGGAGGCAAATTCAACTTATTTAACGACACATTCTAATTAAAATTGGACTAGAGGGAAACAGCTATATATACAGTTAATATATATATGGATATGTAATTCTGTGCAGCTATTTTTGTGATTTGGTCTACCTCTGCTAGACAGCACTGCCAGAAGGTTGACAAGTACTTTTGTACAGCTATCCTTTAATAATTTCATCCCATCCCCTGAGTATCTTCCACTCAGTGTTGCCAACCGCCAGTAAATTTACTGACAGTTTGTAAAAATCAGTGATTTTTACAACTGTCTATAAATATCAGGGTCTGATAATTTGTCATGCTGTGCTGACTTTTTAAGTGTAAACCGGGCAAACTA
This sequence comes from Glandirana rugosa, assembly GCA_018402905.1. NCBI lineage: Eukaryota > Metazoa > Chordata > Amphibia > Anura > Ranidae > Glandirana > Glandirana rugosa. The sequence goes on from BLSH010230818.1 coordinate 198,588, forward strand.
CTTGATAAGGGTATTGTCAGTGTTTCCATGTTGTGTTTAAATATCAATTGTCTTCGTTTTTAATAGGAGTTCAGTTATTTTTCAGGTTGCCAGTAAAAAATGTGCTCCGCCAGTAAATTTTCCATGTTTTGCCAGTAAAAAACGCTGCAGGAGGTTGGCAACACTGCTTCCATTGGGCAAATGATTTTCAGCCCCCACCCAGCTTTCTTAAAGCAGAGTTACGCTTTAAGTACTCCTGACCCCCTGAAATGCTACATTTGGCATCTAATTTTCTTTTTTTGGGGGGGAGCGGGTACACAGTTTTGACAGGTACCAAGCTCCCACTTCCTCTCGGAGGGTCGCGCCCCCAGTGCGGAAGCTCTCCTCTCCCCCTCCCTCCCTCCCAGCAATCTTCTGAGATACGTCACAGGTCCTAGAAGATTGCCCGGCCGCTCAGGACGTGCAGCGCAACTTGCGCATGCGCAGTGTGCACCCGCAAGCTGTCACAGCCGGGTGCCCACACTAGTGATGCCGGCGCCGTGGAGAGGAGAAGGAAAGATCTGAGGCTTCATGCGGCCGCATTCCTGGACCGTGGGACAGGTGAGTGTGTATTTTTTGTAACTGCTAACTTTTAATAAACTCAAAAACAGCTGGAACATTGCTTTAAGCTGGCCTAGGATGAGTACGTTTTTTCATCAGTGAACGAAAGAAGACTGACAGATTCCTCCATCCACACAAATGAGGAATATATTCTAACAGTGGGGCCTGCCATTGCCAGAATACACTCAGTGGCTGGAGCTACTGATTGAGAAAAGTTTTCCAGCATGTCTCTTTAACAGAAGTCAATCAAATGGTTATAATTAAGTGCAGATTGCGTGAAATGTATTAACTGCTGTTCCCTGTCTACTTGGAGCTGCGATGTTGCTTTGATATGTTATGTACTGACTGTGCAAAGTTCCTGACTTCACCAGAATGCTGTTAACCTTCTTGTCTTCTCTCAAACAATTGACCTGTTGAGCGGGAAGACAGCTACAAATTGATCGAAATTCAGACGTTCCTTGCTGAACCGGCTCAATCAGTTTATGGCCAGTTTTAGTTGCATGGCCACGTTTGGAGCAGCACAGCTTTTCTCCCAAAATGTCCATTCTGTACTGTGCATGCACGCAGCAGTCCCATTTATTTCTATGGGCCATACTTATGGTTGCCTCCTGTGGTCTCTCGGAGTATGGCTTTGCCAAAGGAGTGAATGGCGCCACAGTAAGAAGTGTCTCTTTTTGAAAGAAAGGATGTGTTGCTCTTAGCGGGGCCACACTGTGAAGATTGCTAGATCTGAGTGGAAGGTTAAAGTGTTACTAAACCCAAAGGGCACAAAAATCAGTCCTTATATGCCATAGAGCATGCTTGTTATACTCATTGTGGAATCTAAGGGGTTAATCATCTGCATTGTGTAAAAAGGCTGTGTGTTCCTGCATGCACAGATCCTCCTCTTCTTCCACTGACTCCTGAACATGTCTGGATAAGACAGAGTATATGGAATCAGGCTGCACATGCTCAGTTTGATGTGTATTGCTAGAGACTTTCAGCACAGGGCCTATCAGCACTGTCAAGACAAAGGGTCAGCGGTCCTGGATCCTGATAGAACAGCTCAGTGCAGTATGAAAACTCCTCCTACAAGCTTTACCAGGAACTGATAGATGTCTGATAGAATGCTTTATACTGCTGATGCGAAAGGGTATTTAGCAGTTTATATTTACTAAAATAATTGCATTTCCATGTTCTGTATACTGTGGGAGACCAGATATAGTGAATGCAGGATCCTGGGTTTAGTAACACTTTAAAGTGGTTGTAAAGGCAGAAGATTTTTTATCTTAATGCATTCTGTCAAGATAAAAATCCTTGTGCATCAGCCCCCCTCAGTTCCCCTAATACGTACCACAGAAGCGCGGTGACATTGGCTCCCGCTACTTTCAATCAAAATCAGTTTGCCAATGAGAATAGAAAAGGGGCGGGGCGGGGCCGCAGCTCCTTGTCTGAATGTGCACAGGGAACCGTGACTTGGGTGTCCCCATAGCAAGCTGCTTGCTGTTGGGGGCATCCAACAGGAGGAAGGGGCAAGGATCACAGAAGAGGGACCGGAGAAGAGGAGGATCGGGGCTGCTCTGTGCAAAATCATTGCACAGAGGGGATAAGTATAACAAGTTTGTTATTTTTATTAAAAAATTTGAGCTGGTGAGCTTCATTCAAGGGGGAGACAATTTAAAGTTTAGTTTTAAGGGACGAGTGTGTTCACCATGGGTACAACCCCATCCAGAAGGATGAATGGAGGGAACATAACATATGCAGAGATCTCCAAAGCAGGATTCAAGATTAGTATACCTTGTTTGGGGGAAGGGGGGTATCAGGAAACACTGTCACTTTGTCCTGAACAGGCAACACTGCAAAACAATAGCATGGAATATTTACCTTAGAACTAAGCCCCCCGATGCCCGATTAGGTCAGCGCTGAGGGAGCTGACATGATGTCCATCTTCTTTTTTCCTGGTTTGCAGCTCCGGCGCTGTGAATGGCCGGGGGCCGTGAGATGTCACTCCTGCGCAAGGAGCTCCAATTGTCCAGCAGCCTCCGTCGGATCTTCAGAGCGCATGTGCCGCTGACTTTAGCGGCTGCATGCAGAGCGAATATCTCCTAAACCATACAGGTTTAGGAGATATTCATTTTACCTACAGGTAAGCCTTATTGTAGGCTTGCCTGTAGATAAAAATCACATTTCAGGGTATACGACCATTTTAATGTCACATTAGGGGTGAGAATCTCCTACCCTTTTGATGTAAGTGACCTACAGTAAGTACTATAACTAATTATTAGGTGCAGAGACATAACTAGAACATTGAGGGCCCCGTGCAAGAAATTATTAAGGCCCCCTAACCCCTGGCCAGGGCCCTTCCCTCTTCCCACTGCTCCTGGGGCTCTTTACTCCCATAGCGAGTCCCTTTATTACGGTCCCACCAAATAAACGAATAGTTGTGCACCGAGCCTCCCATTCATTTAGAAATGGAAGTATAGTAAACAGTTTACTATGCTTCAGTTATGGATGAACCAATTGGTACCAATCACTGACTCAGTCCATTCAGAAAAGGAAGGAGCCGGTAAATGACAAATTTACCGACCCGTTCCCATCTCTCCATCATGACACATCTTCTACAGCAGCTGCCAGGAGAGAGGAGTGGGGAAGACAGCAGCTCTGTGGGGGGACCAGGGTAGCACACAGGGACCCTGGGAACAGCAGAAGACAAGTAAACTGGATAGCAGGGGTGGCGGGGCAGCATATAGAGGAGCCAATCTCCTCCATTAGGAAGAAAATGGAGGGGATTGGTTCTTCTAAATGGCGCCCCACCATCCCTCCTATCCAGGTGTACAAGGGAGGCACACAGGCCCCTTGGAGCACGGGGCCCAGTTGCAATTGCAACCCCTGTAGTTACACCTCTGATTAGGTGCTATGCAAATAAATAAGTATACTACTCTGTATTAGGGCAGTGATGTCACAGAAAACGCAGACTTCCTGTCGGAGGGCCCTGGAAAAAAATCTGAAAAGGGTTCCCCTTGCTGTTCTGTGGCAAACCCCAGGCTCACACCAAATCAGAGCCAAATAATGAATAATTCCTGTGTTCAAGGAGAGGAGGCTTCTCCACAATGGTGAGTAGGGGGTATATATTGCTTGTGATATCACTGGGTAATGCGCCACTGTGCTGCCTCTTGATGGACTGGGGAAGTCCTGATACACAATAAGAACAAAAAAGCACACAAGGACGCACTGGCCTAGCGCATTATCCTCAGTTAAATAACGTTTATTATAAAATCATAAAAACATACTCACAAACAAGATCAGATATCAAGCGATTCTATGCGGCTACACATCCAATACACCGTTCTCTGATGGTGTCCTAGGCAGGCTGGCTAACGCGTTTCGAGGACACAGCCTCTTCCTCAGAGCCTCTGAGGATAGTGCATAGTGCTCGAAATGCTTGATATCTGATCTTGTTTGTGAGTATGTTTTTATGATTTTATAATAAACGTTATTTTACTGAGGATAATGCGCTAGGCCAGTGCGCCCTTGTGTGCTTTTTTGTTCTCATACCAAATCAGTTGGATTGCTGTTCGCGGCTCTTGCTCATCCCTAGTAAGAATGAAGTCAGAACTCATGATCTACCATTTTATTCCAGTTCATTGAGTATGCTATAATATCGGCATTACAGCCAGGTACCGGCCTACGGCTACACCACCCTGCATGTGCCGATCTTGTCTAATCTCGGAAGCTAAGTAGGGCTGGGCCTGGTTAGTACTTGGATGGGAAATAGCCAGGTAAATAGCATTTTCAAAAGTAAAGATCAGCAATGGAAGCTTGCGTATTTTTTATAGTCCATGTTTCCTTTAGCTAAACACCTTTTGATTTATTTACTACACAAAACTCATGTACATCCTTTAGAACAGGAATTCTTTAAGACAAGACACACATGCTCCATATACTGTATAATTAATTGTCGGGTCAGCCCCGAGATCCTGTGATGTAATGATATTTCTTTCACAATTTATAATTGATGGTGACAAGAGGTTATTTGTCTAATGGAACAAGTCAAAGTCATCCCGTCATTGGCAGGATTCAACCTTTCCCTATTCATTGAGGTACTTTTTAAATTTATGACATTTAATTTATTTCACATAGGTTATAAATAAACATTACGTGAGACAATTTTTATACTTTTTGGAGATGTGAATGTAAAAATGTGTAATAATTAGATAAATGCCAGTGTCCCCCCCCCCCACTCCCCGCTTTGGTGACATATAAAAATAACATTTCAACCGCCTAGTTTGTTGGTGGAACAGGCTGCGCTGTCAGCTTCTGACCTGCTCCAAAACGTGCTGGACTGAAATGTTTTAACAGAATAATCTGCCCTTGCTGCATTCTTGCAGATGGATATCCAATGCCTAGTTCAGAGGATTTCGGAGCAAATCGTTAGCTCCAATAGAACATAAAACACAACACTGACTAAAGTTACCAATTTAAAGGGTAACTCTACTTTCCTGGAAAAGAAAATATAGCAAAAAATGTATATAGCATATACAATTGTTACACAAGTCAATCATTTAATGTTATAAAAACATTCCCTTCCCATTTCAATCTGCAGCTGTTCTATAAAATTCAACTCAATATATTCTTCTTTAGGCGCTTTGTACACTGTTGGTGTACAGAACACCCCCAGAAATGTCATTCCCTGCTTGTGTGACTGGCTTAATAACTTTTTCAGAATTCTGCAGTAAGATACAAGTCAAATTTTAGGCATCCCGTGTAATAGGTATTTCAGTTTTGGTGGGATACTCTCCAAGGATTAAATAGTAAGGGGGTGCAGGCCCTGCAGCTTTTCTTGACTTCAATGCAAAATGGCTCCCCAATGACTTCAATGCAGAAATGCCCCCAAATGAATTCAAGGCAAAATCGCGTCCCATTGACTTCAAGGCAAAAACGCGTCCCGTTGAATGCAACGCAAAATTGTGTCTCATTAACTTCAATGCAAAAAGGCCCTATTGAGTTCAATGCAAAATTGTGTCCCGTTTACTTCAATGCAAAGACGTCTCTAAGGGTCCTTTCACACATATGGACCGTTCATTTCCTCCGTTCAGTGACGTCAAAACGAATGAAGTATTCATCAATTTTCCATCAGTTTGTCATCAGTTTTTTCATCAGTTTTTTTTTTCATCCACTACTAATGCAAAAATGGATGAAAACCTGACCATTCGTCAGTTTACATTCGTTTTTCCTCCGATCCGTATTTTTGACGGATGAAAAATAGGGCTTTTATCCGTTCAAAAACACGGATGTTGACAGATTGAAAACAAATGCAAATGGATGATCATCCATTGTCATCCGTTTTTCCATAGAAATGCACTGATGTCCGTTTTTCATTCCTCAACGGATGGAAGTAAAATGTACAAAGTGTGAAAGAGGCCTTAATGCAGTGGTTCTCAACTCCTATTCTCAGGACCCACTAACAGGCCAGGTTTTCAGGATAACTGAAATACATCACAGGTGATATCATTTGCTGCTCAGTGATTGCAGTATTCTAGTCTGCATCTCCCCAAGGTAATACTTAAAATCTGGCCTGTTGGTGGGTCCTGAGGACAGGGGTTGAGAACCGCTGCCTTAATGACTTCAATGCAAAAATCACATTCCTTTGACTTCAATGCAAAATGGCATCCCATTGAGTTCAATACAAAAATGTCCCTTATTGACTCCAATGCAAAATCATGTCCAATTGACTTCAATGCAATAATCACATCTCATTGACTTCAATGCAGAAACGCCCCCTATTGACTTCAATGCAAAATTGTGTCCCATTGACTTCAATGCAAAATGCCAGCCGCATTCATTAAGTTAAAACATTTAAAAAAAAAATAAGAATCCGTTTCGGTTTCGGCTTTTGGCCAAGTGCATCCTGAATTTTTGGTTTCGATAAAGAGTTTTCATTTCGTTGCACCGCTAGTTTTTACCGATCCCTAACGAGCACTAAAAAAGGCCCTTGAGAGTTCTGCTGCTCTGATTGGCTCCATTGCAGTAAATCTCTCTGAATATTCTGCACTTTCTATTGGCTGTTGGTTCAGCCATGCTTGTGAATGTTCCAATACTTATAAGTTATTATAAGTTGGATCCATCTTTAGTGGAACCTACAGAAGTTCAATTCCAAAGCAGCAAAGTGCTGATATTTTTATTGATAATTTTTAATATAAGTGACCCTGACTTCTCACAGCTTGATATTGTTGTTATTAGGATCATTTTCCAACAGATTAAAACACCAAAGCCTGTGCATTGTTAAAATTATTATTAAACAAATTCAGGATGTAAAGAAAAAAAGAAAGAGAGGGAGCCGAGTATAATGTATTCAGGGTTATCGCACCTCGTGAAGAATCAGAAAACAAATATCCCCGTTGAGTACTTTTGTACTGGTATCAAAGTGTCTTATCACACGAGTTTAAAAGCTTTCTGTTCCTGTGTGGATTTAAACACGGCTTTGATTTGTGAGATGTGTATGGTAAAGATCCTGGCACTTCATCATAAACAGTAAATATGTAGGAAGGACGCTTTGTACCAGGAAAGATACATACCGCTACAGTATAACCAATATAAATACATCAGGGATTGACATTTAGAAGTATAAAAAAAATGATGGATATTGTAAATTCCCATCACAACGTCATTTCAATGTACTGGGCTTTATTTACAATAAACCTGTCATGGGGAACTACAAGGACCACTGTCACTGAACTCCTTCTGAAAATGCTAGTCGCCTGGCTGTTACTCTGGCACAGGGCCGTCTTAATAGCATCATGGGCCCATGGGCAAAGTAATGCACTGGGGCCCCTACCAGCCTGCTCCAATTTATGCACCTACTCTAAAGAATTAAAGTATAAATAGTTGATAGAATTAAACATATATTTATTAGTATTTCCAATAAAATTAATTTTAAACAAAAAAAATGTCATAAATCAAAGACTAATCAACAAAAAGGCCACATAAAGTGGGGAAGGGGTGCAGCATGGCAGAGTACAGGGGGAGTCAGGAGGGCACAATACTGGGATCAGGAGGGCACAGTAAAGGTTCTGGGACGCTGCCTGGGCCATCCCAGGACAACTTAGTAAAAAGCATGACTGTCACAGCAAATCTTGGAAAGTTGTCAAGTATGATATAATGCAAGATTATCATGGGGCACCCATGCACCTGGGGCCCCTGGGCAGTGCCCAGGGGTGCCCATGCATTAAGACAGCCCTGCTCTGACATATCATTATGAGCCACAAACCCAGAACCTGTATACAGATAAGGAAAGTCAGAGGAAACTCCTTATAGATTGTTCCTCAGTTCCTGCTCGCACGATGCAGATATGCAGCAACACGGTGGGTGGGCCTTAAAGGGGTTGTAAACCCTCATGATTTTTCACCTTAATGCATTCTATGCATTAAGGTGAAATACCTTTTCCGTTGCAGCAGCCCTCCAGAGCCCTCCTTTACTTACCTGAGCCTGGGGACGAGCCTTCCACCTCCAGCCGATGTTCTTGATTGCATAGATTGATAGCAGGGGAGCCATTGGCTCCCGCTGCTGTCAATCAAGTCCAGTGGCACGGGGGCCGGGGGTGGGGCAGAGTCCTGCTGCCTGTGTTAATGGATGCAGCAGCAGACTCGGGAGGGCGCCCGCACGTGTGACCCCAGGGAAAGAGCTTCCCTGACGGGTCACTCGAGAAGAAGAGGAGCCAGGAGCGCCACTGGGGGACCCTAGAAGAAGAGGATCAGGGCCACTCTGTGCAAAACCGCTGCACAGAGGAAGGTAAGTATGACAGGTTTGTTATTTAAAAAATATATAAAAGGAAGCTTTAGTATCACATGCCGATCCTCCGCATTTCTTTCATTTTCTCTTTGCAGTCTTGTACTGTCATTAAGATTTGACAGTCTTTATCAAATCCTAATATAGGTCTCCTATTGCATCTCATTGTGATTCTAAAAATATCCACTGCTCCAGCCATGAGGAAGGGGAGGCCTTTCCCGCGAAACGTACAAGGTGCTATCAAAAGGTTAAGAGACTAGTTTTGAAACACACCAGCAGATGGCAGCACAAGGCTGCACGCACAGTCACAGGGAGCACCGACCTTCATAAGTCAGGGTGCCAAAGGGCATTGTCCTGTGTACATCGGGAGCTGTGCAACTGGTGTTATTCTGACCACGTGCGTTACCACGTCTGCAAGTTGGAACAAAGAGCAAACATGAAATTCTGCATGAAACTGGGTAAATCTGCCACAGAGACGTTTGACGTGATTCAGCAAGGTCTTTTGAGTGGCACACACACTTCAAGAGCAGAAGAACATCACTGGAAGACGATGAGAGATCAGAAAGACCTTCAATGAGCTTCTAACTTGCTGTTCATGATGAAATAGCAAACATGGTAACACATGTGGTCAGAATAGCACCAGTTGCACAGCTTCCAATGTACACAGGACAATGTCTTTTGGCACACTGACTTATGAGGGCCGATGCTCCCTCCCTTGTGCTGCCATCTGTTGGTGTGTTACAAAGCTAGTATCTAAACTTTTTCATACCATCTCATACTGGCTTCACTCGATGCTCTTAAAGTGGAACTTTACCCCCAACTTGATAAAAAAAATAATTATTCTACCGAAATTAGTGTGTGCTCTAAATTGCCTCGAGCATTGTTCCTGTCTTGTCTTGCTGAAGGCTGCCATTTTTCTGAAGCCCAGAGCCCCTGAGCAGCAGTAAGTGTTTAGGCTGTCAGGAAATCAGCCTCTGAAGTGCTGAAAAATAGGGAGCAGCTGAGCATGTGCAGAGCAGAATAAGACAGTCTGTGCAAAAAAGGAGAAAGGCTGGTGCCATGGAAGTTAGCTAAAACATTGTTTTATTATTGCATGTGAACAACAGTCAAAAAAGCCAAGGGGTTTTGGGCGTCAGGCTTAATCAGCCGACTTCCATGGCACCAGCCTTTCTCCTTTTTTGCATGGACTATATGGAGGTTTACAGAGACTTTGCAGGCTGAGTGCTGTGTTCATGAGGCTCACCGGGCATTGCACAGGAGGTAGTAGCTTGGGTGCACCTGTTCCAGAATAAGACAGCGCTTTACTGGATTTTAAAACAACACAGGCACTTATTTTTAATATTTTACATAGATATACCTGGAAAAGGGGCCAACCTGAAGTGATCTAGCAGAACTCCATTTTCTGACTAAAGTTCCATTTTAACCAATAAACTTTTCAAAAATATCTCTGAGTGATATGGACATGTCTGCTAGATGCTCCTCGATACCCACCCTAGCGCTTACCAGCAGCTCATGGCCATTGTTTATGATCAGGAGTGGGTGGGATGGGCTCCTAATCATGTGACCACTGTCATAACCAATCACATGACCTTTACATTCTGACATTCAGAGCCAGCAGGAGCCAGTGGCAAGGGGTTAGGGCTAAAGTAAATGCTGACAGGTAAGCGTTTTATGGCAGAAGAGACTCTCTATGCTTTTCCATGGCTGTCAGAGTTTTTTTTTTCCGAAGTATACACCAAGCTATGAATATACAGCTCAGTGTACAGTCTCAGCAAGATCCTATGCTGGGACATACTCCTTGGCCAGCCAATCACAATGGACGAAGATTCTGAACCCCTTAGGCCCCTTTCACACTCATGCGACTTGTGCTGCGACTTTGGACTGTAAAGTTGCATGGCAAGTCGTTCCCCATTATTTCCAATGAGTAACATTCATATCTGTACAACTTCAAGTCGTGCCGACTTCAAAGTAATCCCTGCATTACTTTGGCCCAACTTTGATGCAACTTGAGGTCCATTGACTTCAATGTTAAACCCTCAAAGTCGCATGAAAATCACACCTGAATAATATAGATGTGATTTCTGTACTATTTCTGTAAAACCTATTAATATGTTTTCATTGTGCCAAAGTTGCAACAAAGTCGGACTAAAGTCATACTGATCCGAAATTGCGGCAACATCATGGCAAAAAATTGTGGCAAAACTGCGTCGCACAAGTGTGAAAGGGACCTTAGGAAAACCCGGTGATGATGGAACCATTGGCAATGGAGGTCAGTGTGGATGTCGCAGCACTGGAGGGGAATGTACAAATATGCTTTGCTTTGCATAGTTGCACATTTTGGTAAATAGAAGAAAAGCAAATTGCGCAAAAAACAAAGTGCAGCAGAAGATGCAATGAATGGTATATTTAATTAAAATCAACCAAATGGCTTCCTTTAAAAAGATTAATAGGCATATAACAGTCTAATATTGTGGTCACTCAGCTGGTCCCCGGTGAATGGTGTTGTGTAGATGTTGACATGAGTGAGGAGAGGAGAGGTAAACCGGCCAGACATCCGTCCCGTCATCTCGTCACTTTGTTTTTGGCGCACCTTGCTTTTCTCTTATTTGTTTTTCCAGAGACTGCTAAAATGTGAACAAAAAAATCCTCTCTCCAATTGCTTAGCTATGGGCATAGCTTTTGTGACAGTAATTTTGCCACTAGAGGGCGTATCTGCAAATCCATATATACAGTATCTCACAAAAGTGAGTACACCCCTCACATTTTTGTAAATATTTTATTCTATCTTTTCATGTGATAACATTGAAGAAATGACACTTTGCTACAATGTAAAGTAGTGAGTGTACAGCTTGTATAACAGAGTAAGTTTTCTGTCCCCTCAAAATAACTCAACACACAGCCATTAATGTCTAAACTGCTAGCAAAAAAAAAGTGAGTACACCCCTAAGTAAAATGTCCAAATTGGACCCAATTAGTAATTTTCCCTCCCCAATGTCATGTGACTCGTTAGTGTTAGTTGTTGCTCTACATAAAGATGGTCTAAGCTATAAGAAGATTGCCAAGACCCTGAAAATGAACTGCAGCACGTTGGCCAAGACCATACAGCGGTTTAACGGGACAGGTTCCACTCAGAATAGGCCTCGCCATGGTTGACCAAAGAAGTTGAGTGCACATGCTCAGCGTCATATCCAGAGGTCGTCTTTGGGAAATAGATGTATGAGTGCTGCCAGCATTTCTACAGAGTTTGAAGGGGTGGGGAGTCAGCCTGTCAGTGCTAAGATCATACGCCCATAATGGTGGCCAAACAAAGTATTGACACTTTGGGCCAAATTTTGACATTTTCACTTAGGGGTGTACTCACTTTTGTTGCCAGCGGTTTAGACATTAATGGCTGTGTGTTGAGTTATTTTGAGGGGACAGCAAATTTACACTGTTATACAAGCTGCACACTCACTACTTTACATTGTAGCAAAGTGTCATCTATTCAGTGTTGTCACATGAAAAGATATAAAATATTTACAAAAATGTGAGGGGTGTACTCACTTTTGTGAGATACTGTAAAATATGGTAGCTGAACTATACCAATAATTTATTGTTACATAAGAAATGTTTATTTGTGAAAGCAAACTTTGTATACATGTATTAAAAAGAAAAACAGATGTAAACCATTGGTCCAAATACCTTAAAAAGCAAAATAAACCATTATAATTCACCTTTAAAAGTTGTGCCTAAAAATAACTACCACAAAGTGTATGCTTTTATCTTATTGTCCAGAAAATTCTCCTTAGTGTGCCTCTTTGATTTACTTTCTATCTGCTACTACAAACTTCCTTAAATTTTATCTTATATCTGCTTGCACCCCATCCAATATCAATGTCAGCAATGGCTAATGGAGTGCTCTAAATGGTAAAAATATGGTCCTCTAGTGGGCGACATGGTGCTCTTTGTGGAAATAAAACAAAAATGAAGGTACAGCGATCTTGTGCTATCTTCTCTGTGGAAGGTCCGCAAGTGCCTTATGAAGCCAAGTCCTCCTTCCTCCCCCTTTGGGCGTCCCACCCATGCACTTATTTTTCTGCTATTTACTACTTCCTTACTATTTCAAATGTCTTTAGGGTCTTCTTCTATGGCACTGCAATATAGCAGAGGATGGCATTGATGTGATGACATCAGCGCCATTTTCTGCATTATCATACTTTGAGTGCAAGTTGCTGTAGTGACGCCCCCTAGGGGGCAAGCCCATGACACCATGCAATCATGGGAAGTGCATTGAATGATGTTAGGTGTCAGTTAACCTTGAAGACAGGCAAAATCTAGTGGTGGAAAGTAAATGAGGACAGCACCACAGAGGTGGTGAGTATTTAAGCCAAAGCTGCTATTTTATTTTTTTTCATTAAATGAACGGGCATTATTTAAAACGTTTTTGAAACTGGAGTTGGGCTTTAAATTGGTTCTGTCTGAAAACCATTTTCTCCAGATCACAAAAACTGTTGTACAATATCAACCTGAACAAAAGGACCACATCAATTAGTAGCTATTTTAAATAACTTGATTTACTGGTACAAGTCACTCAGCGTGCATTTTATGATATAGCACGGTATGTGCCAAGCTTGTAGAGTTCCATTGTAGAACTGAATAGATGAGCGTGATTCCTGCAGAAAGATTTATTAGACTTTATGCCATAAAGGAGACTGGAATATAACTATGCTTACTTTATAAAATGAAATTTGGCCATTATAGGCAAGAGTTCAGAGTTGTAATTATTTCAATGCACTTCCCAATCAATGTGCCTAAGACAGCTGAGCCAAACCCTCTCCTGCCTACGTAGGTCATTGAATGCAAAGTATTACAGCTTCAACAACTTTGTGTGACCTTGCACTGAATAACACTGGAAAATTGATTTGGCTCTAGTAATAAAAGACCGTCTGCATTATCTGCATTCTAATTATAATTAATATGACCAGGATAACTGCTGTATTATTTACGATCAGAGCTAAGGCAAGCGCCGTGTAATAATAATCTGCTACATAATTTTTTATTGATCTGATGGCTTTATTGCACAAAAACAAAATGCTACACTGCTGCTCTTCCAAAATCACTCTTCTTGATATATTATTTTACATTCACAAGTCTTATTCAATATTCTCAAACCCGGCACATTTTATTATTTACCAGAATGATGATTACAGTCATTGTGTTGGGATTATAGCTGCAGTTTTAAGTGTTTTTTGTTCTCAACAACTCAAACAGATGTAAGTATGATGGGTCTTTCACCTTTTAACATTCTACTATACAAAAATACATCAACAGCAACCTTACAAGGTGCTTTGGACCCTTGGTTATACTGGTATGTTGAAGGACCACCAAAGCTTTTAAAACTCGATCTTTGGCAAATCCTGAGAACTCTAAGGGCAGGTGAACATCACTTCAAGTCAAGAGGCCCAGCTGATTTTATAATTCAACCAAACATGCTGAGGACTGGGTGTAGAGTTACCTAAACAGCAAAGTTTATGTATATTAATTTTTAACAGAATAAGGAAGAATTAAATCGGGGTGTCGGCTTTAAGCATTAGCCTAAGTTTCTAATTATACGTTAAGAATTAAATCCCCGGCTACAGTGTATTACTTTCTGTGGTCACTCTGTAGATTTACACTCTCTATTTGTACCAGTGACTATTGTCACAGAAACAGAAAATAATGAGCAACCCAAACTTTTAGTGTTGTGAAGAAGAAGTTAGGGTACATCTTAAAATTGGGATGCTTGTTCTGGCGACAATTGTCTAAGTAGGGGGATCGCCCCTCAATTTGAAAATATTTCCTCTCTCTTCCTGTTGCATTTCTTGGACAGGTGAATATATGCATCACCCCAATGGGATACAGACCTCTTCCTACTCTATCCAATGCTAAAAAAATAAAGTTTGACATAGACTCTAGTCCTAAGGCTGGCCATAGATTGATTTTTTTGATCAGCTAGCAGGCTGATTGAAAAAAAAAAAAAAACAACAAAGAAACAAAAAACCCAAACAGATTCCACCATCCACACAAGTGAAGTGAATGGAGGAATTCTCTCTGCTGTGGTATTGTAATCTGATAGCGAGATTCTTCACTGTCAGAATACATTGATCAGGCTGCAATAGGCTGCTGCCGCTGATTGAGAAAACTTGAGAAAAATGTTAGATATAATGTTACTGAGTTGGAGCAGCCACACATGGATCAAAATTCGGCAGGTACCAGATCAACAAGTAGAGTTTTGACTCATCATGGTCAACTTAAAGCTGGATGTGCACCTGGCAACTTTCAGTCAATGTTGACCACATTCTGTTCACTCTGAATCAAAGATGCCACTGTAAGTAAACTCCAGAGATTAACCAACCAACCAACCATGAGATTTATGGTTCAAGCACCACCCCAAGTACTTCTTTCACATGGGACGGACTCTTTTGAGGCCAGCAAGGAATTTATCCTCTGATCCCCTGCTGATCAGAGCAGATGAGCCATTTGTTTCTGCTCAGCTTATGCAGAGTGTACATGGACATGGGCTGCTCTCCAATACAATTCAACAAGGTGGAGGATAATGGATCAACCTTCCATTTATTTTTAGCAGACCACACTGGAGGAAGGCAGGTGTAAACAGACACAGATAGGGCTGAATGGACCATCTGATCAGGTCTGCCTGAAAAACTGACAGGTGGACCGGGTCGGACCCTTCAAGTGAAGAGGTCCTTAGAGAGACAGGTTGTACAATTCAGTCACCTTAGAAGAGTCTTCAGTGCCAAGAAGAAAAGTGAAAAGCTACACAATGAGTTATATAAAACTCTGAAGATAAGGTGAGGGATTTTCTGGACAGCATTAATAGGTCAACGGGTGATTTTAATTGCTGCTTAGTTGCTCCTTACAAAAGAGAAGCCTTCTGCATGGATATCCATATAAAGTAGATTTAAAACCCTAACTGTATGACATTTAGTTTCCTAAATCACTGTATATCATAAATAACTGCCATTAGTTATATTTTATATAAAATATAATTTCACTTTTTTATGCATTGTTGCATTTTAGCTCTGCTGATCTCTTGCAGCTTTTCAACAGCCACTTCCTGTTTACATGTAAGTGTCCAGGTGACAACGTGGGAGCACAAGTAGAAGACATGGACAAAGTCTTGTCACCCTATAACAGGAAATGCATGTATTAGGGCCTACAAGAAAGGATCTCCAGGTACTATTTGAATGAAAGCTGCGGATTTAAAATAATTGAAAATCACTTTTGAAATGACACTAACATTTATAAGCTTCTATGAGATTTACTTCGGTGGGTTTAAAACTACTTTAAATGCAGTCCAACTCTACAGGAAACCATATTCATTCTTGATATCTATTTTTAAGGCAAAATTCTTGTGAAACAAGTACCTGCTACTCTTGTTATTTATTACAGTTAATGGGCTCATCAAGTTTCACTTAAGCAAATCCATTAGCGGCAATCATCTAGAAATATTTTGTGGTTAAACAACCTTTAGATGATCTATGATAAAGTACTATTGGGGAGGTGGCAAGTTGAAACCTCTCAGTCGTAGGACTGCAATGTTTTCTATAATATAAATGGAATAGTTCTGCTCCTGGTACCTTTGTACGTTCTGGCAGTTTTCCATTAAAATAAACATATAAAACAATATGGAAAACACATTTCTACTTGATGGTGTATAAAAAAGAAAATATCAGAATTTATGATCTCCAGCAGGTATATATAACATCACACCAGCAGTTTACCACCATATATATAGATATTAATATATGTACCAACAGTGCTCCTCCAGGGAAAAAGTTTGACCTCATTTTGATCTGATATGATATAAACAGAGTAGAGGAGAAGACATTTGGAGGATGACATTAAGAAAAAAAGAGGGGCAAGCATTCTTCCAGATGTGGGGATTTATGGATTTTGTTCTCAAGGGACAAATGTACTGATTGTTTAAATTCCCCACATCCCTCTTCCAGCTCGATTAAAGTGAAGTAAGGTCCCATAATAAAAGACTGCAAACAGGAAGGCTCTTTATTACAGAAGATACATGCAGTGTCTCTTCTGCAATAAAATAAACCTACCTACCCACACACAGTCTTCTTTGCGATGTACACTGAGCTGCACAAGCTCAGTTCAGTTTAGATTTCAGCACAGCACCAGGATAACTGAATCCCTGCACATGCGCAGGAGTGACACCATCCCAAGCTAGCCAATGAAAACAGTCACAGAACGGCACCTGGTAGAAACTGAGTAGAAAATGCAGACACTGGCAAATGACGTTGGACCATTGAAGAAAGGGCAACATTAATTCCACTTTAAAGGGTAACTCCACTTTTGTTTTAAAAAAAAAACCCTCTGTGAAATCTATGTACATATGCAAGGATTTTAACAAACTTTGTTGCAGATTCCTACCTTTTGTCATTCCAACGTAATAGCTATTTGTCTGTGTCCATCTGCAGAGTGAATCTGCATGGGAGTGGTTTTATACTTATCAGTCAGCTGCTGCACCTGCTGGGCTCTAATGAGAAAAGTGTCAGGGTCAGCATCCCTTTAGATGTGATTTCCCTTTGAGAGTATTTTTGCAGGGGATGCGCAAAATCCGATTTTCAGCTTAGTGCAGAGTTCTGGGAAAATCAGTGAGACAATCATGCAAGTAGGAAATGACCATCTGTGTACAGAATGCCCCCAGGTAGCCATATTGCATTGTATTTTACAGAAAATCACAGAGCTGCAGATTGCAAATGAAAAATAATTTTTAATAACATGCAATTACAATATGACTTGTGTCGCAATTGTATATGCTGTATTCATTTTTATTTTTATTTGCTAGCTTTTTTTCTCAGTAAAGTAGAGGTTCCATTTAAGTACTCTAAGTTGAAGATTTTCTATGCAAATAGTTACTTACCTCCTCCGATGGCAGCAGCCTCCTGTGTTGTTTACAGCCTGGCCTGTTTTTTGCTGAAATACTCACTCTCAATCTACACCTGCCCCCCTGCAGTAATTATTTTCCATCATTAGATGTCCTCAGCCTTCCAAACTGGATGATGGGCAGGATCATTCGAATCACTTCCTCTGATCTGAGATTGTCATGGACCCAACCCTTGGGAATGTGTTATCATGCAGATGGTCTCAGAATATTACTGTACTAAGAGGAGCTCACATTTCTGTTGCTGTCAGAAAAGTGGAAGGACCCTTAGAAAGAAATGATATATATATATATATATATATATATATATATATATACTTTTTTTTTTTTTTGGGGGGGGGGGCGGGTGGGGCTCAGCGGGAGGGGAGATTAAAAATATAGCTCCTTTTGAAAAAGAGAGCAGGAGGGAGGAGGATGTTAAATAGTGAGAAAGACTGTGAGAGAAGAGGGAGAGTGAATAAAGGAAGAGAGAAAAGGTGAACAAGGGAATAAAGAAGGAAAGGAAGGAAAAGACAAGAGAGTAAAGAACATGAGAGAGGAAGAGATAAACTAGCATCAGACTTCTGAATAATATATACATAAATCTCAAATCATAGGGTATTTTATCTCAAAAGCAAAAGCTAGAAGCAAGTTCTAGCCATTTTTTGCTACCCAAGGTTGACTAGTATAATGACAAATTTTAATCTCTTAATAGCTGAAAAGCTATTTTATCATTATTGCAATCATTAAAAATAAGGATATTTGTTATAAATAACATAATAATACAGTATACATTACCTGTCTTTTGCTGCAGTGTCCGGCCTAGCATTAAAACCATTCAGCGTGGCAAGAGTTAATTCTACCCCAGATACAGTCCATACTGTATCTCATGATAAAATGATGAAAGGATTTGATGCTATTGAAATGTGATGCTGCCCTGCATTGAGAGATTTGGTGGAAAATCTGCATTACAATACCTTTGATTCTCAATTCTTAGTGAGCTCCACTACATTACACAGGAAAAAAAACTAGCACATTTCAATGACAACTATTAATATCGAAGGAGTAGCAGCTACATTAACTACGCATTGGAAAAGACTTTTAAAACACTTCCCAATCGTTACAGCAAAGTCGGCATCCATTGGTGGATCAGGATACAGATACAGATATTGTAAAAAATTACCATTAGAGAGGATTATTACGACCATATATAAAGCATTGTTTTTTAATCATATTCTTTTTTATTTAAATAAAATTTTATATATATATATATTAAATAAAATGTTCTTTTTAGGTTTTCAAATAGTGCGTGAATGTGACTAGTTAATATAAAAAAATGATACCAATGCATGTTAAAGGGTCATGAGTAGTGCAGATGTTTCCTTGCCTTCAACTAAACCAACCATTTTCATCAGGGCAAACAGTATTTGATTAAAGAATAATTTTCTATAAATCAGCTTGGGGTTTAGGTATACTGGCCCTTTAATAATAATTAAATTTTTTTTAATATTCATAAATGTATGATATCATTATGAGATACCTTATTACAGACTGTCAGCATTGCCGGGCAATATATTGCTTTGCTGAGCAGTGTGCCTACATCCACGTCGCTGTAACCAGCCTCGTTGCCTCCTCAATCACATGTGTTGTTTCTCATTTAAATGAACAGTTGGATTCCTTTATTTCTTACAAGTGCTGGATTTGCCTTATCGCCCTTGTTCCTTTGGGGGTTGCCAATTGGTTTTATCCACGGATGTATCATTCCTCTTGCCTACTTTTTTTCCCTTACAAAAGAAAAAGAACCACTTCGTCAACAAGCCTCTCCGGAGTGGAAGATTAAAAACCTAGACATCACCTACCTTGCAGCGTTACTCCCAACTGGGTTGTGTAAAACTCAATTAAACTTGTCCCCATTGAATACTGCATTACAGTACATTAAACAGAAAATTCTTCAAGCGTGATGACAAAGCTGGAAACCTTGCCTCAAAGCTGCTCCTTGTAGCTTTCTTCAACGTTTCTGTCTTTATGGTTTTGGTCTCCCATTGACACAACTTTAGTCCAGCCAGGAGGAATCACAGTGCCCCACGGGTATTAAAAGAAACTGGATAAATACACAGGATGCTGATTTTGGAACTGTTACTAATGAAATGGCTCCCGGAATTCTAGCAGCTTTATTACATTACACAGAGTATTTGACTAACATACATCTTTGGATTTTTGATTATAATTAGACAGGGAACATAGAAACCTCATTAAAGGTTCATAAACTTCAAAAATAGTCTTTGCTTAAAGGAAGTCTGTCACAGCAACTTTTACCAGCCATAGCCGAAGCTTCCATCTGGTGCTGGAGGCTGCAAATGCCTGACCTTCAGGAGGGTGGATATTTCCAGGGCAGTGGCACCAACCACAGAGACTTTCCTGCCTCAGAGCTAGCACCCCTTCCAGAATTTGGAGATCGGCAGACTTTATCATTATTTGAATGCATGAGTGAAGTCTAGGGGATGCTGACAGGTGCATCAATTTTTTGCTATTCAGATTTGTAAAAAAAAAAAAAAAAAAAGCCTGCAAACCATATAGCTTCTGAGGGGTCTAAATTGAATCTGCCTTTAGTTTAAGTTTGCCATCTTAATGGATTACTCTAAAATAAACCCATTGTAATAAAATTTAGGCAAAACTAATCCAAATTAGCCTATTTGGCCTGCCTCCCATGACCCAAAATAGAACGAGGGTGCTGGTTTGTATTACGTATGGTGGTTTGTGTGTCTGTGTGTAGTCTCTTGGCTTTCTCAAGGAAGGTAAGGCCAGACTTTGAATGCTCTTTGGGCATATTATTTTTTTCTTTATTACACTTCTGTTGTACTCCTCTGTATTTCTCTTCTCCAGTCCTCCTGTGCTCTACATCCTTTCCTCTACCCTTCTATATCTTCATATAATGATATTTCTCTGATGCCACAATGCTCTTTCCACTATTTTTTCTCCCACCTCAACTACTCTTCAAATCCTCCCCTCTTTCTTCTTGAATAATTTAGAAATTCTTTGATCTATGCAATTACCCCTCATTTAACCAATACCCCATAATAGGGGCTAATATGAGGTACAGCCTCAGAATCTCTCCATGCACTGTTCTGTTGCGGTATTCCCAGTTCTATCATTCTGACACCATTGGTACTTTTCTGTCAAATGTGGTTTCTGCTCATCTATGTTTTGCCTATGCCATAGATTGTTTTATGTGGAAATGGGCTATTAAAAAAGGCAGAAGTAAGAGGTATACACATGCACCCAATACCACCCTGCTACAAGCTCTAAGCTTGACTCATATATCAGGATGAAATGTTTGGGCTACCATATGTGTGCCTAGATTTGTGCCCAATATGTACTATCATGACGACTTTTTACAGCTTTCCTGAAAATTACGGGGATGCCCTTTCTTAACCGGTTCAGGGGACAGTTGGTATTCTAAAGGCCTTTGTGCAAGCCATATAAGTGGCCCTGATCTTTGAACCTCTAAGAAAATGTGAATTAGCAAGCTAAACGTCAAACAGTAATCTGCTGTATTATCATATCCTGTTATTATATTCCTTGTGTCTAACTCCAGAGTTGCCTGGTGGTCTAAAAGTCAGTATGTGCACAAGAATGCCCCGACATGGCAATGCTCAATAAGAAGTGGGAGCAAGGCGCAAGACTCAAAACTATAACCTGTCAAAAAGGAATAATTGATCTTGATGGTTTGAGATCTCAAGTCTGTACATAAGTGAACTTAAAAGAGAACCAATGCAATTGTCTTGTGAGCAGGGGCGTAATTACAGGGGTTGCAATTGCAAATGGGCCCCGTGCTCCAGGGGCCCGTGTGCCTCCCTTGCCCACCTGGATAGGAGGGATGTAGGGAGCGGCATTTAGAGGAACCAATCTCCTCCATTTTCCTACTAATGGAAGAGATTGGTTCCTCTACATCATGGGTAGGCAACCTGCGGCCCTCCAGCTGTTGCAGAACTACAAGTCCCATCATGCCTCTGGGAGTAATTGTAACTGCCAGCCTTGCAATGCCTCATAGGATATGTAGTTCCACAACAGCTGGAGGGCCGAAGGTTACCTACCCCTGCTCTACATGCTGCCCCCGCCGCCCCTCCTATCCAGTTTACTTGTCTTCTGCTGTTCCCAGGGTCCCTGTGTGCTTCCCTGGTCCCCCCACAGAGCTGCTGTCTTCCCCCATCCTCTCTCCTGCCAGCTGCTGTAGAAGATGTGTCATGATGGAGAGATGGGAACGGGTTGGTAAATTTGTCATTTACTGGCTCCTTCCTTTTTTGAATGGAGAGAGTCAGTGATTGGTACCAATTAATTCACTCATAAGTGAAGCATAGTAAACTTTTTTTACTATACTTCTGTTTCTGAATGAATGGGAGGCTCGGTACACAACTATTCGTTTATTTGGTGGGACCGTAATAAAGGGACCTGCAATGGGAGTAAAGGGCCCCAAGATCAGTGGAAAGAAGGAAGGGCCCTGGCCAGGGGTCAGGGGGGCCCTGCATAATTTCTTATACCGGGCCCTGAAGGTTCTAATTAGTCCTCTGCTTGTGAGTCCAAAAAGTCATTTATTCTTGTGACAAATGACAACAGAAAAGCAAAAGGCAGTCCATGCATTTTTGGAGTCCATAAACTCCCCCCTTCATCAGGGCTTAAATGTAATGTCATTTTAGGAATTCCTGGACTTAGAATGGTATTTATAGATGTGTAATAAAGTGTTGGCACCAGCAGGTAATGCAGCAAATGAAGCAAACTTTGTATTAATCTGCTGGTGGAGACACTTGTTATATTTATTAATTCTTTCAAAACCTTTTGTGTTCAGGCATTCTTGAAGTGACATTACTTTCAAGGAAGAGTTTGCGGACCCCTGAAAAGTATTGGCTGCCTTTTGTTTTTCTGTTGTGACAAAAATAAAGGACTTTTTGGACTCCCAAGACAATTGCATTGGCTCTTTTTTTGGTTCACTTGTATGCTGACTTATACATTTGGGTGAACACTTTGTCTTGGGGGGGGGGGGGGATCCTCCTTTGTGAAGAGCTTGTTATCTCAAGTCAATTTCAAGCTTTGTGGACTCTCAAGGCAACTGTATTTGAACGCTTTGGTTCACTTAGACACGGCAATGCTGACAGGTTTCTCATGCCAGGCCTTGAACCTTTGGGGTGATGGCAAGGGACATGTCTATTCTTCACCAGGTGGAAGTGGAGAAGAGATGGCACAGCAATGACTTGCATTCTAATGCCTTCCTGTGATGCTGGCTCTAAAGTACAAGGCTTTCTGAGTGACATATCCTATTTGTTGTTAGTTTACTAATTTCATTTTTCCTACAGGTCCCTGTAAAAGGGACCAGAAAACTGTTACGTTCATTGAATTCATTTTATTTTTTTGTTCAAGTTGCTTTGGCTTCCCATCTCCTGAGATTTGCCCATCCTGGATTTAAGACATCAGGACCAGGAGGACTAAATATTAAAGACAATTATACCATGTCTTGTTTCTCTGATATAGCTAGAGCAATTTATATAAGAAGACTAAAACCAAACGGAGCTGCAAGGATACTCATATAATTGTCAAAGACTTACAGCTCCATCTTTTGTGGCTTACAGCTTGGTGCAATAGTAAATCATAGACAGGAATGAAAGGATTTATGAGTGCCTCTAAGGATTTTCTAGGTTTTTCATTTTAAATACTCTGAGTCTGGAAGAATAATTTACAGGGTTGAGAAAGCTCCACTCTCCTTTAGTAACTTGTCTAGTTATTAGAGTCTAATAATATTGGCTTCATAATGATATCAGCCACTTTGGGAATGGTGGTTATAATGGAACATTGGAAGAGAGATGCAGAAAACCATATTCTTGTGTGATATAAATTACCTTGCTAGCGATATTTTGCAAACCAATTTATGGATTTTCACTGAACTGAAATCTCATGCCAAAAGAGTAAAATGTGTACCAACAAAACATATATCTAAAATGTAGCATGGGCTATTTATGCCATCCATAAGCCATTTTGAGTCTTACTGATAGTGAGAGCTCCATATTTCGGCTCATCCTAAAACACTATACAGAATTTACTTTTTGAATCATATGAAATTTGGATTCCTCAATGCTTAAAGTTCCTCTATATATTTATTTTATTTATATAGCACTGACAAGAGAAGTAACTATAAATCACAGTGCCCCGTAACAAAAGAGATTGATTTCACAGCGGTGTGTATAGGTAAATGAGACTGAGAATGAGGGACTTCCAGAGAATGAGACAGAGAGTGGCTGACTTGAAGAAAATAAGACTTCTTAGAAGGAACTCAGAGAGACTGACTATCCTGGTAAGAAACTGTCTAGTTTACGACTCCTTTTCACAGACTCACTTATGCTTTCTTTGATATCCATTTCATGTGGCTGAATCTCTGCAATTAGTACAGGCGGTCCCCTAGTTACAAACTTACAAATGACTCCTACTTACAAACGGAGGGAGACAACAGGAAGTGAGAGGAAATCTCCCCCTAGGAAGGGAAATTCACTCCTGTAAGAGTTATTATGGGAAAAAGGTGCCCTCACTGGTGCTTTATCACCAATCCTTGTTTCCACAACAACCCAAAATTTTCAAAATCCAATTATTATCGGGACAGGAAGTGAGGTGAAATCTTCTGAACAGAAACATAGACAGCAAAACAAACATCACAGGGGTGTTACCCCTTCCCTATGCTATCCAAAAAGCTTAAAAATAGTTTTTATTGGCTGGAGCTACACTTAAAAAATGTACCTGTTCCCACTTACAAACAAATTCAACTTAAGAACAAACCTACAGATCCTATCTTGTTTGTAACCCGGGGACCGCCTGTACCAGTTCTGTAAATCAACGATATTCCTTGGTACCACCTCTGATTTTTAAGAAAGTGTCAGCACCCACCACCCTCCACACATACGAGGTGCAACAATTGAATTTGTGGAATAGACTGTAAAAAAAAATATCAAACACCTCTGCATTCTTTAAACGATCAGATGTAACTTCTGATCTTCCGTCAAGATTCAATGCACCATTTTTGCGGAAATCCTCCATTAGAATCTGCTGCACTGTTTCTCTGTTTATGTTCAATTGTTCTGCCATCATTCACACTCAATCTTCAATTTAAGCATAGAAGGGTTCATTCATCCATCCTTTGCATTCTTGGCTGCCTACATCATTGCAGGGATCTTCCCACCCCTTCATAAACTGCCTACGCCATTCAAAAACATTTACAGTTGCTGTGAGGGCTGAAGATTGTTTCCCTTCCTGCATTTTATGCATGAAGGTAAAAAACTTCAGTGTGCAGCCCCCCCCCCCCTCAGCCCTCCTATTATTTACCTAAGCCCAATCTTGATCCAGCGATGTGCACGAGATCTGAGATTCTCCCAGGTCTCGCCTTCCTGATTGGCTGAAATACAGCAGCAAGAGCCATTGGCTTCCGCTGCTGTCAATCATAGCCAGTGAGGCGGGAGCAGGGGGGGTGGATGAGCCGCGCTCTCTGTGTCTTATGGACGCAGAGAGCCAGCTCAGGAGCAAGCTCGCATGAGTGCCCCCACAGCAAGCGGGGGCACACAGCAAGGGGAGGGGCCCAGAGAGCTGGTGGGAACCCAAAAAGAGCAGGATTGGGGCTGCTCTGTGCAAAACCATTACACAGAGCAGGTAAGTATGACATGTTTGTTATTTTTTTTAACTAAAACATTTTCCTTTACAATCACTTTAACCACTTTAAGACCACCGACCGCACATATACTGCGGCAGGGCAGATCTATTGCGCAATGTCCGCCGGCCACCCGCAATCGCTGCACAAGGCAGATCCCCTTTCTGACAGGGGACAACATGGAGATCTGCTGTTACTAGTGATCAAGAACAGCGACCTCTGTGTTGTCCACGTGAACCCATCCCCCACACATTTAGAACACACCCAGGGAACACAGTTAACCCTTTGAACGACCCCTAGTGTTAACCCCTTCCCTTCCAGTGTCATTTATACATTGATCAATGCATTTTTTTTATCACTGATCAATGTAATAATGTCACTGGTCCCCAAAAAGTGTCACTGGGGGTCAGATTTGTCTGCCGCAATGTTGCAATCCAGCTAAAAATCGCAGATCGCTGCCATTACCAGTAAAAACATTTTAACAAAAAGTCCATAAATCTATCCCCTATTTTGTAGATGCAAACCAATCAATATAAGCTTATTGTCATTTTTTTCACCAAAAATATGTAGAACAATACATTGGCCTAAACTGATGAATCCTTTTTTTTTTTTTTTTTTTGGATATTTATTATAACAGTAAAAAATATTGTTCTTGTTTCAAAATTGTCAGTCTTTTTTTGTTTATAGCGCAAAAAATAAAAACCACAGAGGTGATCAAATATCACCAAAAGAAAGCTCTATTTATTGGAAAAAGGGACATCCAATTTGTTTGGGTACAACGTTGCACGACTGCGCAGTTGTCGGTTAAAGTGATGCAGTGCTGTATTGCAAAAAATGGCCTGGTCATTAAGGTAAATGCTTCCAGGGGTTAAGTGGTTACTTTCTTCATGGAATGTTCACCATAAGCCTTTTGTAACAGAGCTAAAGTTTAAGGCCTCATTTACACTGCTGCTGGTAAACGGACGGACGTTTAGAGGCATTTGGGCGTTTTTTTCAGCTGCCACTGAACTCTCCTCTGTTATCTTATCAGTACATTTACACAGGGTCGTTAAAGGTCGTTTCCAGGCAGTTGAGTTTAGAGGCTTTTTTTGGAACACAAAAAAATGGGTTCAGGCGCCAGTTCAGGGGCATGTGTAACGCCAAACATCTTGTAAACGCCGCTAAAGGCGCCTAAACTTGGTAACTCACGTCTAGGAGCATTTCGTTTACAGGCGTTTCCATTTTTTTAAAACATTTTTTTTTTCAAAAACGTTCCTAGATGCGAACTTGGCAAAACACGGCATGCAAACCGCGGCAAAACGGGCGTTTTAAACGCCGGTTTCTAGCTGTCAAGATAGAACGTTCAGGGGAGGTTGAAACAGCGTCCCGTGTAAATGGAGCCTTACTCTCACTTTTTCCAATTTTCACACAAAATTTGATGTTAATTCGCTGCTCTAGATTCCTGTCACTCATTTTATGCCAACAGCACACACGTGTTATGTCTTCTGCTACTCTGTAAAGGCCGAGTCAACTGGTCTGCCAACCACTGCAAGTTAAAACATGTCAGAACACGCTCAAGTGTGTATTACTGTGTGTGACTCACCACCATAGTGCTGTGTCCCTACCACACTCATACACACATGTATATATATATATATATATATATATATATATATATATATATATATACTATATTGCCAAAAGTATTGGGACACCTGCCTTTACACGCACATGAACTTTAAAGACATACCAGTCTTACTCCGTAGGGTTTAATATTGAGTTTGCCCACCCTTTGCAAGCAAGGTCCACAAAGACATGGACGAGTGAGTTTGGGGTGGAGGAACTTGACTGGCCTGCCTAGAGTCCTGACCTCAACCCAATAGAAAGCCTTTGGGATGGAGATTGTGAGCTGGGCCTTCTCATCCACATCAGTGCCTGACCTCACAAATGCACTTCTGGAAGAATGGTCAAACATTCCCATAGACACTCCTAAACCTTGCGGACAGCCTTCCCAGAAGAGTTGAAGCTGTTATAGCTGCAAAGAGTGGGCCAACTCAATATTGAACCCTACGGACTGGGATGCCATTAAAGTTTATGTGCGTGTAAAGGCAGGTGTCACAATACTTTTGACAAGATAGTGTGTATATATATATATATATATATATATATATATATATTCATTCTCCGGCCCAGTCTTCTGCTCTTCTGTTTATTTGTTTAATCATACATTCATGCCTTTACTTATTCATTAATTCCACAACCCACAATAATTATTAATTTACATAATTACTTAATCAAATGCGTTCTTAATATTACTTCATCAGGAATGCACACCCTTATTTGTCACTGTGCATTTGTTCAAGGTATAGCTGGTATTTTCATTTTATTTGCACAGCATGGGTCCCAATTTGTTATCCTGGCTAAAGACCCCGCTCACTCCTCTCTGTCTCAAGTACATCCGTTCCAACTTCCAACATTTCTGAATATTTTCTCCAGCTAACACATTAGTTCATCATAGTTTTAGAGTTGAAGGTTAGGGCATTGCAGTCAATTCCTGTTGCTGAGTGATGCTTGTTTTTGTCAAGATTATTTGGCTTTTTTTTTTTTTCTGCCGGTGTAATTTAGTAGTTTAGTCTGGTAGATGCTGAACACATGTAACTGTATGCAAGATTTTAAAGTGGCAAATGAATCTTATCTATATATCATTCTCAAAGATCAATGCGTTTTGACTTGCTGTATTAACAAATTATAATGTTTCCTCTTTAACTGCCATTGAAGAAAACCAGCATGTAAACAACTTTAGCAAATCACATAGATATTGCAGAGCAGCTTGAAAGTGTCAGAAACGTAAAAAAAATAAAAATAAAAAAAAAATCCGGGCAGATATATTATAATAGAGTGAAAAAAACACATATATTAAGTTGTTTTAGTAAAAATCTGAATTTGTCTTCTTCTATTAGTTCCATGCAATCCCAGGCATATTTATTGATAGCACATTACTAGGCTGAAGGGAACAGGCTTATTTTTTATGTCCTATTTATGCCAAACATAACACACTTATTTCTTGCCATGCCTTAGTTATAATGTGCATCATGTCACCAAGTAATCACAAGTTACAAACTGTTGCACCCTTTCAGTACACTCGGATACGCTCTGCTGGCTGTACAATTGCTATAATTGCAATTGTTACAACACATATAACAAAAAAGAAAATATATTCTACTTTAGGCTTACATACTTATAAAAGAGTAAATTTGTTGAAAAAAAAAATCCTGACGTATAAAATAAATGCCACTCTACACTCAGGTTAATTTTGTTTTTCCATAAATCTTGTTCTACTCTTGGTAATTCCTGTTGCAGTTTTGTTCCCAGTGCTGGACACAGAGACATATGATTACTGATTACAAAGGTTCTCACAAAACATTGCCAATGTATATAATGTAATCAGTAGGTGGCGCTACCGATGAAGTCTGCAAATTCAGCTCCTGGGGAAACAACTGGTCAAGCAACTGTTGCAGATGAAATGACCCTACACAGATGTGTCACAAGCCAACCAGAGATTTGAAGGATTTGCTGGTTTCCTTAAAAGATACCCTATAATGGATTTTATTTATTTTCATTTTATTACTAATTACTGTTGCAAGTTTATCAACTGATTGTTTATGTCACCGTATTGCTTATTACCTAGGAAATAATAATTTAATACACTTCCATGACATTGTGTTCGTAGAAAATACTGGGCTTTTGAATAGAAGGGCAGATGCCCACTTGTGGACTGCCTCTCTCTAAATGAAACTCCACACAAAGTGTATGGATTAAAGACAGAAAAGGGGATGTGTTCCTCCTCTGACTCCTACAAGTCAGATTTATTGAAACACAGAATGATTTATCTGAAAAGATTATGATTATTATTAATATTATTATTAATAATAATAATAATAATGAATTATTTATTATAATTGAATTTAAACACAGAATAATTTACCTGGAAAAACTATTTATAATAATAATAATCATCATTATAATAATAATCATAATAATAGTTGTAATAACAATTATTAGCAGTAGTTTTATTATTTATGATAATTTTGGTTTATTTAAATGCAAAATAAATTATCTGGGAAGTATGAACAAACTTCACAGATACTACACAGATTCAATTCCCCTGCATTTCAACGTAGCGGTATGTTCAGAGGGTTCAGAGTATCTAATTTGCCTCTGGAAGCAGAGAATTCTATTTGCTCCAAACAAAGCTAAACTGAGCGAACCTAAATGCAGGTAAACTCAAATTATGAGTGAATTATACCATTTAAAATCATTGCATGCATTTAACTGTGTTTAAAACTGTTCTATAATTGCACATAAATGAAGGTATTGTGAAGGAGCATAGAAGTAAAGAAAACCCTATAGCTCCCCCTGCTGGCTGGTGTGTGTATGGTAAATATAAGATATGCACATGCTATATTCTGTTTATCTGGCTGTTAAGAAATATAAAATACAACTGCTAATCTTTTAGAACATAATAAAATATTAAGAAAAATATGTACAAAACACTACAAATGTACCCTGAACCAAGGTTCATACAATCTTGGGTTCAACTTTTAAATGCCAATAGGTCAACTTTTAATTTTAAAAGAACATCTCAACGCTGCTATTTTAATATGTTCTCCAATAGAAACATTTTTCTTACATTTTTTTTTATATCAGAAAAAAACGAAAATTGAAAAGATAAGTCTTAATTTTCCAGAAGTGAGCCTATTGCCAGCATGAAACTTCAATCCACAACGAGCGCGTATTAGAAAGCTGTAGATTTAAAACTTGTCCACCATGATCAAACTGGATTTATGGCACATCATAACTCCCCAGACACCATCCTGCAGCTTATTAATTTAATAGACTCCTGTCCATTCCGTGATGTTCTGGCCATGACAGTTTCTTCAGATAAGGCAAAAGGCTTCTGACAGCAGAGAGTGCGGATATATTTTCCTCTGTTTTCCTTCAAGCAGCGATGGTAGCGTCTTGTACTCAGGCTTTATTTCTTCCTCAGTGGAAATAAACTTTGAGTATTTGTTGTATTTGTAATATTCTTTCTGGGTGTTTTCCATTTCTTGATGTAGTTAATAAGGCACCCCACGTACACCAATCAAAACCATCTTTCAATGTTTGATTGCTCCAGCTGATGAAGGTGAAATCTGGATAGCTGTAGATTTCTGACTTTACACTAGGGGGCACTGTTGGCAGGGAGGCTGCTTATTTATTCTATTGCAGAGCAGTTTGAACAGCGGCGTCCTCTAGTGGTGACCAATGTAGTTTGCTTACCGCAGAAGAGAATGTAAACACAGGCTGAGTATGCTGCAGGCCATGCTGCTTCAAACCAGACATCTTCAGTAAAGATAATGATTGTCTTCAGTGGCAATGCTTCCCAATCATAATGTGGTGTCCTTTCTGTTGCTGACTCCCACACAGACTGTAGTACAATCAGTTACAGGGATTCTGTGTGATAGACCATTCAAGTATGTGTGCTGTATGGGATTCAGCACAAGAGAATGGACTAAGAGCAACAGTGTGAGAACAGCTAATGACATCCGACTCAGAAGCACAGGAGATGGGGACCAACAGCAATGGTGTGAATGTGGCTGATGATTTCAGACTCAGGAGCATCCCAAGGAGGACCAATGGACATGGTGTGAGTGTGGCTAATGATGTTAGACTCAGAAGCACTGGTGAGGGAGCCAGCTGCAATGGTTGGTTGTGGCTGATGAGGTCAGAAACAGAAGCTCTGGAAATGGGACCAACAGCAATGGTGTGAGTATGGCAGATGTCCAACTCAGAAGCACAGGAGAGAAGAGGGGACCAACTGCAATGGTGAGTTGGGGCTGATGATGTCATACTCAGAAGTAAAAGAGAGGGAACCAACGGCAATGGTATGAGTGTGGCTGATGATGTCAGATTCTTGAGCACCAGAAAGGGGACCAAAAGCAATGGTGTTAGTGTTGGCTAATGATGTCAGACTCAGAAGCAAAGAAGAGAGGACCAACCCAATGGTTGGTTGTAGCCGATGATGTTAAACTCAGGCACACCAGAGAGCGGACCAATGGCAATGGTGTGAGTGTGGCTAATGATGTCAGACTTAGGGGCACTGGAGAGGGGACCAACGGCAATGGTGTGAGTGTGACAGATGATGTCAGACTCAGGAGCACCGGAGAGGAGGCCAATAACAATGGTGTGAGTGTGGCTGATGATGTCAGACTCAGAAGAACAAGGTTAGGGGACCAACGGTAATGATGTGGGTGAGGCTGATGATGTCAGACTCAAGAGCACAAGGGAGCCAACCAGCGGCAAAGAGCAAAGGCATGGACACAGCTGATGATGTCAGCTTCACATCATAAGCCACTCACATACTATTCCCATTGGTCTGCTCTACTACTTCTCTAAGTCAAAAACAGCAAATACAATAGTTCGGTCAGCCACATAGAACCTCTGTGACTGACTTTCTAGTTTGCCATGCAAGACTCAGATTGGTGGCAATTGAATTGTTCAGGTTGATTATGTCAAGCTGACACATTAACCAAGACAACACCTCCATAATAAGGTTTTCTACCTATAAAAGTTAAAATCCCCCCTCCCCCCATTCTTTGGTTAGTACCTTCAGATGCCTCCAGAGAAGAACTTGGGTCCAACACAGGGGCATTCGAGATCTAGGGCTTCTACTTTTTCAAAATAAACTTGTCAAGGGCTTAACTTCCATCATTGGATCCTGTAGGCACACACGCTTTGCACCCTAAGCAATACCAACATTCTAGAACCACTTCTTTTACTTTTTTTGGTTTTAACCTGGCTCAGAATATTAAGATTGTATATATATATATATATATATA
>BLSH010230818.1:230757-254282 GCA_018402905.1 Glandirana rugosa
CCCTCCGCTCCACATATTTTTCCCGTAACGGAGATCGCCTTTCGCAAGAACACACACAGCAACCAAGAAAAACGAACGAGTAATTTACAAGGTTTCAGTAGCCACACGTCGGACTAGGAAAAATCAGACCCACGCCGAACCTCGCCTCCGTCCGAAGACCCGAGACCGTGGGTTGACACGACATGCTGTTCAATCATAAAAACCTACGAAACCTTTACACCACGTATAGTCCTAGCAGAATATTGTTTTGTACTATAACACTATCGTTTACCTTATAAAATTAGCAGGCGTTTTCAAAGACACAAATAGCAATGTGCAATCACCCAGAACAACCAATCACAGCATGTCCTTCACTGATCTGACACCATTAAATGAATCTTGATTGGCTGTGCATTTTCATGACTCTGCTCCATCATAGGCTGTCTACCAACATTCCATTTGCTATCACAATATCATGTTTTGTTATAAGACGATCCTGATATGCACCACATTTCCAAAGCATCCAAAAATACTAACTTGTCGTACAGCACAGTTGGGTGCCAGAGCCCAGAAGCCTGCCTCCGCTCCAAGCCGCACCCAGACTAAAAAGGATCAGGCTGCACACCGATGACTTTGGAACATTTAATGAGCAAGCAAAAAGAACCAACGACACACACAAGAACGCTTTCCGCTAGAGGCAATGCCCTTTTTATACACCTCGCCTCCCTACAAGGCTTAATCCCTACAATTAAACCCTGTAGGGGGTGAAATGCGTCAGTAATGTGGGAGGTTTTCCTTGGTTTCTGTTTTTCCCTTTTGCTTGCTCATTAAAATGGAGCTCCCCAAAAGGGGAAGCTCCTCTTGTTTGCCTCCTCCACTGCCACATTTGGCACCTTTGGGGGGGAGGGGGTACCTGGTTTTGACAGGTACCCACTCCCACTTTTGGCTGATCTTGCTGTGGCAAGGTCACCTGGAGGGTCGGCCCCCCTCTTTCCCCAGCCGCCGAGCCAATTAATAAAGCGCAGAGCGCATCATGCATACACAGTAGGGAACCGGCTGTGAAGCTGAAAGGTTTCCCTGCTGGTTTCCCTTACAAGAAATGGTGATGGCAGCACCCAAGAGCCGATTGAAAAACTTGCTGGGGTGAAGAAAGTGCTGCATTCATGGACAGGTAAGGGTCCTAATATTAAAAGTCAGCAGTTACAGTATTTGCAGCTGCTGACTTTTATTTTTTTCTGAAGGAGCCTTGAGCTCCTCTTTAAATTTCACTGAATGCTCCAACATCATTGGTGTGCGGCCAGATCCATTCTAATAATTTTTTATTATATTCATTTATTTGTCCCTTGTGGTGCCATCATACAATGTTTCTTTAATCTCAATTAAAAAAGGATCTTAAATAAATCTTCATCTTAATCTTAAAAATATTAATAAATAAAAGAAGATAATACTATACCTCATGGCAGCTTGTTTAACGTAAAGCACTTGCAGACCATCATTTAGGGCCGAGCATTGAAAGTATTTTTCCCTTGTCTGCAAACCTCCTGGTATTTGTGAGTAAGTTCGGTACAATTGGGGAAGGGGTTAGAGGCTGTACGGAGGAGTTACAAGACTCTAAACAGCTTTGTGGATTGTGCAGGTAAATAGTAACACTGCATATGAAGCAGGAACCATTCTAGCTCTAATAGCATTTGCAAAAAAACCCTCTAATAAGCCTGAGCCTAATAATGTAATTTATTTCCAGTGTATTCATGGCAGCATGATGCCTAGATACAGCAACCAGATTATTAAGGCTCTGTTCACATCTGAGCAATCTGAATCACTGGTGGAATCACTGCGATTCTGCCCGCGATTCAAAATAGCAGCAAATCGTGATTGTCGCCGCAATCGGGGGGTGCCATTGGAAGTGATGGTATCGTACGGACGCCCCATGATTTGCCACTATTTCGAATCGCGGGCAGAATCAGGGCGATTCCACCAGCAATTCGGATTGCTCAGATATGAACAGAGCCTAAAGGCTAATTCTACAATCTGCAGAAGATAATAAATGCATCCACATTGATTTTAAAAAAATG
The DNA here is from genome assembly GCA_018402905.1 of Glandirana rugosa. Lineage (NCBI taxonomy): Eukaryota > Metazoa > Chordata > Amphibia > Anura > Ranidae > Glandirana > Glandirana rugosa. Next base: position 232,809 of record BLSH010230818.1, read on the forward strand.
TGCAGTTTTTAATTTTTTTTTCCTAATTGGAGCCTGCCAAACATTGTAACTGCAATCAAAGGTGCAATGCTCTTGCTCCTGCAGACTATTCCTCCAGCCTCAGGTCAATACTGATCTTTGGTTATGGGGATTGAGAAAGTGTCAATTGACTTCAATGCTCCAATGAGATCTATGAATCCCTCCACCCACACAGCTGTGCCAAATTAAAAAAAATATACAGGATATTCCATGGAGGAAAAAAAGGCAACAGGCTCAGTAATGGGGTAGGCAGCTTGGGGTGGGGGTGGGGGGCTGCAGACTGTGACCATATTCCATGTTACACCCTAAATATGGGTGTCAGATAAATATTTCTTACACTGATTACTGGAACCCCCATCCAGCAACAGGCTGAAGCAATCAACCCATGAGGCTCAGGGAAACCTAGAGAGCCCAGAATAGGAAAATAAAAGCTCAGGTTTATTACAGCCTAATACATTCTAAACTTATTAGGGAAATAATATCCTTCATGGCGGTACATATTTTAGATACAGTATGTTTTATATTGATATTCAACAATAAAATGGATGTTTTATGTTAAAAAAAAAAAAATTAGTTATAAAAACACTGAATGGTAGGCAAAGGTTACGTTGGCCTGTAAACATAAGTGATAATTGATGAACACCTTTAATAGTGAGTTGGATGAAATCGGTTGTCACTATAAAAATATACATTTTAATATTTTATTATTGTTTCTATATTTTTTTGCCAAAGGCAACACAAGAATTGCTTATTTTGAAACTGCATAAATTCAAATTATGCTCTAGCGGGTGATTGGCACACCAATAAGAATTGTCCAATCTGTCAAATCCTTTTTTTCCATCTAAAGAGATCAAAAGATCAATATTTGCTAGGTTTGTTTGAAACATCAAAACAATCAGTTCATCAAAAAAAACAAAAAATGTATCAATATGTGGATAGCCTGCACCATAGCTCTTGATTATTCTATGTGCAGTCAAGGGACTGTCTCTTTAACCCACAGCAACCAATCAGAATCTTTGTTTCATTAGTGTTTTATTATGCCAAATGAAAAATATTTTAAATGCCATGCTCCTTCCAGCTTTTATATCATATCTATGCCTTTCCATAGAATTAAAAGGTCTGGGTAGGTTTCTATATAATGTTTATATTGTGCAATAAGATATGACAAGCGCATCCTTCTCAGATGTCTTTCTCCTGACTTGGCATTTAAAATATGTTTTAACAGCACAAATAGACACAGCTTTCTGCCCTGTGATCAGAGGTGTGGGGTCACGGCAGAGAAATTCTGCCAAGTTTAACTCATTCTGTATCTGGCCGCGTCTACAAAATGGATCTGCTGCTACTCTATGATTACAAAGGGGTCTTTAGAAAGGGCTGGAATGGTCGGCTTTCCATTTTTTTCTTTTTTTTTTACATTCCACTGATACGTACGTAAGTTTGTGTGAGTATCAAGTTCATCACTGCTATTCATTAAAGGCGAGCTCCAGGTAAAAATCGAAATACACAGACAAAGTACATATATCAGAGCGGTTTTACCCGCTGAAGGCTTGCCATTTCTGCCAATTAGACATGTGTGGTTCATTTAGTTCCAAATTAATATTCTGACAAATTTTTCGTTATTCGGAGATTCAGATATATCCAAATATCCGAATTACAATATAAACTAATTTTACCCAATGCTCCAAGTAACATAACAAAATTCGTCTGAATTTCGGAAATTCGGACTGAAATTTGAATCTAATTTTACATTGAACTTCAGTCAAATTCTAACTGTACACATATTGCTGAAATCAAAGATTGTGTGTGTTATTAGAGTACAATTTCGAAAAAATGCTGTTTTTGTTAAAGTGGTTGTCAACTCATGACAACCACTTTAACCACTTCAGATCCGCGCTATTGCCGAAGTAGGGCTCCAGCGCGGATCTGAAATGCCGGGACGACGTCTATGGACGTCGTCCCCTGTGCACGCTCCTCGCGCGCCCCCTGGTGGCAGCGGCGGCTCGCGCGCGCGCCGCACACTTCGCGAGTGTGCCCGTGGCTCAGGCGGACTCGATGTCTGCCCGGACCCGCCGATCTCTTTCAGGAGCCTCAGAACGGGGAACCGCCGTTGTAAACACGGCGGTTCTCCGTTCTGTGACAGGGATCAGTTAGATCTGTTATGTCCCGACCAGCCCCGCCCCCCCACAGTTAGAACACACCCAGGGAACATATTTAACCCCTTCACTGCCCCCTGCTGGTTAACCCATTCACTGCTAATGACATTTACACAGTAAACACAGTAATCAGATATTTAAATTTCTGATCGCTGTATAAATGTCATTGGTCCCAAAAATGTGTAAAAAATGTCCGACATGTCTGGCCCAATATCGCAGTCCCGATAAAAATCGCAGATCGCCGTCATTACTAGTAAAAAAAAAAAATAATAAAAACGCCATAAATCAATTCCCAGTTTGTAGACGCGATAACTTTTGCGCAAACCAATCAATATACGCCAATTGCGATTTTTTTTTACCAAAAATATGTAGAAGAATATATATCGGCCAAACCTGATGAATATTTTTTTTTAATGGATTTGTACTTTAGCAAAAAGTAAAAAATATTGTTCTTTTTTGCAAAATTGTCGCTCATTTTTTGTTTATAGCGGCGATCAGAAATGACGCAGCGGTAATCAAATACCACCAAAAGAAAGCTCTATTTGTGGGAAAAAAAGGACGCAAATTTTATTTGGGTACAATGTTGCACGACCGCGCAATTGTCATTCAAAATGCGACAGCGCTGAAAGACAAAAATTGGTCTGGGCAGGAGGGGGGTTTAAGTGCCCAGTAAGGAAGGGGTTAAACTACAGGTAAGCCTATAATAAGGTTTACTTGTAGGCCCCAGGAATATCTCCTAAACTTTCACCGTTTAGGAGATATCCCCTGTATCTGCATGTGCCGATGTCATCAGCACATGCACAGTGAAGAATCGGCCTCCGGGGTAGCCCAGGGTGATGTTTCTTCTGTAAACAGGGGGTGACATCAGCGTGGCTCCGCACTGTGATTGGCCGCAGCCTCGGACCAGGAAGCAGCATGTCGTCGGTCACAGCGGTGTGCCAAGACCACTGTAACAGCTTTGTTCCAAAGTAAGTATTTCACAATGAGCTAGTATGCCATAAATACTAGCTCATTATGCCTTTGTTTTGCAGAGGTTTTTTTTAGGGGGGGGGGCGGAGACTTGACAACCACTTTAAGCCAAAGGTGATTTAAAGAGTCATTGTAATCATTTGATGAAGATTTTTCTTTTGTTTGTTCACTTTGCTGCATTTGAATCGAAAACAATATAACATTTTAGTTTCGACCAATTCGAAAATTTATTGATTTGAACGTTTCAAACCGAAAAAAACGGTAAATTCAAAGAAAATTCAAAACATTCTGAATACGATTTCCAAATACGAATTGAAAGAATCCACCAAATTTAACTAAACAAAATAAATAGATTAACGAATCAAAACGAAACAATTTTTTTCGTCATGCACATGTCTACTGCCAATCCAGTCCTGACATTTACACAGCTTTTCCATATAGTACAGCCCTGGCAGAGAAGTGGGCTGCATTTATTCTCAGTTGCTGTTTGACTTCCACCTGCAGGATTCCCAGCCATGTAAGTCAGGGGTCTCCACACTTTCTAAGCAAAGGGCTAGTTGACTATCTGTTATACTTTTTTGGGTCCAGACTGTGACCAGTGGTAGTGGAAAATGTGCTGGTGTCAGTGGGAGGAATGGTGCCTCATCACTGGTGCCAGTAGGAGGAATAGTGCCTCATGATTGGTGTCAGTGGGAGAAATAGTGCCCCATTGTTGGTATCAGTAGAAAGAATAGTGCCTCATTATTGGCATCAGTGTTGGGAATAGTGCCTCATAATAGGTGTCATGGGTAGGAAGAGTGCCCCATCATTGGTGTCATGGGGAGGAATAGTGCCTCATTATAGGTGTCATGGGGAGGAATAGTGCCTTATTATAGGTGTCAGTGGCAGGAATAGTGCCTCATAACTGGTGTCATGGGGAGGAATAGTGCCCCATTGTTGGTATCAATGAGAGGAATAGTGTACCAAAGGCCAGATAAAGGAAAGCAAAGGGCTGCATGTGACTTCTGGGCCGCAGTTTGGAGACCTCAGATGTGAATGAATAGGGACGGTTATTTCACTGGTTGTTATTACTGTTGTGGTTCAGACCAAACCTTCAACTCTTCCCTAGAGCTGATTTACTAAGGGAGTTCAGAATCTTCACACAGCAAATTTCTGTTCACTTTGGATACCCAATCAGGTACAGATGAAATAAGTAAACAGGAATGTGTTTTTATTTAATTGGATAATTTTAGTGAATTTTCACACAACTTATTGTGTGAGATTCTGAACACTTAAAGTGGATGTAAACCCGATTCATGAAAATTGAGCTGGGCACATAGATCTGCAGTGTTTTGTTATCTCTCTTCAAAGCGCTAAGTCCCATAGCTGTCTCCTGCCCTGTTCTTCTGTTATCAGCCTGATAAGTTTTCCGTCACTTGATAAAAGCAGCCAGAGTTTTGTGTTGAGGAGGATGCAATAAATAGATTAGCAGAGCTCTGAAGGATACAACAAATATAGCTAAAAGTCTCTACCTATGTGGAGAGGGGGTGTGTGCCTTTCATCCGATCTGCTGTCTTTTGTGGTGTGTCCAGGCTTCACTGCAGCCTTAGCCAGGTAGAGAAAATCTGCTAACACGAAGAGCACTTTCTAAAGGATATATACAGTTGAAGACAGCAGATATACATGTAATACTTATGTAGGGAGATTTGTTTCATCTCTGTGTATCATCTGAGGCTGTTCACTTCACTGGGTATATCTGAGGGTTTATATCCACTTTAATAGTTGTTAGCAAGGTATCTGAATTTAATCATCAGAAAGAAAGGGTAAAATAAAAGTTGATACTGTTTTATATTATTTTGTATAGAAGGGGCCCAGAGCAGTTGTCCCTTTTGCCCCCTTATAATCCCTGCACTGCCATTAACCCTCCTCTCACCCAAACTTTAAGGCACCTTTCACATGGGCACAGTTGGTGGTAAAAACAGGTGATTCATCCACGTTTCAACTGTCCACCCACAATGTGCTGTTTGAGCAGTACACATTGCTTAGGGTGCAGGCCTTGGGGAACTGTACAGTGCATGTACCTTCATGTGTCACCATGGGGCTGGCTGTTTCTTGCGGGCTCTTGCAGCTGGCCCTCTGATGATGCAGATGAGCATCATCAAGGGGCCAGCTGCAAGAACCCAGAAAGAGACAGCTGGCTCCTGATGACATCAGAGAAGAACATGGAGGTGCAAGATTGGGTGTGCAGCAGCAGAGCCCTAAAGGTCAACCCTGGATTTGCCGGATGTGCATTTTTTTTTCTGATAACCCAAAGAGAAAGGTAAGAAATGGGAAAAAAATAGTGTGAGGGAGAAGTGGACATTAAAATAGAAAATGGGCAACCAGGCAGTTTTTTTTAATTGCAAAAAAACATACTATTTATGCATAATCAGGTTAGCGTCTAATTTTCACATATACCAGGATGAATGAGCCCAGGGACTCTAATAGTGGGGTACAGCCAGCCTCCCTGTACTAGGCCCAACCTCACCATTTCAGCAGAGGGCCCAGGGGCAAAGAGGGGGCTTTTTAATTTTCTTTGGGATCAGGCAGAGTAGTCCCTCCAACTGTAGCTCCCCATTTTAATGTAAAGTTCCCCAGGCCCCATAGATTCCATAGCAAGGCCTGGAGGTAGAGAGGGGACTTTTAACCATCACTGGGTGCAAGCGGAGTAATCTAGCAGCCGTGGCTTCTGACAATTAAATTAAAATGCTGGCCCTGCTTTGTCCTGGCGGATTCACCTCTGGGTGACTTGAGGGAGGGGGCCATGCCATGTAGGCTGTACTTGGCCCCATTTTTCTAATGACTGCCTTGTGTGAACTCCTGCACATGCGTGGGAGTTACATAATTCTCACAAGGCCAATCAAGACGGCCAAAGGTTCTGAACCCTGAGGAAGACCAGAAGAAGAGGTTGGCATTGGCAAGGGGCCTTGTGGACGTCGTATCACTGGAGGAGAGGTGAGCATAGTTCCCCTTTAAAGCACCAAGCAAGCCTTCCAATAATTATGTACACATTTTTAGACCTTGAGCATACTTATGGAGCTGACACATAAAAACACAGCTATTCAGTTAAAGGTAATTCTGTCTTCCAGTACCGTGAAGCAATAGCGCTGTGCGCAGACCCATCTATCTTTTATCACACAACGCTGTTTTTGTTTGTGAACAAACAGTTAACTTCAATTCTATGCATAATAAATCTGCTTATTGTAACTTGGGTCATCTAAGAGCAGGGAGCGTCGACGGAGATACGTGGAATTGTGGTATCTGAGATAAACGGCGATAGCTCGGAGCCGAGAGCGCTCCCTCCATTGTGCGCATTCCTACACAACAAATGTTATGTTTTACAGAACCTGACACACGTTATTTAAATGCAAATTGATGCTGTGTATTTATATATTTAATATTTCATTTGGCACTTTCAAAGGCTTCTGAAGGTTAAAAAGAAACCCACTTCTGAGTGTGTAAAATGTAATGATTAAAAGAACAACTTGTAATTGTTTCGAGGAAGTTTTTCTGAAACTCTTTGATGTTCCGATTAATGTTTCGGATGTAAATAATTTGATATGAACGCCTGTTTGCTTAAATTCTTGGGCTTTATAATTTTTTTCCCCTTTTTACAGCAGTCAGTAGGTTGCCTTGGCAAAAACATATTTCATCTTAGTGTGCGTGTACGGCTGTAAAACCGCCAAGAAAATGTGTAAAATCGTAATATATTCTGTGAAATCTACAAAGAGGTAATCAAAGTTACTTCAAGGCAAAACTAGGAGTTGCCTTGGTTGACAATAGCCGGTATTAACATAAGGCACTGGAGTGCTAAGCACTGCATGTTCATACTGGGGGGTGCCTGTGTTCCTTAAAGAGAACCTGTCATTGCTGGTCTTATGTAAGAATTTGAATCTTCACCCGTATTATAATTGCATATGCTTGAAGATAAATCTGCAAAGGGAAGTGGCCCTATGGGGGTCCTACAGTTTCTGTCAACACGTGCTTTCTCAGAAGCATGGATAATAGATAAGGGAATTATGATTCATTTTAGCACTTTTCTCCATGGGGATTTAAATAACTATTTTACCCATGATAGGTTATGTTATACTGCCAACCAGAGTGATCTAGATACCACTGTCAGGTAGTGGACCTTCTTAGTGCCCTTTCACACTGGGGCAGCCCGAGTGCCAGCGGTAAAGCGCCGCTGGTTTAGCGGTGCTTTACCGCGGCAATGGGGCACTTTTAACCCCTAAGAAGGAGTTACAAGTGCCGGCGCGTGGCGCTTCCGGAGTGGTGTACAGCCGCTTCAGAAGCGCTGCCCATTCATTTCAATGGGCAGGTTCAGTGGATGAGCGGTGTATACATCGCTCCCGCACCACCCCAAAAATGCTGCTTGCAGGAGTTTGTTTCCTTTCGTGCAAGTGCACCGTCCTAGTGTGAAAGGACACACTGACTTTCATTAAGAGGCACTTTATAGGTGCTATTTTTACTGAAATAACGCCTGTAAAGCGCCTCAGTGTGTAACCACCACCCTGACGAAACCCACGTGCTAAGTGGGTGAAACACGTTGGTGTAGCGCCCCATGCACCCCACACACCAACCATGCTGAGCTGGAAGACCATCTAGCCACCCCAAGCCGCCCAGCATACACAGGAAGTGACCTTGTGAAAACCAGAAGTGAAACCGGAAGTCATCGGCAGGCGTCCCGGACACTCCGGACCCCGTATACAGAGGAGACCAGCTACTGCTGCCGGAGATACACCTCAAGGAGCCCCGGATCCAAGATCATAGCGGCACTCTGACTGTAAGTGACACTGACTTGCAAACTGTGAGTCTGCCCTCCCCTCCCTTCCCGGGAGCCATTACTGTCTGCACCTTTCCGTTGATGTCATCTTATGACACAAGGTATACAGTGGACCTGGACATCCTAACGTTAGGCACACAGCATTCAGTTGATAGTGCCCCGTGGGTTCCCCTGGTCTCCACTGAGATTTACCAAAGGTGTCATTTCATGCAATTGGGGAATTCATCACACAGCACGCCGTTCTTTGTGCAACCCCACAGGTTGACTGTGCAGACTAAATTCCATATACTGGATATAGACTCTCAGTGCTTCACCTACCTAGCCAGTGCCTGAATTTGTGGCTTTGCCACACACATATGATCACAAGCCTGCCATCCTGCAGACACAAGAGCTTTCACTACCTGATACCATATATGAAGATATCTGACAACCTTATCCAACCATCAACATTATCTGCTCTATCTGGTTTGAGAACCTCAGAGACCCAGTAGCATGTTACAGACTTCAGTTTTGTTACTTTGCCATTACTGTCTGCACCTTTCCGTTGATGTCATATTATGACACAAGGTATACAGTGGACCTGGACGTCCTAACGTTAGGCACACAGCATTCAGTTAATAGTGCCCTGTGGGTTCTCCACTGAGATTTACCAAAGGTGTCATTTCATGCAATTGGGGAATTCATCACACAGCACACCCTTCTTTGTGCCACCCCACACGTTGACTGTGCAGACTATATTCCATACACTGGATCTAGACTCTCAGTGCGTCACATACTCAGCCAGTGCCTGAATTGGTGGCTTTACCACACACACATGATCGCAAGCTTGCCATCCTGCATACATAAGAGTATTCACTACCTGATACCATATGTGAAGATATCTGACAACTCTATGCAACCATCAACATCATCTGCTCTATTTGAATTGAGAACCTTAGAGACCCAGTAGCATGTTACAGATTTAATTTTTTGACTTTGCTATATTGTTTGTATCTTTCCGTTGATGTTACTTTATGACACAAGGTATACAGTGGACCTGGACGTCCTAACGTCAGGCACAGAGCATTCAATTGCTAGTGCCCCGTGCATTCCCATGGCTTCCACTGAGTTTTACCAAAGTTGTCATTTCATGCAATTAATCTATACTGTTGTACACTGGTGTGGCATGCTTGGTTGGAGTGCTTTTTAGATAGACAACGTTGTCTTTTAAATGTACATTGCTTACCTGACAGTGAATGTATTTCACAGTGATGTTTTTTCATTATTTTCCATAAAGTTTATATTTTGGAGTATCCCGCGGTCTGTCTCCCACCTCTTACCCTTGAGGTATGGACCCCTTTTGAGGATCACTTTCCTCTCCCTTTGAGTAATTTACTAGTTTTGGTCAGGACAGGGGGCCTCCATCCTGCACTGGATGAGTCGGAACGCCACATAGGCCTAATCAGGCCTAACCCCCTTCACCCTGTCCCTTACCCCTTATATTATCTTAAAGACTTCACTGAAGTTAAGTCATATAAGAAAAAACAAACACACAAAGAACTGGTGTAACGCTCGGCGCTAAAACATCTGATTGTAAAAATTATGGTAAGACAAGCATGGGTATGCTAGTTCATTAAAGCAACAATAAAAAAAGTTGTAGAGGTAAAACTTGAAAAATAAAAGATAAAAGTTTTTTTAAAAATCAAAGTCCTGAAATAAAACGCATTGAACATGGAGTTCTGAGGGATGAGCCCCTGTCAACTCTGAGTCTCTGAAATAAGTGCTGCAGAGGGAGCGAGGCTGCTTCAGGCACAGGCTGAGGAACCCAATCACTGTAGGAAAAAAGGAAGGCAAAAAAAAAGAAAAGAGAAGCACCAGGCAAATCCTAGTGCAGCATTATTTTATTCAATTAAAATACAAACATGTTGACAGTATAAGGTGCACGTACATAGTGCTTATAAGGGTAGGTGCTTTCCACATCCAGCATCACAGAAGAGCCATCGGGGTGTCCCTGTAGAAGAGTTCACGAGCGCCGTGTGTCAGCAGGAAGCTGAAGCCTCGAGGGACCTGGGGAGAACGCTGGCTGAGTGTGTATGTGAGAGTGATTCGGAGCTGTCAGACTGGGGAGCTGCCTACCGCTGTGTCTAGCCAATCAGAACATGTTTCAAAGGCACGGCGTGGCCGTGCCTTCGAAAGGCATTCTGATTAGCCAGACACAGTGGTAGGTGACTCCCCAGTCTGATAGTGCTGGATCACTCTCACATACACACTCAGCTTGTGTTCTCCCCAAGTTAAGTAATATAACCCGGTGCAGGCCCTGCCCCCTGCCTATGATTGGATGATGATGGAACAGCAGGTCATTCTACCGTTCTCCCCTTCTGTAAGCTTTTTACCATTTGCCATATAAAAACACCTTGAATTGATCACAGTGCTTCCCTTTCTCTCCTTGTGTGAGAGCAGCTGTACAAAGGATCACAGCAGACTAATAATAAGAAAGACATACATTGTGCTAGTTTTGTAGTAACTGGTTTTATACCTTTCCTGTTGTGTTTTCTATTGAAATCAATGGAAATGCATCAAAACGCATGTCAATTCACATCATACTGTACATCAACGCAGGTAAATGTGTTAATGATTTGGACATGGCAAGAGATGTTCAGCTGGTGGTAACCCATGTGGGTACTTTCCGACTCCTCTATAGTGGTAAAAAATGTTTTTGTTGATGATTCTGGAGGAATAGATATAGCTAGCTGATGACAGATGTAAAAAGCTTGTCAACGCTCCCTGAAAACACTAAAAAATGCATGTCAAAGCTGGGCAGTGCCTTTGGTAGGTTCTGATAATTAGCCCACAGCAATGGTTTGTGTTGTTCCATATTGAAAATATAAAAACACACTGTGGGGTTGATTTACTAAAGGCAAATAGACTGTGCACTTTTGCAAGTGCAGTTGCTCCAGAACTTAAATAATGTAAATTAGGTAAAGCTTCATTTACAAAGAACAACCAATTACATACAAGAAAAAAAAAGCAGGGCTTTTGCTTGCACATGATTGGATGATGGAAGTCAGCAGAGCTTGCCCTCATTTACTAAGCCAGTAGTCTCCAAACTGCGGGCTGGGGGCTGGGGGCTGGATGTGTCCCTTTGCTTGCCTTTAGCAGGCCCTTGGGACACTATTCTTCCCACTTATAGAATGCATTATTTCTTCTACACCAACAATGGGGCATGATTCATGTCACTGCTACCAACAATAGGGCACTATTCCTTCCACTGACACCAATGGTGGGGCACTATTTTTCCCACTGACACCAATGATAGGACACTATTCCTTCCATTGGCACCAAGAATGGAGCACTATTCTTCCCACTGACAACAATGATGGAGCACTATTCCTTCCCCTAATATCAACAATGGGGCACTATTCCCCCCACTAATAACAATGAAGTGGCATGCTTTACTCCCATTGATGCCAGGGCATTTTCTAGTTCCACTAGCCACAGTCTGGCCCCCTCAAAGTCTGAAGGACAGTAAACTGGCCCTTTTGTTCAGAAAGTTTGGAGACCGCTGTACTAAGCTATGGCACAACGGCATTTGTAGGGTGCACAGTCTAATTGTAAAAATTGCATTAGCTTGTTGATAAGAGGGGACAGGAGGAACATGAGATAACAAAATGTAAGCAGAATAAACTTTAAGTTGTTTTTCAGGTAAAGAGAAGCATTATATAGTAAGAAACAATAGCCCCAGTGTAACAATAAAAGGTGAGAAAAGTATATGACCGTATGGACTCTTAATCCATCCATGCTATCAGAACAGCGGTAAAGTTATAAAACCATGGGTAGTACTGTATTTACTTCAGAGCAAAATGAATGGTTCTACATGACAGATCTCAGTATATCAATATGTTTACAAGGTAGAGGGGATCAGGCTAATCTCTACAGGTGCAACCACCGGCTGTTCCCGAAATAAATAAAAAACACAAACATCATGCACAAATGTGAGCCTGAAATAAAGAAAGATTAACTATGCACTTTAACAGCATTTAACATATTGGAGTAATCACAATTTGTATGAATACAGATTTAAAGGGTCCAGACACAAAAAAAAAATTATTTATAGTACTAAGTCACTCAAAAGCTTCTTGTATGCCTTGTGGACTTTGGCAATGAGATTTCTGCACATAAGTTGCCAACTCCCGCCTACTTGCTGTAGTCTTCTTACTCCAATTATTGCCTGGTCTATTTAGCAGGGGGAGTCAAACTTCCTTGCCTTGCTTCATAATGCCCATGATGTGAGTCAGAGCTGGAGGCTCAGTCAGGAAAACACCTCCACTAAAGGAGTCTTCCGTTGGAATTTAAAAACAAGACAGGATATACTCACTACTCACCCTGCCCATGCTAACAAACTCCTCTCCAATGTGGAGAAATCTTCTGCTGAAGTCCACCCTGAAACTGACACTTCTGAAAGCATCAGTCCCCATGTTCCTCCACAGCTCTTACTGAATCCCCACTCGGACCCCCACCCATTACAGGATACAGTAGTAGTTTTGAAGTCAGTGGAAGGAACCAGTAAAAGCCACGAGCAGCCCAGGAGATTGACACTCCAGGAAGTGTCAGTTTCAGTGCAGACCTTTTCAGCATGAGAAAGGAGTCTTGTCTTCTTCTACATGTATAGGGTTGAATGTTTTTGTTTGACAAAGGAGTGTATGCTCCAAAACGTGTTACCATGCCCCTGCTGTGTGACGTCACTTACACCCCCTTGCGCTCCATGCTGGTTCCAGAAGCTGAGTAGCCAACTTACCGGTGACCTTGTCCCATTGCTGTGGGTCAACATGCAGGATTGGGATTTCAGCTCTCACACAGCGAGGCTTTTCTTGATGGGCACCCAACAGTAGCTCAAACCAAAGTCATATAAAAACTGTCAACACATTTGGAGCAACACCATTCACCCTTCATCAGGGCTGAACACAGGATAGAACTTGGATGGAGTCAGTGAAAGCAGTGGCTACACAAATCTACTAGAACCAGTATTAAACTCTCCATATGGGGGAACAACTTGACAGCAGTTGCTGAGCAGTGTTGGCTTTTTTAATATGATTTTTATTTACCAACAATTAAAATTATTTTGGACTCTATTACCTGGTTTTGGTCTGTATTTTTACATTTTTATAGTGAAAGAGCCACTTTAAAATGTTTTATTGTATCAAATCAAATAATACAATTATTTTAGACAGACTGGTTGTGGCAGTACAGTATTTCCTTAAATAAAAAACTAGGTTTATTTATATAGTGATTTATATATTTTATGCATGCATATCAATATTATTTTGAAACAATGACATGCTGTGATCCTCTCCAAATAAATATATGCAATCTGATTTGAATCTGTGTACATCAGATTGAGAGATATAGGCAGCTGACATAACATTACCCTTCCACCTCATAAGCCTTCCTATTGGTCCTTTAGTTTTATGAACAGCTCCATTCATTAGTAAGGGGACGTAAAAACGTGACAAGTGGGTGGAGTCAAGATCAACTACTACAGGAAAAAAGTCAACATTTCCAGGTCTTTGAATTTTCCGATAACTCTGACTTTTTCACTGAAGGCTCTGACTTTGCATTTTTTCTAATTTGCTCAATTTGGATCAATCAGTTTTATATCAGATTTACTTAAAAAAAAAAAAAAAAGAATGTAAAAACACAGAAATAAATAAACACATTGAAATTAGGCTTGCACTGTCTAGCACAAGTGATTTAAAGGGTACGTCCACCCAAATGTTTTTCAGTTCTTATAGGTGCTAAGATTTGAATCACATATAGGTTTATTATGGTGGTGAGATCTTGTGTTTGCGTCTCCTAGTCTACATACTAGCCCTGACTATTACGACTCTATCTGCTAGTCTTTTACTTATTTATTTGTGTGTTATGAAGAATGTAGCAAGGAGAAGTGGCCACTCCAGTTTAATGTGAGCAGCAATAGATCTGGGAACTATACTATGGAGATGTCACCATTAGCATTTGCAAAAGATATAAGAAGCCAGCAGGTGACTACCATTCTTTGCTAACTACACCGGGCTCACATTTGATTCTACCTAAAACCTTATTACTACCTAACATGCCTACAACTCAGCCTAAGATTCTTTGAATGTATTTCTAGGACACAGAGGGTTGAACTCAAGCCTTCTTTCAATCTGAACCAGTCAACACATATGCTTTACTTTGAGTGTATCTTGTCACCCTTGATCCTACTACATTATGGGGGCTTGTGGACTGGCCCTCTGCTCTTATTCTCAATGGAAAGGATTAGGATTGCCAAAAGAAGACTAGTACTGTAGGCCTAACATAAATACAGTACAGAGATATGAATGGTACCACAGTCAGTGTAGATAGCTCCTATATTGGTTTAGTTGGTTCATAAGCACCATGCTTGATGACAAAGATTTAAGTAACCTGCCCACAAACCCATGAGGATACCATCTATATTTCTATATAAGAAGGCAAAGTGTACAGCTCTCCATACCAGTGGCTAGGTGAGTTCTTGGAGCTCTTGCTTTACATTCCATCGTAATCAGAGCAAAAGTTGTCAAGTTTAACATTGCTGAATTTACTTCACTGGGTTAAGATACAAACCACAACAATACAGAAAATTGTGTTAGCTTTACCATTCTTGGTGTCAAAGCGCTTAAATGCAAGACCTACAAGTAGGAAACCAATTACTAAAAAAAAAATAATTCCACTGTCAACACAGAGCTTGCAGGGGTGTTCCATTTCCTCTTTCTATCTCTCTCCAATATGGGTCAGTATAACAAATTTTTCAAATTTCACCAGTACAAGGTATGGATGTACTTTAGTCTTCATATGTCATAGCAGCAAAAGAATCAGCATTCACCTACAGTTGACTTATAGCATTAGAAATGGGGTGTTAAATTCTGATAAGTGCTTTATATAATATTTTGTAATAAAAGATTTGTTGGTCATTCCTGTTGGAAATATGTAGACTGCCATTGGTGACCTCCCCTTCTAAAAGTGTGAGCTTCCTGCCTGATCAAACCTGCATAGATTGCGTGAATGGGACTATACGGTGTGTGTGTTTTAACAAGACAACGTTGTCTCCTTTTATTACACTCACTTATTGTTACCTTTGTCGCCACAATTTTGTATTGCTATTTTTTGAATAAAGTCTTACACCGCTGGGTTATCTTACCCTCTTCTCAGAGGCATGGACCTCTTGCCTGAAGGGCCCTCTGCCCCTCAGCCCTATTTTCTCTGTGTCATGCTGTTCTGACTTTAGTGCATGCTAGTTCCTGGTCAGTGACTAAAAGATTATGGAAGGCAGATACAAAGAAAGTAAGTAGTATTGTTAGAATGAGGTCTGCAATGGCAGCTTTCCCATTTCTCTCAGTACAGGTATAGTTTAACTCCCAGTTAATTGTCAAATCAGCGTCAATCAGCTACATATATTTCAGGCACATGAAAACAAAAGGTGTGCAAAGTCTTAGGGTTCATTTACACTAGTGTTGCTCTCTCAGAAAATGATTGTGGTGGATCACTCTTTAGAGGGTGTTTGACCGGTGGTGAGGAGGCATTATATCGCCTCTGTACCGTCTGTTTTAACCACCAAAAGCCTGCACCGTGGTTGTTGTGAGGTGGCCTTATTCACTTGAATGAGTTGTGTTCCATTGGTTGTACTGCCTACTGAATGCGATGAAGATCATTTTTGCCATAATACAATGCAAAGCCTAGCGTCCATGGCATGTGTATACTCCAATACGACTGCCTTTGCAGCTTAGATGTGACTTAAGAATGTGTTTCTACCAACCCCCAACCACAAGGGTAAACAAGGACTTATAGTTTTTATTCTTTAGTAAGCAGCCACAGCCTGAGTCCTCTGCCAGATATAGAGAATGACCCTTGCTGTGTGGAAGCAGTGTTTTTTTTAGCAGAAGTCCGACATGTCTTCTGCAAGTGAGAGCTGGAATTGTCCAATAAGCAGGGTGCATGATCTTTGCTAATTGCAGAGTTCTAGGTTATCTTAGAGAGTGTGTTTAACCTTGGCAGAGAGACCACTGCTTCCCCTAAGAGAAAAAAGGTGCTTCATTACAGCATCCTGGCACGGGTCGGGCTTTTATTCTCAGGCTGTGGCTAGTTTCTAAAGGGTTGAAACTGTAAAACTTTGCACACTTTTTGTTTTCATGCACCTGGAATGAATTTGATTTAAACTGAAAGTTCCATTGGGTTTTAAGCATATAATCCTTTGAAAACAAGCCGTACAAATGTACAATGTTTGCATCACTATGAAAAGAACAATAGGCAGTGTTTACCTTTGCTGTACACAATGCAGTTGTTCTTGCTATCCTCGACTCCTTGCCAAGTCACATGCAGCAGCCACTTAGGACCATCTGTCAACATCAGTGGCACAGGGGTCTTTGTTTTCTGCAGGAAACCACATAAAAAGAAAAGAAGGATGAAGGACTGTTTTTCATTTAGAGGCAACTCACATTATCAGGTGTTTCGCTTCCATCTGTAGAGGGACATTGCAATACTCAGAAGATCTGCTGTGTTATTTTAAAATGGCAATTGAAGGACATAGTTGATGATGAGTATTCACTTGCATGAGCCCCGGAGAAGCCCACAGATGAGGTCTCTGGAAGTTTGAATCTAACTGGTGGCTTTGAGTTTAAAACTACAGTTCTTCGTAAGAACATGTTGATCCATTAAGTCCCATGGAGCTTTAGCAAACTAGTCTAAGTCTTACACCCATGCCACAAAAGCTATCATTTCATGGGTCACAGCAGCAAGAACTCTAGGCGGTAGCTCCTGTTTATTTCTACTCTCACTGTAGAGTCTCTCATCCTGTTGTATCCTACTTGTGTTACAGTATGGCAACATTCAAGATCTTACCTTTGAACTTTCTTAGATGGGAAATAGGGACATAATGAAGCACAAAGTATGTAGTCAAAGATCACACCCCTACCAAACCCTCACTTACGTGGGCCATGAATAATTAATATACAAAAAAAAAATTGAACTTCACCACTAGTTTTCGTTTATAACAATTTTTCATAGTGACAAATGCAATAATTAGGGATTTATTGCAGTATAATGCTTTTGTTAAATAGTACATTTTTAATATAGTTCTAGACATCAAGCCAAAAAAGAGGGACAGCTAAGATAAAGGGACTTGATCCCGAAAGAGGGACATTTGGGAGCTATGCAAGTCTAGAGGGAATTACTGCAAAGGGGCAGCCAGCACTGGAGAAAATTTCAGGGTACCTCATTTGGGGGCAGTTAGTAATCAACTGAGTATTGGGTAGGTTAGATTAGCTTAGAAAGCTGAACTGAACTTGTCGTTTAACATAGTACTGAAGCAGATTTCAAAGCTGAACTGCAGGCAAACAGCTAGCTATACACATTAATTACATATATGGGAACTCAATATGGGAATTGCACAGGTCCACCACACAGTACAGCCCTGTCTGGCAGGGCAGGAGACCACATTTTTTTTGCTGCTGTAACACAGGACTTCATCCTCCACCAGCCTGTGACTGGACAGTGAAAGGAGAAGCAGCAAACTGATAGGTACATCCTTCTTTCACTCTTTCCTCCTATTAGCATATGCCTTGTTAACACAACTAATGGGTTCCTTGTGCTGCTTTTCTTTCTCCTCTTCTGCGCTTTGCTGTTGACAGGAACATATAACGCTCCTGTTCTTTGGCAGCTGTTGGTCTCATTCCAGCATCCTGGTTTTGGCTGCATGTTCCCTGTCTGACTGTCTGCAGGGTGATTGATGTACACACAGCCTCTGAGTGAAGACCAAACCTGTTTTAAGCCTGCCAAGCCCTCAGTGTCATACATGTGATACTGTTTGCAACATGTGCTTCAAGCTCCCTGTTTGCCTGTCTTATTCCCATGCCTTCACCTTTAACCTTTGCCTGATCCCCGCCCTGCCAGTTAGTCCGGATTCCCTTGTTATAGACCTTGGATTGGACTTATGATTACTCTCTGAACTCAGCCTGCCTTTAGACCACAGATTTGATCCTGACTACTCTCTGAACACTACCTGCCTTGAACCCAGACTGCCAATGCACCACTCTGCCTGTATGCCAACTGCAAGTACCTGTTTGCTGTGCTTAGCTTGTGCCTGCCCTGGCATGATAGCCGGGTACTATAGCATTGTGTATAAGACCTGGGGTCAGTTGAGTACCGGTGGGCCGGCTTGCCTTATGGGAAAGAGGGCTACTATAGGTGAAAAAGACAGAGCCAGCTATAGTGCTTGACCATCAATGCTAGGGGTAGACGTGATAGTTGTAGAGTGATTGGAAGAGGCTAATACCAAGTCAAATTCAGGCACTAACATTTCTCACATGTAGAAACAAATACATTTCATTATGTATTAATGAATACAAAGCTACATTAATCAGTGTCTTTTATATCTGCCTGAAGTTCTGCTTTAACCATTTACTGACTACAATTAGAATTTTGAAAAGTCCAGACCAGTTAGCCTTGACCTAATTTCCCAGCAGTCTCTTCCCAGAACTATAAAATGAGGGGAAAAAGAGGGGAAAAATGTTCTGGCTTTTTCACCAATCTGAATAGCTAAATTATTATCAAGGATATTTCCAAAAGATACTGTATCAGATCTCACAGATATGTGAGATCCCTGGCGGTCAGGGATTACAAAGAGAATGCAGATGACTTTGAGAGCAGAGATCCATGTTTGCAAGTGAACTTTAGCTACATTGTACTTCATTATCAATAAGATCTCACTATTTCCTGAAACAGACAGGAAAGAATTCAGGGAATCGGTATCCATTTCAAAACCTTATCCGCCGTAACATTTATTTTCTAGTAGGAAATTATTCTGAATGAATAATGTAATTTTTCCCTTTCTATCTTCTCCGTGTGATGATGTACAGTTTTACTGCCGCTGAAATAATAATATTGTTAATGTTTCAATATGAAGTCTCCAGAGGCAGAGCGAATACATTTCAAAGCAAGGGAGCTAAGGCATGACACCTCTTGTCCTTTGAGGTTTAATAAAATATAAAGAAGCAATTTTTATTTCAGCGGAAGATTTATTTTTATATATAACAAGGGATTGGTTTTTACATCCCGTTATTAAATGATGTTATAACGTTGTAGTAATGTACAAATAGAAGAAGGTTCATAGCGAAAAGGTGTTTATTTTCCACTCTGTTTAAAGGATAATGAAAATGGCAGGGTCTTATTGTTCATACTAAGTTTAAAAGGGAGACGTAAGCCAAATAAATAAATATACAGCTAAAATGGAATATATAGAAATGGTTTTACCTTACCTATTGGTGAAGCATTGTACTGCAATCCACCTAAGGACCTCCAGGACTTAAAAGTGGGAAAGCTCTGCTCACTTCCATTAGCCAATCATGTGCAAGCAAATATGCCATTTTTTTATTTTCCTTACATGTTTTTGGGTATTCTTTATAAAGAGAAGCTTTGACTCATTTACTAAACTCTGCAGCAACTGCACTTGCAAAGTACATTGTCTATTTGCCTTTAGTTAATCAACCCCATTGAGTCTAATATTAGAGGTATTGATATATTTACAATTCTCAAGGGCAGTCTTTTTTTAACCAGGGTTACACAGAACCTCGGGGTTCCCCCTGAGGTTGCTAGTGGGTTCCTTGTATGATCTCCCACCTACACTGATCACCAATGCAAGGGTGCAAGAGAGCATATTTCCATTGAGCACCAGTGTAATGGGGTCACTTCTACACTGACCACCAATGTCAGAGGGCACCACAATTTATACTGTCTGCCTTTCTTTTCTTAAATGTATTATTTATTTTAGAACAATTAGTGAAAACATTTTTATAGGGGTTGGCAACGCAATTATCTGCCCTGGTTTGATATAGGCTAGGTACACCACATTACTTTCAAGCTTACTTCAACTTGTTGCTCACGCTAATGTGCCATGAGTTTTAGGTATAATATTTTTTAGAAAGGGTTCCCTGAGAACCTGGAAATTATTTCAAGGGTTTCTCAGGGGTAAAACGGTTGGGAAAGTCTATTCTAGGTGGCTGTCATCCCTTGATTTTGAGGAATTTATAATATTGCGTGGGGCGTTTGTAATACAGCAACCTAGAGCTTATTACCGGAAAAAAACAGGTAGTATAAAAATATATTATTTATTTATTTGAAAAAATACTTGACATTTATACAAATTGATTTTTTTTTGCTTAATATATAGTCACAATCACAGTTTTTCAAGTTTTTCACATATCCTGGTAAAAAAATCTCTAGGTTACGGTATTACAAATGCCCCAAGCAATATGAATTAGTACTCAGATATGTTACAGTAAGGTTAATTGAGGAAATACATTCACTTTGCAAAGTGAGGGATTGTTCAAACTATGGGAGGAATTAACAAAGAGTGATGCAAGCAAGATCTCTCTGCTTGTTTCCACACCCCCCCCCCCCCCGCTCAGCTCAGAGCAGGAGGGAGGAAGAAGGTTGTCAGCCCTGTGGGTTCTGCCTGTGTAGTGTCATCACTGCATAAGCAGAGAGAAGAATGTGAATTGTCTGCTGACAGCTAACAACCCATTCAACAAGGTCGACATCTGAGGAAGTTTTCCATATGGAAAACTGCTACATTCTGTGGAACAGATGCACACCTGTGCTAGTTTTGATTTCACTCTGAAATAAAAATTGGTGCAGGGGGAGCAGATAGACCTAAAACAGGAATATCTACTTAGTTAATGTGGTACACACCACTCCTGAGTTTTTTACCACATCACACCGGAGAGCAGTAAAAGTGTTCCTCAATTATATAATATAATTTTCAAGCTTCTCATTCCAATGTCCAGTTCCATCCAAAATTTACATTTCAATTTTCGATGGCATCAGTGAGTTGAAGCACCCAGTGGCATGATAATGGTGAGGTGGACCAAGTTTCTTGTTGTCTCCTTTTAGCCCACCTCACCAAACCATGTCAGGTTATACCGTTATATTCTATATATGTATTCCAAACTTATCAGTTGTGCCATAAGTATATTGTGGTTTCTTTCTTACTAGAGTTGAGCGAACACCTGGATGTTCGGGTTCTGCGGGTCCGTCCGAACTTTGGGAAAAAGTCCGGGTTCGGCTTCCGAACGTTATCCCGGACCCAGAACCCCATTGAAGTCAATGGGGACCCAAACTTTTAGGCACAAAAATGGCTGTAACAAAGTCCTGGCAAGTGCTAGAGGGCTGCAAAAGGCAGTAAAATGGGGGTAAGAGTGGGGCAAGTGCCCTACAAAAAAATGGGGATAGGGAAAATAAATTAAAATCAAATAAACTAGGAGATGATTTTTGAACAATAATGTGTCACTTACAGCTGCAGCTAGAACCTCTCCCTTTAGAACTAGGAGATGATTTTTGAACAATAATCTGTACCTCTACCTAGTGCAGTCAGATCGCTCAAAGCAGCAGTATGTGAAATCTCAAATTACTCCCACAATCTGAGCGTTGTGTACGATCCCACAATCTGAGCGTTGTGTACGATCCCACAATCTGATCGTTGTGTACGATCCCACAATCCTG